>JAJTUV010000250.1:62500-412500 GCA_021653895.1 Mastomys natalensis
AGAGAGAGGAGAGAGAGAGAGAGAAGTAAAAAAAAGTTCTTATGTGTTTTGACTTGCAGGGGGATTCCTCAGTGTCAATGTGAGTGAAATCAGTTTTGATGAAGTCCATCAGCTCTTCTCTAAGGACTCAGAGATTGGGCCAGGAGGCCACTGGACGCC
Organism: Mastomys natalensis; assembly: GCA_021653895.1. Classification (NCBI taxonomy): domain Eukaryota; kingdom Metazoa; phylum Chordata; class Mammalia; order Rodentia; family Muridae; genus Mastomys; species Mastomys natalensis. Next base: position 62,660 of record JAJTUV010000250.1, read on the forward strand.
CAAGGACTGCAAGCCCAGATGGAAGGTGAGGGGGGTTTTCCTTACAGGCTGTGTGACATTTGGGGACAAGGATGTGCTTGGTCTAAAGTGAAAGTATCAAAATGTATGCATTCATTGCACTGTAGCTGGTGCTGTTATTTCGAAGACTGTAAATGCACGTGTGCTCAGGGCCAGGAGCTTTTCGTAAAGGAGTAAGACAGAGAATGGGTTTATTCTTTGGTACCATCTTGTTTAGAGAGGACATGAGCCATCAGTCTCTGAAGATGTCTCCAGTGACTGCCTACACCTGCAGGCATATCCCATCAGTTTCTGGAACTGAGAACTCATGGAAGGATTCTAATTTGGGTCCAGCACTGGGCCCCCAGAGGCTTCTCAGAGGCCACGGTTGAGCTTGAAAGAAAGGGTTTGAGCTCTTTGGTTGTCTGAAGGCTGAGCACAGATACTTCACATGTCAGAATTCTATTTAATGTTTTGTTTGAAAAACTGTAAGGGAGTATGTCAACCTCTTGTGCACTTGGACAAACCACCACCACCACCGCCACCACCACCATCAGCAACAACAACAACGAAAACGGGCTGGATGTTGCTCTCAATACTATGAAACTGATCCTGAGTGAACATCTGTGTAATGGTACTGTGTTTGAGTCCAGCATGGCACTATGCACTTGCAATGAAAGTCATTAAATCAGGTGTTTTGTCCTCAAGGGTTATGGTGTGACTTCCCAGAAGTAGTCCTTCTAACATATTTGTGTGTTAGTATAAAAAGAAATCTCCAATACTCTAGATTTAAATCCTCTGGAGATTTGTATGCTATTCAACTTCCTGTTTATTAGAACGGCTTACAGGCCATGGCCCTGCTAGTCTAACAGTGGAACATCCATGAATCCAGTAGTTGTTCAGTCCACAAAACTGATGTCTCAGCTGGTCTTCTTCAGTCTATGCCAGAATCTCAAAGATGTGAGGCTCTAATGCCAACAAAGGAGTCAACTTCCCAGTGAGAGTGAAAGCAAAGCAGCCAAAGAGAGCACGCTTCCTTAGTCCGTGTCCTTACACAGGCTGCCAGCAAATGACGTGGTCTAGATTCAAGGTGGGTCTTCCCACCTCAAAAGCTCCAGATTAAAAGTAGATATTCCCAGTTAAAATGATTTAATTAAGGGGAAAAAAAATCTTTCCCTCATGTACCCAGCCACTTGGGTTTTAGAAAATTCCACATGTAGTCAAGTTGAGAAGCAAGAATAGCCGTCACAATGAAATGTATGTAGGTTTTAATTTTCAGCTGAACTAAATAAAACTGCAGGACTTTTGAAGATCATTCAGAGGTGAACTATACTTGCCAAGTTCAATTCTACCCCACCCACCCTTGCCTTTGCTTGCATGTATGATTCTAAGAATGCCTCATTCTGATGCTACATAACTGAGGGAAAGAAGCAGTTAAGTCCCGAGTCAGTTTGTACTGCAGTTAGTCTTCCAATATTAGAGATTCCAGAACTCTGTGGGTATTCCTGATACCACAGGCTTGAGAGGACGGTTCTCCACAGGTCTGGCATCTTTTGGGGCAGGCTCTCTTCCGCAGGGTAATTACAGAGGAACAGATTGGTGCTTTTGAGGCAGTTACCTGCAATGTTGACTTTCTATGCAGGGTTCACATGAGGTCTTGAGTAACTGCTCTGACACCGCAGGCTGAGGCTTCATGATGCTGCCCTGATTAGAAGCTCAAACTTCCTCATGTCACCCAAGGTCCCTCAGGGATGGGTCTTAGCCACCTCTCTCATCCTACGTGAGATGCTAAGGGACACATGCCAATTCTTGAGCAAAGTCATCAGACATTATGACTCTAGTAAAGGGAACAGATAAGAACTGCCCCTCCCTTCTTTATCAATCTGAAATTTGTTCCAACAGGCACTGGAAATGAGGAGGAGGAAGGGGGGGGCTACAGCACCCCAGGAGAATGAGAGCTCAGTAGCTCACGCTTGCTTCCATCTAATTCAGTGGCAGCAGCTAGCTGGGCTCTAAACCAGCCTGGTCTAAAGCTGCACCATGCTGGGGCATGTAGAGGGTGTGTGATTCAGAGCGTGAGAGGGGACAGGGTACACATCATACACACAAAAGTAAATACATTTTACAAACCAAATATAGGGGCTGGAGAGATGACTTAGTAGTTAAGAATGGTGGCTGTGCGTGCAGAAGACCTGTGTTCCATTCCCAGTGCCCAGTTTTGGTGGCACACAGACACCTGTAATAGAGCGTGTTTGCTGGGTGAAGTCTGTGTGGCAGACATTTTCTTGATTGTCTTTTCATAGTGTACTTAAGAGGCAGTGAGCAAGGGACACTGGACACTGTGCTTTCTTGTTTCTGGACAGTAAATTACAAACTATTAAGAATATCGTTCCATAGATACAAAGGGAATACCAAGTGAATTTTAAAGATATTATCTAGCTTTATTACACACACACACACACACACACACACACACACACCACACACACACCCTTTAGGCCTGCCACTTAAAACGTCGATTGTAGTTCTGAGTTTTTCTGTATGCTCATGTTTTTCCTTCTGGCCCTGCTCCTAATAGAACAACTCTGAGGCTCAAATATATTTACAAATACCTAGGCCAAAAGCTTTGGTTGTTCCCTGGCTAGTTCTCAAGTTAATCATCTGCTTATTGTATTCTAAGGTCTGACATGTGGCTGTTACCTGGTCTTCAGTTTTTTGCTGCTGTTTCCATCAGTGTTCTGGGGCCAGTCTCCACTTGTCTCCTCTCTCTCTTTGCTGGCTGTCCCACCTTCTAATTTCCTGTCTAAACTCATTGGTCAATCAGCTTTTTGTTGACAGGTGAATGCTTTTTAAACAACACACAAGAGGTTACCTCTACATGTAATAGCATCTCATTGTAATTTGGACATGCATTTGCTATTAAAATGTCATGTTTAACCATTTTATTTGCCAGAGTGCTTTTTCAATTTTTTACTAAGATAAAAAACAAACAAAAACAAAAAACCAAACAGCAGAGGGCTGGAGAGATGGCTCACTGATTGATCTTCCAGAGGTCCTGAGTTTAACTCCTAGCAACCCATTACAACCATCTGTAATGGGATCTGATATCTCTTCTGCTGTGTCTGAGGACAGTGATGGTATATTAACATACATAAAATAAAAATAAAGTCTAAAAAAAAAAACTAAAACAAACAAAAACTAAGAAAACAGTGACAAATAAACCAAACCCCAAACCAGCTCTTGGTGTTTTAGACGCTTCTCTGAGGAGCTCACAGCATTAAGGAGTGTAACTTGGTATTTGCTGGTCCTTGTATGGTCAGCTTCTCAACCTAATTGTATTTAATTCATGGAGGCAATCTTTAACCCAGGACTGCTTAAATATCTACAATCTGTTTCTTTAAAGACTTATTTTAATCTGTATGGGTGTCTCTACGTGTCTGTGTATTTGTTTGTCCAGATGCCCTCAGAGGCCAGAAAAGGAAGTCAGATTCCTTGGAACTGGAGTTACAGGTGGCTGGGGACCACTTAAGCTGGGTATTTGGAATGGGACACAGGTCCTCTGAATGAGCGGCAAGCATTCTTGACCACCAAGCCATCTCCCCAGCCTCTATAATTTGGTTTTGGAAAGTTTTATTTATTTTTGTGTGTATAATGAGCATAGCGTGTGTGCTGTGTCGTGTGGGGAGGGGTCGGGAACTTTCAGGTGCTGGTCTGTCAGGGAATTTTACCAGATGAGTCATCTCCCCTGTTCAGTATCTGTAATTTGTCTTACCTGCTTTGGAGCTTGTTTGTATTATGTCATAGGTAGGCAACTTGTAGCCAGTGGCAAAGCCAAGAGGGGCAGATTTTTCTACAGTTCCACTGCTAGACCCTGGGCATGAATGTAACACCCACTATCTAACTGTCCTCCCTCACCCACATCCACTGTGACCCAGGTCCTGTGAGCTGGTTGGCTGCTGATTGAGTTAGGAAATCCTCAGATGTGCCAACCATCAGAAGGCCACAGCAAGTTCGTGCTTAGCACCTTCAGTGAGCCACAAGTGGGGAGTGTTGCGTCCTCCTTAGCCCACAAGTAAGACACGACAGGCCTGGATTCTTCTTTGACAGCTCTTTTATTCCAGGCAGAATCTTCATCCATCGAAGGGGCCCCAAGCAGCAGAAATGCACTGCTTATATACCCTTCCAAGGGGGCGGGCCAGGCGGCCTGTTCTCTCAGGATTGGTTAGGGCCAGTACCTCATTAGCATAAGCCCTGTGATTGGTTAGGGCTCGTGCCTCATTAGCATAAGCCCCGTGAGCTCATGCCTCATTAGCATAAGCCCTGTGATTGGTTAGGGCTCATGCCTCATTTCATAAGCCCTCTCGGGAGGGGCTTGAGGCTGACGCATGCGCAGTAGGCTTATACAGGACGCTGCGTCAGCCATGTTGGAAACCGGCGCTGTCTCTTCGGCTGCCTACAGGGGAGCAGGGTAGGAGTTTTGGATGCTTCTATAGCAGATCCCCAAGGGCCTTCTGGGGCAAGTCTAATGGAAGCAGGGTCCTCAGGGGGAGAGAATCATGGTGGTGCCCATGACTTAGCAAATGTAAAATCACCAATGGGAATGCCAGCCTTTTAGCATTGTCTCTGTCCTAGCCGTCACACCAGGAACGAAAAGAGATGTGAGGTCTTTCCAGTCTTGGGGACTTCAAGCTTACTAAGCTTGGTCTTCTTCTGTTTTTAAGTACATCCTTGATAGCTCAGTTTGTCCCTTTTGCAATTCTGGCAATATACATGACTTTTTTTTTCTCTCGGTGTTGGGGACGGAATCCAGGACACACACACACACACACAACACACACACACACACACAGAGCAAGCATACGCTAAGCATGTGTTTCACCTTTGAGTACACTCTTAGCTCCACTGTTGTTATTGTTGTTGACAATATCTAATATCATTCCGATTTCACAAGTAAAATGAGTCCAAGAACTTAGCATTCTCAATCAATGTATTTGGTCTAGATTAAAAATTTCAACAAACTGCAGGTTTATGGTTCTTTCAAAGTCCAGAATATGGAGTGATACAGACATTTTAGTAACCTTTTTATTTGTTAAATTGTTTGAAAAATCAGTGATTTTTTTTTTTTTTTTTTTTTTTTTGGATTTTGTGTATAACAAACTTACTGTGTTGATTTTAAGTTGTATTAGCAAGTTAACAATAAGGACAATTGAATTCAAATTCGGGAAGTAAATTAGAAGACACTCGAGCTTTGTCAAGGTCAGAATCAAAGGTCTTGCAAAGTTTGGACCCTAGACTAGGAAGGATGGGGTGGAGGGTTGTGGGGATGATAAGGGGTAGAGGATGGGGACGGTGGCTTCGTAAGTGATGTTTAAGAATTGTTCAGAGCTTGTCTGCCCTTCTAGCTTCACAAGACCTTAATGTAATTGGTGTGCAGGGAAGGGCTGAGCCTGTGTACGTCTGATGAAGCTATCACAGGTTGATGACTTAAAGGCTACTCTTCAAGGCTCAGCACTTGCAGGGTTTGTTGCGACACTACCTAGCCTGTGCTGCAGGTGTTCTGTTCTGTTTTGAAGGTGGCAGTTCTCATCCCCTTCCGTAACCGCCATGAACATCTTCCAATTTTTTTCCTGCACCTGATCCCGATGCTCCAGAAACAGCGGCTGGAATTTGCCTTCTACGTCATCGAACAGGTGAGGACAGTTTTCAAAATGGCAGTCAATATTCTAGAACTTCAGCTGTAGGATCAAATGAAAAAAATAATCATATTTGGAATTGAATTTGTTTTTTTCTTTTATAATTGCAGCTTAGTCAAATGAATTGAGCAATGATTATGCTTGACTTTGAGAAGATAATATTGGTATATTTATGGCTTTATAGCGTTGCCTTAGCTTGTGTTTTTATTGCTGTGAAGTGACCCCCATGGCTACAGCAACTCTTATAAAAGAAAACATTTAGTTGGGGCTGGCTTACAGTTTCAGAGGTTTAATTTATTACCATAGTCATGGTGAGAAGCATGGCGGCATGCAGGCAGACATGGAGGAGAAGGAGCTGAGAGCTCCACAAGTCGATCCATGAGCAGCAGAAAGAGATTGTGCACCCCAGTACGCTTAGCTTGAGCATAGAACTCAAAGCCCACCCCACAGTGATACACTTGTTCCATACCTCCTAATAGTGCCACTCCCTATGGACCAAGTATCCCTCTGGACCAAGTATTCAAACACACAAATCTATGGGGTCCATTCCTATTGAACTCACCACACCTACGCATTAGATTGTTAAACTGGTTTGTAAGTACCTGTGGCTGGTGCTTACTCTGCAGAATTATCACTGGATTTGTAATATTGATCCACTTCTGCTTTTCTTACATATGTGAGTTTATTTTGTTCTTAACCTCTATTAAGGGCAGTTTACTTGGGGGTATTGATTCCTATTGACATCGGCTACTTGAGAATATTTAGTCCTGTATAACTGTCTAGGACGCATGATGGTGCAAGTTGGAATGCCATCAGTGCCCTGTCCTATTCTGAATTATGAATGCACTCATTAAATGAATGACCTCAGATACACCCTCTGTGTTTTTATTTCTCACCTATGAATTTCAAGGCTTATAAAGCAAAGGATAAAGATTTCGTATTGTTTTCTCAATGTAAGTATTGATAGTCTTGATGGAGTGTTTCTTTGTCTGGAAGGACTGCTGACTAGCCTTGAAAGTTAATATTGCCTTGACATTATTAGGTAATTAAGGATTCTTGAATAGAGCCAGGTAATAATCCTTAAAAAGAGAAGTGGTGTGTAATAGACATCTTCTATTCTGATTTCATAGTTTTCTATTTTCAGAATTATGTTTCTTGGGAGTAGAGCCTTGACTGTTTCTGTTGTGACATATATACCTTGTCAGCCACACTTAGGGTGATTTCAGTGATAGAACACTATCCCTTTCACAGTAGAGACCAGCTTGGTGAGTAAGTACTCATCCAATGACTGACAGACATGTCAACATAAATTATATAGAGAATCAATCTGTAATACCCAGGATCCCGTCCAGATGGGAGTCTAGAGTTCTTTCAGAACAAGAGATAAACAGGAAGAGAGTAGAATTAGTAAATAAATATTGCCAAAGCAAAACAAACTTCCTTCCATTTGCCTTGAATGGATTCTCTGCAAGCTGGCATAGTCTACATAGAATTGAAGTGACTTTGCTTTACTCTTGTGTCCTGTGCCTTTGTTTAGGGACCACAATTATAAGTGTAATGAAGTAATATAGTTACTTTGTTATATTCTGTTAAGTGTAAAGTGCTGTACCAGAAACCTAATGTCATGTAAGAACCCTTGAAGAGAGAGCTCTCTACTGCCATATGCCTCTCCTCCTATGACCTCAGCTGTAGGTGTGGTAATTTGTCCTAATGCACACAGACTGTTTCATTTCTGTTGCTGTGATAAAATACCCTGACAAAAGGCAGCTGAAGGGAAAGGACTTATTTCAGCTCACAATTCCAGGTTATAGTCTATTATGGGAGGGACTTAGATAGTCGTCATATCCTCAGTCAAGAACAGAGAAACAAGGGCTTACGTGCTCACCTGCTTGCTGGCTTGCCTCAGATTCCTTTCTCCACACACACAGTTCCAGTCAGGAAACAGGACCACCCACAGTGAGCTGGCTCCACCTACAGCCATTTACTTAATTATGATCCCCAGGGACAGTCCTATGGGCCAACCCAATATAGACAGCCCCTCAGTAAGACTCTATTCTCAGGTGATAATAGGTTGTGTCAAGTTGACAATTAAACCTGACTGTCATCCTGGCCTTTCCAATCACATTGCACCCTTCCCACACATGTCAGGTTGATGGGTCTGTAGAGTCTCATTGCATCTTTCATTTCTCTTACTGATTAATGGTGTTGATCTTTGTTTTTATGTCTTTGCTGTTCATTTGATTTGGAAGTCTCTGTTCAGTCTTTTTACTGATATTTTAATTGAAATGTCTTTTTGGTTGGGATGAAGAATTCTTTGTGTTTGTCCACTGTAGGTAATTCATGAGTCTTGCTTGGCAAGTGTTTATCTATACTGTGGCCTGCCCTTTCATTTTGACAGTGTTTGTTTGCCCCCTCCAGTGCTGGGATTAAACCCAGAGCCTTGCCCTGCTATTTCCATACTCTGCCGGTGAGGTACAGGCCCAACTCCAGACAGGGTTTTATCAAAAGGTTTTAATTTTGATAACATCCAATTTATTGATCTTTTTCATAGTTCCTGCTTCTTGTTTTGCAGTTGAGAATAGTGTTCTGATAACTTTCAGAGTATTTGCCTCCAGAACATTTGTGGTTTTAACTCTCATATTTAGGCTATAGTCCCTCTGAGTTAATTTTTATGTGATATGAGATAAGGAAGAAGGATTGGTTTTGGTTTTTCTTTTGGCTATGGGTTTTAGTTATTTCATCACCATTTATAAAACAGGGAATCTTTTCCTCATTGGCCCCTTTGTTGGAATTGAGTTCTCATACACATACATATGTGCATGGAACATGTATGTAAATCTATTTCTGGTCTTTCTGTCCTGTTCTATTAAATCTACTTGCCTGTTGTGATAAGCTTTTTTTTTTTTTTTTCAATTTCACCCTTCACTTTTTAGTAGAATATGCAACAAAGTTAATAATGGACCAAGTATGGCCTTAGATAGCATTTACTCAGATTTTTACTGAAGACTGAAGAATATCCAATTAGAAGTTTTCTTTTTTAGTTTATTCTGAGTTTTTTTTTTTTTTTTAACTTCTCAGCTTTTTGTATATGCTTTACCCCTAGAACTGTGTCCACTTACCCCACCATTGAGACAGTATCTCTGTGTAGCCTTGCCTGGACTGGTTGGCGTTCAGTATATAGACCAGACTGGCATTGAATTCACAGAGCTCCACCTACCTTTACCTCCTTCTCAAGGGCCACCATAAAGATGTGTACAATGATGCCTGACCTAAGTGGCTTTTCAACATGGCAACTTATCCTATAAAAGAATTGACTTTTTAAAAAAAATGGTAACAAGTCAGAATTTGAAGCTTTTGTGATAGCTGTAGTTATGGATCTACACTGGTATCAGAAACCAATAGTTTTTGTTTCTGAATCATCGTTGAGGGACCTAGCCCTGCACTTTAGAAGGCACACACTCTCTGGAGTTCAGTGTGGTGAATGATTTTGTGTGTGTGATGAAGCCATCTACCAGAGCAGCTGAGATCTGCATTGTAACTCTCAAATCTGTTAGGTCTGAATCTCAGCCTTGATTGATACTGAATCAGCAACACACGTTTGATAGCTTATGGCTTTGAACCAGAAAAATTTTTCACCTTCATGAAACAGAAGAATTACTTGTGTGCCCAGAAGTACAGCACAACTGAAGAGCACCCAGAAAGCCAGAGTATTGAAGAGTAGGCATGGCTTTTCCACCTCTTTGAAGACAAAATGAGAGATAAAGCTCTGTTAAGTTGTTACCCCATAAGGACAGAGAGATGGAGCTAACAGCTGGCCAGCAGAGCAGATGCTATTTAGATCTTTCATGTATATAGAACACAGTTGAGACAAGAAAGAAGTTAAGTCCCCAATAGTCATCACCCTTGAAATAGAGCCCAGAGACAGGCTCTATTTCAGAGACACTGGGCTGCTTATGTTCAATCACAAAATAGATGAGTGCCTCCTTCATGTTTTTATTGCTAGGTGATTGACATTCATATCCTAGAGTTTCACTTCCAGAGAAACTATAGGGGAAGTGGACTGTCATGGGGTCTGTAGGCAGGAGGGTAAGTCAGCTTAGGACCCCTCAGGCTTTTACCCTGTCTGTCTTTTTAAGGACAGCAAGGGATCCCTCTACTCCTTCAATTATGATGAGGCACACATGGTGATTTCACTAGAGAGACACTTTAGACCCAGAAGGAAGTCTAACCTAGACATCTGCAGAGACAAGGACAGGCCAGTGCTTTATCACGTGTGTACACCCCACTTCCCATCACTCAACAAAAGGTTTCTACAGTGAATAAACCAAGGGTCCTCATTTGTTGCTGTGGTAAAATACCTTGACAATAAGAAACTTAGGGAAGAAAGGATTTATCTCACAGCTCAAGATTACAGTCCATCATCCCAAGGAAGTCAAGGCAGGAACTTGAAGCAGCTGGTCACATCCCACCCACAGTCAAGAGCAGAGAGAGATGAACACACGCCTACCTCTCCTTTTACCTCCTATATCCTCATAAAGTTCAGGACCCAAAGCCAGGGAGTGATGCTGCCCACAGCGGGCTTGGTCTTACCCTGTTAATCAATACGATTGAGGAAGATCTTTCACAGGCATGCTGACAGACCAGCCTGACCTCTAGACAACCCCTCATTGATACTCCTCAACATACCAACTAAAGTCCCTTACTCTTCTGGAAGGGTGAGGTAGTAAATTGTAATGTGATGTGCAGGCTCAGTTTAGAAAACACAATGGGCTCTATGTAGAGAAGGAGACATAGGTGAGACAGTAACAGAACGCTTAACTTCCATAATCATCTGCAAAGGAGATGATAATGACTTGAGTTCTGGTGGCTCAGGACATGGTGAACAGTGCCTGGGTTGGGTTTAATTAGAGTGAAATTATTTACTCATACAGTGATAAGTGGCTTGAGTGGTAGGGAGCTCTCCTTGGCTTTTAGTACTTTATTCTCAAACATGAATAGGCTGTCACAGAGCTCCGGGTTTTAAAGAAAATGTCCACAAAGGAGACACAGTCAAGCCAGGTAACGGAGAGAACAAAAAAGAGTCAACAAAAACTCACAATCAAGATCCACAGCGCTAAGGAAAAAAAATGAAAGAGTATTTCTGAAAGGGGAATGGTTTATCATTAAGAAAGAGCCATCAGAGCAGAGCATCAGTGCATGTGAAAATGTGGCAGCCGAAAGCTTTTAAAAAGAATAGCTGAGGGGGAAAATAATGCCTAAAGCAGAACCAAAATGTAAGAAAGCAAAGGCCAAGAGCACCACTGTCCTCCAAGAGGCCCACGGATAGCACTGTCCTCTGAAACTAGACCTCTCACCTTCCCTGGTGAGGCTCTGCTCTGCTCCAAGAAGAATTCTGTTTCTGTTGATGGCATGGTCAGCATCATAAACGTTGACTGGCTTTTTTATTTCTGTTCCTCTTTCCTAGTACTAGGGATCTAGCGTGGCCACTGAGTCACATGCCCCATCTATGGAGGCCAATAAGTTCTGTGATTTTTAATATGTTAATGTGTAACTAATACACTCACTCATCAGAGTTCTAGAAGAACCACGGCAGAAACGTTTTTAGTAGTTTGTAGAGAAGGGGCTAAAGAAAAAAATATAAGGAAAAATTCCAAACCGTGGTATGATAGTGTGTACCTTTAATCCTAGCACGTAGAAGGCAGAAGCAAGTAGATCTCTGAGTTTAAGGACAGCCTGCCTAGTCTATAGAATGAGTTCCAGGACAGCCAGCGCTACACAGGGAAACCGTATCTCAGACAAAGCATATGTCTTTAAGTGAGAGACAACCCTCCCCAGTGCCCATGTGGATAAAGCACACATCCATTATAAAGCATAGTATTTGTCAATTTTAGACTAAAAATGAAAAAGGAAAGATATTTAAAAAGACTGTAGGAAAAAAATAACAGGAATCAGGAATGTATGAACTGTCCTGCCATTGCAAGTAGCTAGAAGCCTGCCTTCCAGATTCTAAAGTAAGAAAGGTACTATGCCCCAGAACTTCTACTCAGAATGTCAATTCCAGGGTAGACGGTGACATTTTCAGTCATTTGTTGGCGAAACACAGACACACACACACACATATACTCCTCTCTCTCTCTCTCTCTCTCTCTCTCTCTCTCTCTCTCCTCTCTCTCTCTCTCTCTCTCTCTCTCTCTCTCTCTCTCTCTCTCCCCTCTCTCTCTTTCACACACAAACTTTCAAAGAACCTTCTGATAGCTAGACCTGAGCCACATTAAAGACAAGAATGATGAATGGCATGAAGCAGAAGCCTGGATGGTAGTCACATGGCTGGCCCATGAGGACAATGGGAATTGAGCTGAGGAGAAAAGGAACCGAGAGAGGATTGGAAATGTCTATAATTACGACAGTGACTAAAGGAATAGGTTATCTCGACTGGCCTTTCTAGTTATACAGAAAGCCAGTTATCTCCTTGACCAAAAAAAAAAAAAAATTAATTCAGTCAGTGCTGAAGAAATATTTACACAGTATCAATAATAATAATGTTACAATTTATCTTCCTTTTCATCTTTTCTATCTCAGTACAAAAAAACTGTTCTTTCTTCAACCTGCACACCACAGCAAGTGACATCTCTCACAAGGCCACACTCTGGTGTTGGCCACACCTCATGGCTCCTTCACTTCTGCCACAATCCTTTTGCCTATGTTTTTGGGAATGACTTTGTAAAATTTGTTAAGGCATTTGTAAATGTCCTTACTTTTCTTTAGATGCCAAACCAAAGGCTGCTGTTTCCCATAGGCAGGATCATCACTGTGAATAAAGGAACATTGTGGTTACAATGTAGGAACTTGGGTTTTATGTCCTAAGTTCCTGTATTGTGTCGGTTTAAAATGCTCTCGTCTTATCCTAAGCAGGGATAGAGTGTAAAAAGAGAAACTGTTGTCCGAATACTGTACTGGAGGATTAGCTACAGTAGGGAGGAGGCTGGATGTGTGTTGACAAAAATGTTCTTGGCATACTGTAAACATCGAGACTTCAGAGTCCTCCAGAGTACATTGTCCTTCCAAGAGGACGCCTACCTTTATTATACAGGACAGCATCTGTTTGTGAGTCACTGTCAGTTTCCTGCCTTTATTTGCTCCCCATTCGCCACGTTAGGGATCCAACCCAGGATTCCAAGCATGCTGGGCAATGTTCTTATCGCTGAGCCACGCCCCTCGCTCCTGTCTCAATAAAAATTGTTTTTTTTATTCAAAGTGGGTATATGCAAATGAGTGCAGGTGACTGGGAGGTCAGCGGCAGTCACAATGTTGTGAGCTGTGTAATACGTATGTGCAGGAAACACACTCGGTTCTTCCCTAAGAGTGGACTTTTAACTACTCAGCCATCCCTCCAGCAGCACCCTGTGTTAATTTTCAATATTGTAGAAAGTACAGAATATGCTTACTTTTAGTTGTTCTGTGTGTTCTTTGGTATAATATTTTAATTTTATCTTTAGTCTATGATCTGGCATACTTGAAGTAAAGCAAAAACACAAGTTGATGTGTTCATATAATGTACGTTGCGTCAGTAGAGTAGATAACAACCACTATCTACTTTTCCTCTGTCACCAAATATGTCATAAGGAAATGTAAACAGTATGCCGTCATGTGCCCCATAACATCATCATCAGTCAGTGGCATCATTCATATAAAATGGTGGTACAGCAGCCATAGTTTGTGTATGTACATTAATCAGTCCCTGACCCCTCGGAATGTATCCTCCACCAGGAAGTGGTGCCTGGCTGTGTTCCATATGCTTTTGACTTGTTTCTTTCATTAATGAGATATAATTATTACTTGACCATGATACAAGAAATTGAGAAGCGATAGGAAAGCATCACATGACCAAGTCTGAGTACATTTCTGGTTTTCTCTGCTCTGTGGAGACCGGCACACAACCATTCAATCGTGCGATGCTCTTTAATGTGGGTTTCAAAGAGGCCATGAAAGACAGAGCCTGGGACTGTGTGATCTTTCACGACGTGGATCATCTGCCTGAAAATGATCGGAACTATTACGGATGTGGAGAGATGCCTCGGCACTTTGCAGCAAAGCTGGACAAGTACATGTACATGTGAGTAGCTCTTCTCCTTCCTCGTGATCTAAATAGTGCATGCTTGCAGCAATATGCTGGGCTGCTCGACAGACTGAGGAGCGTCATCCCGCTCCAATATGTCCTGGGGAGCCAGGACAAGGACTGCTTTGTCCATTTGAGATTATGCAGGGTTGAGTGGGGAAAGAAACTGGCTCCTATAGTAAGCACATAGATTTCATCTGGGTTTTCACCCTTGGGCCTTGCTGAGTCACGAGATCCTCTCAAGGTTGTTTTCCTTTTCCTTGGACAGTAGAGCCCATCTGTGGGGTGGCTTTCTTGGATCACACATCCTAATCCCACCATGTGTTAGCTGTGTGACCCATGCTAGCTCTTCCTGCCTCCCCCTCCCTTAGAGACGGTTCAGGGTCCAGACTGCCCTTCTGCAATTGCTTGCTCTTTAATTATGTGAAGCAAATATCCCCTGCCCTGTGTGTGTGCATGTGTGTGCGTGTGTGTGTGTGGGCAGTATATATGCACATGTGTATATATGTATCTAAAGGCCAGAGCTTCCTGTCGGGTGTCTCCTTTAGTCATTTTCCATCTTATGTTTGGACTTGGAGTTTACCCAGTCATTTAACCTGGGTGGCTAACAAGCCCCAGGGACCTGTCTCCTCCCCAGTGCTGGGGCTGCTGGCACACACACAGCTTTTTATGTGGGTGCTGAGAATTCAAACTCAGTTTCTCATGATTCTGTGGCAAGCATGTTTTACCTTCTGAGTCATCTCCCAAGACCCCTATACTGTCTTTATTATGTAAGTAGCTGTTAACTGGTAAAGTCTGAAACTTGTAAGTCAAACTTAATGACCCAGTATTGCCAGGAGGCTTGAGGAAAACTCAGGTGGGAACGTCCCAGTTACAGGCCGTACCACAGGTAAAGGCCACCTTGCCGTACCCAATACCAGCTTTAATTGTCAAATGTTGCACACAGTGCGGAGGATGTTTGGCTCACCTCCTTTCTTCCTCTTTCCTGATTTTCTCATTCCCTCCCCCAGGGAGTCATGCTCCCACAAAGAGATAACTTATTAGTTTAAGGGCTAATGTTCTGCAAGAGAGGGAAACCTTGTAACTTTTGTCTTTCTGAGTTTGCCTTACTTTGCTTAATATAAGGATCTCTGGTTGTATCCATTTCTCTCTAAATAGTGCGGGTTTTTTTTTTCCTTTTATGGCTGACAAAAAACCCACTGTGTATAACATTCTAAAAAAATAGCAACAAATGTTGGTGAGGGCGTGGGGAAAAGAGAAGGTAGACATGTAATTAGCCGAGCTGCTGTGGGAATGAGCAGGAAGGTTCTTCAAAAGCAGCAATTCCTGCTGTGTAAATCACAACCGTATCCTTTGGAGCAGTCCAAAGGGTTAGACACAGGGTGGAAGCTTGTTAAGAAGTCACATAGTTGCAGGGAGAGCATGGTGGCAGGTCAGGGTCTGGGAGGTCTATCCTGGATAGCTGTCATAGGTGGATGCTCACCCAGTGTCTGCTAGTTTTAGTCTCCTATTTGGACAGTGTAAGAAAAGCGCTATTAATATTTTATTCTTTTTTAAATGGTGTTGTTTAATATATTTCTGATACTTTCATTTAAATTAGACTTTCTTGTTGTGTACAGAATACAACTCCCAAAAGTTGTCCTCTGATAGTATCTCCTCCACAGGAGATAGTGTATACTCCATACAAATAAATAAATACAGTAAACATTTACAATGTTTCCAAGTTTGACTATCTTCTTGGAATTTGAGTTAAAGAAAATAGGGAAAATAAAACCTAAATTAAAAATACTTTCCTAAATACTAGCGTTTTAAAAATAAGTATATTTGGGGTTGGTGAGATGGCTCAGCAGGTGCAAGTGATTGCAAGCTAGCCTGACAACGTGCGTCTGAGCTCTAGAACTCATGTGGAGGAAGCGGGAACTGACCTCCACAGTGACACCCCCATGGCTGCTCCCTGGCATCCTCCCACAATAAGTATATGAAAAAAATGTTTGAAAAGTGTCTATTAAATATCCATGAGTATTTTGTTAGTTTAATCCAAGCAGGTAAAAGTAATTTTCGAAATAGAAATTCATTTCAAAACTAAACGTGTTTCCTCCTGGTTTATATTTACCCTGTTCTGTGTAACAAATAATACAGTTATAGAGTCAGTTCATATTTAAAATTTTTTCAGCTTGGCGAGATCTAGCATTGCATTGATACTTACGAATATGTTTAAGCATATTTTTGTGAGAATATTATGCATCCTTTGAACACTGGGTCTTGAGTCATAAAATAGAAGTACTAGTAAATTTCAGTTGACACATGTTTTGATTTTACATTTAAATACTGGCTTTGATACCCTATAAAAATGTTTCATTTCTCAGTTCATATTCTCCAGAATCCTTTTTTGTTTAAATCAGCTTGTTTTTTTTTTTTTTTTTTTTTTTTCTTAAAACTAGAAGTATCTGTTATAGCGTACGAGAGGCTGGCATGTGCAACTGTCGGTCCAATAGATGTGGAATGCTGTGTCTGTTCTCTTTTCCAGTCTTCCGTATAAGGAATTCTTTGGTGGCGTGAGTGGCCTGACAGTGGAGCAATTTAGGAAGATCAACGGCTTTCCCAATGCCTTCTGGGGATGGGGAGGAGAGGATGACGACCTATGGAACAGGTGTGTTGAGCATAAGTAGCTTGGTAACTCAGGTTCCAAATTTTGTCTGTGTTTGGTAAATCACACCTCTCCTAAGAAAGGAGACTTTGGGTTGGGAAGTTTTGCAAGTTCCCAGATTTATTTTTGTTCCCCATTTTTGTTCTGAAATTCATTTAATCCATTTTACCCTGCAGAGTTCACTATGCTGGATACAATGTCACCCGGCCAGAGGGGGACTTGGGAAAATATACATCTATTCCTCATCACCACCGAGGAGAAGTACAGTTTTTAGGACGGTGAGTTAATGTCATCTTGAGACTTCAGGGCTTCAAAATTAATATGCTACATGGGGTTTTTGTTTGTTTGTTTGTTTGTTTTTAAAGGAAGAAACTTTCTTTCATGATCACAGGTCCCTGGCAAATGTTTGGGTTGCAGTTATAGGTTGTGTGTCTGGGGTGTGTGTGTCTGTGTGTGTTTGTGTCTGTGTGGTGTGTGTGTGTATAGAGGGAGAGGCAGATGTCGACAATCACGTCATGTTCATATCTAGTTAACTTCTTAGTTTTAAAATGTTTCCCTCTCTTAAAATATAATCTAAGTTGCAAGAGTATAAAATTCTCTCTCTCTTTTTTAAGGTAACCTGTTTTTGACTAGTAAAAGTCTAATTTAGAGATTTTAATGTGTGCTTTTATTATAAGAATGTCTCAAAATATATTTTCCTCTTTTCAACACATTTACTGCTGTTTTTTTCCTTAGGTATAAATTACTTCGGTATTCTAAGGAGCGTCAGTACATTGATGGATTGAACAATTTATTATACACACCCAAAATACTGGTTGATAGGCTGTATACAAATATATCTGTAAACCTCATGCCAGAGTTAGCTCCAATTGAAGACTATTAAAAGAAGTCATTCTTGAGGTGGGGTAGACCACAGTGCTGGATCATGAACTTGGCTTGGAATGCCCTCACCGTGGAAGTTAGAGACCAATGTATGTCTCAGTGTCCCAGTCTGTAAAAAGAGCCAGCAGTCCTTAATGTTTACAGCGCGGGCTCCATCTGCTCCCCCATGCAAGCACTGTAGCGATAAGAACCCATTGCTTGGGATTGGAAGTGAAGAAAACTCCATACACAGAGAAGATTTTTATACTGAAATCTATAATTTAATTCAAGAGAATGCTTTTATTTCCGTTCAAACATATTTTGTACATATGTGATGTAAATTAAATGTGTTCAAATTGTTGGAAAATAAGATGTCACAATTTTGCATGTAATTGGTTATGCCTTCATTGGACTTTTATAGACATTTTTTATTTGCATGGGGAAAAATGTAAATTTATGTCGCCAAACAAAGGTTAAGCCTCATGTGAAATGAAGGGACTGTCAGCGGCGGACAAAGATAATACAGTAAACTGTTCTGTTGTACTGGTGTTCAGCTTTACAACTGCAGCCTTGTGGGAGGAGGTGCAGTCCTCTGAGGGCTTTGAAGGAAGGAAGGAGAGAAGGACTCGCATAGCTTTTCTTCCTGACAGGATTACCTGTTTTGTTTGTTTTTTCCTTGCTTGCAGTCTCATCAGATCTTGCCAAGTCAACAGCCATATTGTTTATGCATACTGCATGAGTATTACCAAGAAAATCTTCAAAGTTGTAAAGTGACATGCTGTACAGGACACCTTCATGTTAAATGTCTCTATGTACCTCTGCCGTGTCAGGGATCTTGTGCCTCAAAAAAATGTTCCCAAGGTTGTGTTTATACATGGTATATATTTTTTTCAATCTCATAATGAACGACATTATTATTTCCACCTAGAAGAACCAAAAGAAGGTATCTTCTTTTAAAAGCATTTTTTTTTTTAAAGAATGAATTTGTGGAAAATCCAGTAGTGCTTATATAGATGAATTATACTATTAGATGAGAAATTAGATGTTCTATTTTTATGAAGATAAATGCTTAGATTAAAACAAACTTCAACCTTAATTCTCAGATGTACATGGTTCCCTTTCACATCAGCCAGTCACTGGAATTGCTTTTTTCCACTTCGAAGAAATCTCTGGTGTTATTCAGTTTTTTTTCACAAGTACAATTTAATGCACACCCTGCCCCCACTGTCCCCCTTCCCCCGCCTCCCCCCGCCTCCCCCCGCCTCCCCATGGTGCTGGGCCTATAGACTTACCTTAAAATCAATTCAGTGAATGTGCAGATGCTGTGACTTCTGAACTAGATCTCACTACTTAATGCCAAGTCTGCTCATCCTCCACACTTGGTGAAGTTTTCGATGACCAAACAGCAACAAAGCCCAAACAATGTTCTTACTTTGAAAATTATCAGTTATAAAAATTCCTGAAAAATAGCTTATAGTCTCATGTAAGATCTTATCTCGCATATTTAAACAAATTGAAAACAATATCATCAATCTGTCAAATGAACCCTCCCTAAGAGAGACTTCTGAATATGAGAAAGTTTTTTCCCCCTTGTCTAATGTTGAGAGCTTAGCTTGCAGTTGTCATTGTCTGTCATAGTTTTGGTAATGCTGATGGCCACAAGTCAAACCCTACAGTAACTAAAATCCTTACACCGGAGAAGACGGGCACCCTATCTGTCATGACAGCAGTATTTCCATGTTCATTTTTAGAAGTGCTTCTAAAATATTTACCTCCCAACTTTTTTGGCTACTCAAAATAGTGAAAAAATGAAATCACAACTTCTGGAGATGAAGATTTTTGTATGTTATCAGCTTATTTCCTGTCTCTTGTGACTAATGAAGTGTTTAATTTGACAGAATGACAGCAGAATGTAATGTTAATGTTGAGGTGGGTGAGACAAGGGCTCTAGGCATGTGATGAACCCAGTGCTGGTCCCTCCTCACAGTACTGTGGAAAGTGGCACCATGTGGACTCTTATTGGGGGAAACACACTTTATGTGACGGGCTGTCCACAGTGGGATGCCTTTTGCATTGATACCTAGTTCACAGTTTTAGGAAAATTCAGAACAGGTCATCTGCCTTACTCTCTTAGGTTAAGTCTGGCATTAATATTGCTGCGGGAATTGCATGTAAGTATATTTGCTATGGCTTTGTGTTAAGTATGTCAGCTCGTGAGAACTGCCTTTTCTAATTCAGACCTGGAATTCTTTTCAGTAATGAATAATGACCTATATATGTTCCCACGAATGACAGTTTTGCCTGGTTGCCATGATCACATGACAGTAAATCTCTTCCTTACATATTAGCACAAGCAGACAATCTGATAGAATCAAATCTGTTTGGTGGCTTTGCACTGGGTGTCTGTCCTCCATCCGCTGCCTTGCTAACTGGTATTTAAAGGTAGTTTTTGTTTTTTTTTTTTCCTAAACAAGTCAAATCAAGACAGCTGAAACTTATCTGAAATTAGGAAGAACACCCTCTGGTAACTTATCTGTCAGTTATCTTAGTCTCAAATCCAGTGTGGCCACAGATGCTGAGAGGGTCCTTGTGGCATTGGGGAAATGATATGGTGCCTTTGAAGTAAAGAAACAAATTAAGGCTGATGGGCTATTTATCAAAGAAAGGGAAAAATTTCCCATGTTCATTGTAACATTCTATCTGATTTTCAATGAAGTTGTCATTTAATTATTTGCCAAAACTAGGGTTTTAATGAGGTGGCTTCCCCAGCTCCCTTTTTGTAGTTATTTTCTGTTGTAGACTTTTGAGATGGCTCAGGGTGTAGAGGTACCTGCACCAAGCCTGACAACCTATATTTGATCCGTGGGACCCACACTGTAGGTGAGACCTACCCTTGCACAGTATTCTCAGACTTCCATATGTGTGAGCACATATATGTACCCACACACAGGAGCACGCATGCACACACACACACACACACACAAAGTTAAAAGGAAATTAAAAGTTAAATTTCTGTTTGTTTTATAGAAAGTTGTTCAGTAAGAAATATTTATGAAGTTTAAGTACAAAATTATTAACAATTTTTATACCAGCCAGTCAATGGTGGTATATGCCTTTAATCCTAGCTCTCCAGAAGCAGAGGCGGGTTCTCTGAGTTCAAGGCCAGCCTGGTCTACAGAATGAGTTGCAAGACAGCTGGGCTACATAGAGAAACCCTGTCTCAAAAACAAAACAAAAACTCCTATTCCAGTTGATACGGAAAACCATTGTAAGAGAAAATAGAAGCATTACAGATACAATATGTCCCTTTGGAGACTCCCTGGGGGAAACAGATTTTGTGTCATTGTATCTGTCCTGTTTCTTTCTTTACCTTTCAGATAAATAACACTCTAGATTTCTTGCCTTGGTTTGCAGATTTGTTATTTGAGAAGCAAACGGTCACAGTGTTTTTTGGAAAGTGGAAGTGTACTTAAAATTATTTATTAAGCTATGGACTACTTCTATGTAAGTGCATTGACTTAAATGCTAGTGATTTCTTGCTGTCTTTTTTTTTTTTTGTCTTGTTTTGCTTCTCATGGAAATGTTTGTACTTTTTTTATCATTGTCTTTTATGAAATATAATGTTCTAAAGACTTTGTGTGGTGATGTCATTGTTTTCTCTCAGAATGTCTTGGGGATTATCTGGTTTTCTTCTCCCTAAAGTTTGGGAGAACTGTTGATGCCTTAGTAGATGTTAAAGATGCACTGACAATATATGGAGATCAAAGCTTAAACACACTCAGTGTGCATCATGACTCCCTCCAGGACACACTATCATTTAGTACTCATCCTTCCACTTGGTCATCCATGATATCAAGAATTCTTTAACCCAGGATTGAGATGACTCCGTGGGTAAAATGGTTTCCCCACAGATATGAAAACCTGAGTTTGTCCCCAGAAGCTGTGTAATGCTGGCCGTGGTAAGGAGACAGGAGGAAGCCTGAGACTTTTATGCCAGCTGGCCCGATAGAAGCAAGAATGAACAACAAAAAAGACTCTGACTTAAACAGAAGGGAGGTTGAGGTTGAAGTTGCCCTCTGACCTCCACCTGCAAGCTGTGGCATGGTGCAGATGCATATGCACATGTGCAAACACACACACACCCCTCCCCCCAAAATAAAGTAAACACAAGAATGCTGTTCTTACCTGTAGCCTTCTCTTCCTTTTCTAGACACGGCTTCGGGGAACTGAACTGAATGTTATAGTTAACTCATTTTTCAGATAGTAAGCCATTTTAAAGATATTTAAGGAAAAGCAGTCAAATTTCAAATACCTTGGGACCGGATTTGTTTTGTATGAGGGCTTCATCCTGGCATTTGTACACTTGCTATTTCTGTACTGAATCCTGCTATTACTAATATTTAGACAACTTGTGATCTGCAGATTATTGTCACTGCATAGCACAAATGATGTCAGTCATTAACCACCATTTAACTAATTAGTCATAAAATTTAATTAGGTTATTGTGCTTGAGGTTCATAGCTCTGGTGTGTGCTCAGAGAACAGAGTTTATTTAAATTGGGTGTTACTGGGAATGGAACCCAGAACCTCTAAAGGAGCGCTCTGCCAATGAGCTGTATCCCTGGATTATTATTTTGATTTTCTGAAATAGTCCTCAGGCTGCTCTAGAACTGACTATGTGGCCCAGCCCTGGTCAATCTCTCAAGTGCTGAGATTACAGGCATATGCCACTACCCTTGGAGATTGAACTTAATAGCCATGTGTTTATTTTTTGGTCCTGTCTTTAAATACATGTTGGGACAAAATGGTTTTATCTAGAGATGGCTATATTTGTAAGGAGTCTCATGCTAAATCACTCGATTAAAATGACTTCAGAACAAAGTGATTTGCCACTACAGTATACTTTAATTGAAGGGAGGAGGAGGAAAGGAGGAGAAGATGGAGGAGAAAAGGAGGAAGGGAGAAGGAAAGGATGAGGAGTGGGAGGAGAAGAGGAGAAAACAAGGTTTGAACAATAAAACTGAAGTCTTTCTCAACATGTTCTGTTTTGTTTCATTTGGGTCAATCAAGGTCTCATGTATCCTGGGTTGGCCTTGAGGTCACTGTGTGGCCAAAGCCAGCCTAGAACTCCTGATCCTCCTGTATGCACCCCCAAGTGCTGGGATTTGACTGGGAGATGGCCTTTCCAGAGGACTAGAGTTCAGTAAGCAAGCACCAGATGACAGGTGTATACCAACATGCCCAGACTTCAGACAGTCTTAAAATACAGTTTGATGTGCTTGAAATATATTATTAATTTTATCTTTGCTGTTTCAACCTGTGCTCTAGAGGCTCCTTGTGGTAGTTTGAATATTCTTGGCTCATGGAGTGGCATGATTTAGAGGTGTGACCTTGGAGGAAGTATGCCACTATGAGTGTGGGCTTTAAGACCCTTGACCTAGTTGCCTGGAAGCCAATCTTCTGTTTGCCTTTGGAACAAGATGTAGAACTCTCAGCTCCTCCAGCTCCATGCCTGCCTGGATGCTGCCATGCTCCCTCCTTGATGATAATGGACTGATCCTCTGGACCTGTAAGCCAGCCCCAATTAAATGTCCTTATAAGAGTTACCTTGGTCATGGTGTCTGTTCACAGCAGTAAAACCCTAACTAAGACACTCTCAAAAGGGCAGCAGACACTCTGACCCTCAAGAAGTATCTGTCTTCTGAACATAAAACCAGTAGAGTGTGTAGTCCTGAAGAACATGTGCCACTAATGAGGCTACACTTGGTGATTCATGTTCCCGAGCGTCTCTGTAGGAATGACTCTTCTCCATGTGCAGACTGCTGCTCAGCTCTAAACATGGACTCTGAAAGGGTAGTTGAAATGATCATTCTTCTGCAATAGACTAACAAAAGGTAGTAAACTCTACTGAGGTCTGGTCTGTTGCTATGTGTTATAATGCTAAATACCGACCCCCAAAGTCTGGCTGTCCCAGGGACGAGGAGATCTTCATGTACAATGGGTGGTGCTGTGTAACCTTGCCTGTCCGCCCCTTCCAAGTTATCCTTGATTGGTAAATAAAGATGTCTACAGCCTATAGCTGGGCCGAGGAGCAGTAGACAGGACTTCAGTTCCTGGGATTGGGATCTGAAGCAGAGACCAAGAGAAGAAAGGGAAAGTGGAAAAAGGAGAAGACACTATGGAGTAGGTGAGTCATGAAAACATGGCCATAAGGGCTGGCCAATTGGAGTAAGAGCGACCCTGACAGAATATGGCAATTATAACTCAGGGCTATTGATAGGGAAGTAGACACTAATAGCTTAGAGGGTAGACATCTACCGAGCTCTAGTTCCTCAAAGACTTACAAATATAAAGATTTTGTGTATTTACTTGGGAACTGAATGATCAAAGGTTGGGTAGAAACCCTCAATTGATATTAATTTTTACAACAGAATCTTTGGAAAGCTCTGTGGGAAGACTCATACAAGACTGAAAGGATCATTAGCCAGCAAACAGTAATCTGTTAAAGCTGGGTGGATCTCAGTTTCGTGAGCCACTGGAGAATTATGGGAAGAATTAGGTAAGCTAACACTTGGAAGATGCCTGGCATTCCCAGCAAGAACTTGATTTGTATGAAACCAGCTCCTGGCTTTACCCTAAAGCTGTTCTTCCATGCCAATGACCTGGGTTATGTTTAAGAAATGTTTGGCAGGGAGGGAGTCCTTTGATTCTCAGAAGTTTTGACAGTGGTTATGCATAATTGCACAAACAATTAGTAAAATGGGCAAAGGCCCTTGATTGACCTGTGACCGTAGTAGGAAGAGTAGAAACGTGGCCAAGTAACAGGTGCTTAAGAGTAAATATAATACAGTTATCTCACCGCTAGCTAATGTAAAAGGCCTTATAAGAGAAAAGGGAAGGAGCAGTCCATATCTTAACCATGTCAAGTCAGTATCATTGCTCTAACGTTGTTGTATACACACACATGTACACACACATGTACAAGTGTGCATGGGCACACACACAATCATGGTGAAATGACTGTTTCAAAATGATCCTGAGGTTTTTTTTGTTTGTTTTGTTTTTTTGTGGTGATCCCTCTGGCTCAGTCCGCTGATGGGACAGCAGGCATACTCCACCACTCCTGGCCTCTCTGACTTTTCTTATTTGAATGTGCTTTGAATATCTTGTAGGATCACAGGGTGAGCTTCCAAAATGGTTAATGAAGAGAATGTTTTACTTATTGCATTCTAAGCTTTTTCATTCTAATGCCATTTTGGATTCTCACATCTGTGCAGATGTGTGAGTAGGTTTTGGGAGTGAAAGTCGATTCATTTTGCATTTCCAAGAGAGTATCCACAGCAGAGGAGAGGAAATCCGAAGTGCTCTGCACTCCTGCTCATTCAGACCAGGGTGCTTGGTGAAGGAATTTTGAAGATTTCTAGAAGTCTATACATCCCAGGACTTAATAGCCTACAAAATTCTTGCTAGAAGCCAAGTTGTCACAAGATTCCCCCCTACACACACACACACACACACACACACACACACACACACACACACACACACAAACACACGGAAGATGTGAACAGCATCCCCCGCTCCTCAAAAGGTTCTAATTACAAACCAACATATAGCCCACCTCAGTCCACTGTGGGGAGCCAGTGGGTTTATTAGGGTTATTTACACAGCATGGGTGATGAGGGCCATGAGTGACCCCAAAGCAGCCACCCCAGAAAGTGTTCACCCCACATGGATGGTGGCCTCCCTGTGGCCCCATAGATGGCACAGCCTTTTCCTGTTTTCCTGCTTCTACACTAGCTATGGACCGGCATACAAATGGCTGGAAGGAATGGCCAGATACTCAGGCTGGGGGTTACTGACTTTCCCACCTTCCTTCTAGGGGGAAGGTTAACAGTTCCCATCAAGGTGGCTTCTCTTGAGTATAGGCACAGCTGATCTCAGGAAGATGGTGGCAGTTTGGCTCAGAGAATAACACCTTACAACACAATTTAAAACTTTGGACTTTAAGTCCAAAGGCATTCAACAATCTGTGAAGGCTTTACACACCCACGAGTGTGCACACACACTGAGTGGTACGGAGGGCTCCTCCCATTGCTTCTAAGAAAAAGAATATGGCATCGCCTATATGGGGAATTTGTTAAATAAAGAAATAAAAGCTAGTCAAAGGACTATTAGGAAAATCTGGAGGAAATAATCAAGTAAATATTTGTTAATAATGAGGTCTTAGTAGTTACTTATCTAAAAATTTCTTTTAGAAGTCATTACTGGAAGTGGGTGTAATTTCACTCTGTGCCCTGAAGCTAAAGCACTATAATTACAAATCCTATTGAAGAACAAATTGAACAGGGATCATGGAACCAGGGAGAAAACTCACAAGCCATTCAGTTCACTTCCTTTACTTTTTATTAAACATGAAATAGAGATAGAAAATCTCACCCCTCCCTCCCTCCCTCTCTCCCTCCTTCCCTCCTTTCATCCCTCCTTCCTTCCCTCCTTCCTTTTCTCCCTCCTTCCCTCCCTCCCTCCCTCCTTCTTTCCCTCCTTCTCTCCCTCCTTCCCTTTCTCCCTTTCTTCCTTCCTCTTCCCTTCTTTGTCTTTTTATGCAGTCCAAGCTGGCCAAGTGGCCCTGGCTAATCACCACTCTACTTACAAACTCTCCAGACTTCTTGCTTCAATAGGATGTACAACAGGTCCTAATAACCAGAGTGCCGTCTTTCTGTGAATATTGTCAATCTTCATCTCAGGTCCTTGGTCCTTCATTACTTATCTTTCTTTCCATGACTAGGTTTTTGCTATATACTTGCCTAGCCGCTCCTGGTAGCCTCTACAGATTAGCAGTTTTCCCCTGTTAGTGAGGTCCCTAGTCCCCAGGAGACCACAAGACACTTTTCTATTTTGCTACTATAGGGTTTAATTATTTTTAGGACAATGTTGACTGGCTATCCTATCCAGCTGGCCTGCCTTCTCATCTTCCTGCCTTATTTCCACCCACCCCCAGTCCTGTGTATGTGTTTGTGTATAGTGTATGCATGTATATATGTTCACATATGTACACATGTGTCAGAGGTTCATGTTGAGTATCTTCTCTTACTATTCCTTTTATTTATTGAGACAGAGTCTCTCTATGAATCTGGAGCTCACTGATTTGACAAGACTAGCTAGCTTTGACATGAGTTCCAGAGAGTTCTCCTGTTTCCACATCCCTAACCCCAGGATTATATGTATGTGCTACCACAATCAGCTTTTTAGTGTAGATTCTGGGCATCCAGTCTCAGGTCCTCATGCTTACATGCAAGGGCTTTACCAGCTGAGCTGTCTCCCCACACCCTCAACCTCCTTCTTCTTATAGCAATTGCATCTGAATCCTTCTGTTGGACTCCCTACTCCCTGGGCTGGTTCCAATGACCTCAGAGGGGCTGTGGCCCCATTAGTGTCCCAATCCTCCTCTGTGGGCTCTCATCTCGCAATGCTTCTTATTAGACAGACTTGGGGTAGCAGAAGCTTGGGTTTGCTTTTTAAGACCCTAGCTGAAAACTTTTCCATAGCCTTTTGTTGTCTTTTTTAAAGAAAAGACTTTTTTTTTTTTTTTTTTTTTTTTTTTTGGTTCTGGACCTAATCAGAGTAAATAGATGACAGGTTCTACATTTATTTAAACATTTTGGAAGTAGACTGAGAATGTAGAAGCTGGCCTTGGTACATAAAACAGGTTACTCAGAAGTAGTAGAAAATTTCTCATGTTCCCCTGGTACCAAGTCTCCCATGTGTGTGCTAGAGAGAAAACCCAATTGGTCAGTCACATGATGTGGAAGGCTCAGATTTGCCTACCTAGAACTAATCCTTTCCTTCATTCATCTATTGGTTCATTCATCAGCTCATTCCACATATTTAGAAGGGATACTACATGAGGCTCAAACATTTAAGAGCCCTGTGTGGTAGGTGTTATTTTCCAGAAATTGAGAAACACATCTAATGTGCTTTCCAAATGCGTGTTCCTGAGCACCAGTGAGCCGTGCTGTTCTTTTAGCTGAGCACACGTTCTCATGCCAAAAGCTGTTCTGGGTTCACCTTGAAGCATCAGCCTTGGCCTTCTCTCCCATCATCCTGTGGACCCGTGTCTCTAACTACTGGCTTCCTGGCAGTAAATAAGAGGTAGCAACAGCAAGTGGTTGACTGCTGCACTGGGGGTTGCACGTCCCTAGGGGTTATTTTAGGAAGCCTGAGGGCAACCCACCTCCTTGCTCACAGAGGCTCCGGAATGGATCTTCAGTATTTACTTGGGTTGCCAAAGATGAATTACCATCTGCTTTGGCTTAAAATTAACTGGGGCAGGTCCCACCCAGAGAGAATGGAGAGCTGGGGAAATGGAATTGCTTCTAAGTTTATTTCCATTTTGAAAGGCTGGAAAGAAAACTAATGGAGCTTAGGAGGCTCTATGAACTGTGAAGTTAAGGAAGAAATCGCCTGGGAAATGACGGTTTGGGGAGAAATAATTCTGCCTATGCTATGAGTGCTTGGTGGATAAAATATAGCTTGAGGCAAAAATATGCTTCGTTTCCTTGTTTGACAGGTGCTATCAAATGTTGCAGGTAGAACTTCAATATTTGTGATTATGCTTTTCGAGAGATGCCTCCATGCCTCAGACATGTGTGTGCACACATTGTCAACTTTAGAGTTTAAAAACTGGTCTGATCATATTAAGCCCAGTGGGTTTAAAATTGCATTTATTCTTTTCTGTGACAAATCTATTTTGTTTCGTTTTGTTCACTTGCCTATATTACTGTGCTCATCCCTGGCACAAGCGTACACGAGCATGTATGAGAGTGTGTGTGTGGAGAGTGTGTATGTGTATCAGTTACATGTGGATTTAAGATTTGACTAAGTTGCTCTTAGACAAGGTCTCACTATATAGTTCTGGTTGGAACTCACTATGTAGACCAGACTGGCCTCAAACTCACAGACATCCTCCTGCCTCTGCCTCTGTCTCCTGAGAGCTGGGTTCTGATTACCAAGTTGAATTGGTCTAAAGTGGATTAGAGGAGTAGAGACATCTGGAGAGTGGAATTGCTTCTAAGCTTATTTCATTTAGAAAGGCTGGAAGGAACTCTAACGGAGTTTAGGAGGAGTGTGTTCTGTGAACTGTGACGTAACGGTAGGAATTGTCTGGGGAGGAAGCTGGTTGCTGCAGGTTTGTCCTTCTGGAACTCATTCTTCTTAAACATGTTTTAGTGATTGATTTTGCTTGCTTCAGTTTTATACATGTATACAACCTACTCTGATGCTCTCTTCCTTGACATCTCTTAGCTTCCTCCCACCCCTCCCAACCCCTCTGCACACTACCACCAGTCCTTCTCCCAGATTGATGGCATTTGGTTTGGTTTTGTGACTTGTTTCTTCACCTTGGCTTGGAAATGTCCATTGGAGCCCGGTGCAGTCACCAGTGGGCACACAACGGAAGACAATGTCTCTCTCCCCTTCTTCCTGAATGTTTCATAAATAGTTCAGCAGCAAGGAGTAGGACTCGAAGCCCCATTCCCATCCAAGCCTGACTGCTGATAGGCCTATTCTTGTGCAAAGGAACTGTTATGGCCCTCAGATGAGTAAAGTGCTTATCAAAAATGCCGGAAGAATTAGTTGTAGTAGTACCCAATTAAATACTTTAATAGATCTCATCTGCTGTGGCTCGTTCCTCACTACTCACCCCAATATTCTCAGTTCCCAAATGAAAGACACACACACACACACACACACACACACACACGCACACATACCCTTTATATTTTGATATGCCTTAATTAGCTCAATGTCTGAGCCACTTCCTAACCTCCACATGGTTAATCCACCTCCCTCCAATATTCCAAAGTTATTACTATAACTCCTATATTCTATCTTGGCTGGTCCAGACGCACAGCCCTCTTGGGCTGCTATGCCCCAGCTTATACATGGTGGCTATGCTCTCTGTCCCTACCTTTTCAGGCATGATGTTTCTCCTCTCCTTCTCCAGGCATGAGGATCTCCTCCTTCCTTCTCCCTCAGTCCCTCCTCCGGGAATCCTAACAGTCCCATCTCTGTCTACTCTGTCCAGCCATTGGGTGCCAGTAACTTTATTTATCAGCGTGAATTTTCTAACAAACAATTTTGGGGACCCAAATTAACATAATATAAGCAGCCACAATTAGTCCATTAGATTTGTCTTTATCTATTCACTAAAGGTTATAGAAAAACCAAATATTTCATTTTCAGAACATGTCTTTTGGCCTACTTTTCAGTATTGTGATTGAACCCAGGGCCTTTGAACATGCTCCAGGAAAACACTACTGTGCTTTTAATGGCTACAGATCGTGCTTAGTATATGTTTTGCTTGGATAACATCGAACGGTTGGCCCACTCTGCTTCCTGACCTATCTGCCTGAGCAAGTTGCCAGGAGCACTCTCCCCCTCCCCCAAGATGGAAAGGATCCCTTTAAACCATGAGCCAAAAGGGTATTTCATTAAAAAGTTCTGATCAAACACTTTCTAGACTTCTTTAGAAGATTTTGGGTTTTAAGAGCAGGGAAGAAAAATGAGGAAATACAAAAAGAAACCACAGTTTGAATGAAATAACAGGTGGTTTAATAAGAATGTTTCACGGCATCTTCCCGAGTGGCTAACACGGTTTATAGCGCAAGAACACTGTTTCCGTACAAATGGGATGCTATTGCTTTGGCACGATCCTGGTCCTCCTGGGCTGGGTCCCTCAGTTCTGGGGGTTGCTGACGACAGCGGTGGTGCTGTAGGAGTATGGGCTGAGCAGGGCTGCGATGGTGTAGCGGCGACGGCCAGAGTCGTTGGCTGTGAAAACCACCTGGGAGAGAGGAGAGACAGCTAGTTTTAACCGAGCCCAGAGGTGGGAGCAGCAGTCACAGGGTTCACCAGAAGCTCAGTGCTAAACTGGTAATCTTCCTTTTATTGTCTGATTGTTTTCTGGGACGGGGCGGGGGGTGGGGAATGAATAATTAGATTAAAATATGCTGCCTAAGTCTTTGGAACTGTGTGCAGAATTGCAGGTCTCTCTTGGCAAGTTTATGTCTGCAGTGTGGGTGGCCCTGGTCAGATCAAGCTGAGTCACAGAGAGCCTGAGGGCTATTGTTCACTTTCTTGGGCTCAGAGAAAAGTGGGGACAATGGAAACACTGGCACCCACAAACAAAAGACCGGTGGTGAACGGTGGTTGTCAACCCCACTACAAACTTCCAGACCTAGAATGTTGGCAGGAGGCGTTCCCGCAGACGGCATGCAGAAGTCGACCTGCCTTTCTACAGTGAAAGCCCGACTGGAAAGGAAGGCTTCTCGAGTCCCAGTCCAGGGATTTCGCTCCCACTGTCCCCTTGCATTTTCTAATGTGAGAAGATGTGTGTTTTTAGAGAAGGAACAATGAAACTGTGGGAAGACATCACAGGGTTCTCTCTGCAACACGAGTGGTTTATGGTTGGCAGAAATTCAAATGAAAGTTTTGGAGCTCATGGAAGTTTCTGGACCAAACATGGATTTTGCAATTAGCTAGCCACTTCTCAAATCACTAGACTGTCTGAGACACGGGTGCAACAACAGCCCAGGTGCTGGGAGTAAGTCAAATCTGGAACAGATGTTAAATATAGAAGATGTCCGTAATTGTACTCATTTTGTGTACAGGTTTTGGATACAGCTTTGGACACACTTTGAATAAAGAGTTTTTATATCCAAATATAGGGCAAAGAAAGCTTTGATGACAGAGTAAAACTAACACAAAAATAACATCCAGATAAATGGAAGGGAGAATCATCTTAGACTCTCTGTTGTATTTATTTATTATTATCTATAGTGCCATGGATCAAATCTTGTGAATGCGAGGCAAGCCCTCTGGCACTGAGCTACAACCCCAGCCCCTGGCCTAGGCTGGCCACTAACTCAGGAGCATTCTACTGTTGTCTCCAGTGTTAGATTAGAGCCATGTGGTGCCATGCACACTCCTGGAAGTTTCTTTTCTGCCACATTGTCACCCTGGCTCATTTTTTTTCTTCCCCCAAAGTGAAAAAAAGATATTACACAGATTTTTAAAAAACCCACCAAGTAAGAGAGCTCAGTCAAGCTCTTACCTTGCAAGCAAGAAGACATGAATTTGTTCCCCAGAATACGTGTAAAAATGTCTGGTGTGATAGAGAGTGTCTGGAATCCCAGAGCTGGGGAGGTGGAGACAGCCTGGGGTTTGCTGGCAGGTCAGTCGAGCCTAGTTGGTGACTCCGGCTAATGAGAGACTCTGTCTCAAAGTTTGTGTGTGTGGGGTATGGGAAGGGATGCTGGACAGAGAGCCTTAGAATGATGTCTAAGGCTTTTCTGTAGCTTCCACATGCACACACACGTGTGCCTGCATACACACGCATAAAAATTCCCCCAAGCAAAGAAACCTATTGGTTCCAAAGAACATTTCCTAATTTTCCTTGGTATGTATGATGGGATCATCTGGGACCCCGTTTGGGGTGCGGGGAGTGTCCTGTACTAAAAGGCTGCATTTAGCAGAGCGCTTGAGGCAGAAGGTTTTTTATTTTTCAAATGTTTGTTGAATGATGGGGTAGGAACATGAGTCAGTTAATAGACTGTTTGCCTGACGTCACTAAACTCTGGGTTCAGAGTCCCAACATGGAGTAAAACTGCTCTGGTGGTTTATGCCTTTTAGTCTAGCACTTGGGAGCAAGAGACAAAAAGATTAGCAGGTTCAAAGCATCCTCAGCTAGTCTGAGGTCAGGCTGGCCTAGGAGAGATCCTATAGCAGAAGAAAAGTCAAAACAAAACAAAAATGTTTGTTGATTGAGTTTTAAAAGAGAATCAGACAATTATTCTAACAGGAGTAACATGTTCTAGGTGAATACTTACAGGTACTTCCAGCAGGCTGTGACCCAGAGCAGACAAGGTATAAGGGCAATTCATCCAGGGAACGGAGCAAGGGTCCTGTGCCAGGCTAATATGGGTGCTGCTCCTAGTACTACCTTGGTAGGTGGCAGACTTTGCTATCTGTGAGCCCCAAGAATCGGCAGACCCCATTTGTGCTTTGTTAGGTTTTCTCGACTTGATACAAACTAGAGTAACCTGAGAAGAGGGAATCTCCACCGGGAAATGGCCTCCATCAGACTGGCCTGTAGGCAAGTCTGTGGAACAATTTTTTTTTTTTTTTATTGACTAATGGTTGATGTAGGAGAGCCAGCCTTTGGCAGTACCTTCCCCTGAGCACATAGACCTGAGCCGCATAAGAAAAGGAGCTAAGCAAGCCAGTCAACGGCATTCCTTTTTGGTCTCTGCTTCTGTTTCTACTTCTAGGTTCCCACCTGGCTTTCCTTCACGGAGAACTGTAAGCTATAAGAGGAAATAAACCCTTCTCTCCCCAGGTTGCTTATCGGGTCATGGTGTTTATCATAGCAACAGACAGCAAACTAGGTCACATGCTGAGCTATTTTTGATGGAATTCGTTATCTCCAGTTCTGACCAGCAGGTCTGGATTCTATTTCCATGACAGTTGCCTCTGTGGAATGAGATCTAAGAGGAGCCAGGGAGACGAGCCCGGTGCCAAGCAAAAGCTACTCATGTGGCGTTGGTTGTTGGCTTTGGGCTTTGATTTAGCTCCATTTCTTACAGAGAAATTGGCTGAGGCATGGAAGGCACACTAGCCAACATAGAGGACAACTCTGTCACTTGCTCACACCTGCTAGTCTTGTGACTTTGATGAGGTACTTAGCTTCTCTTAGCTCATTGGTAAAATAGGTGTAAGACAAGGCTAGACCTCCATAAGTTGATCATAAGGGTGAAACAGTTTTGATTCAGAAACCTTTGCCATGTGATGTTTGCTTGATGATTTAGATATTAAGCTGTTTGCTTTTGAACATGTCGTTATTCTCTGTGTTGCTAAGAATTGTCTACCCAAACTTCTGGGAACACTAGGTGTGCTCTTTGGAATAAAGAAAATGCCAGAATTTAGGGAAATAGCTTAGGGAGCCCTCTCTTTGGCTATGAAATGCCCTCCATTGTATCTGGAGGCTGCTTTAAAAGCAAATACTAGTATTTCTTCAACAAAGAAATGAATATTTACATAAATATAGTTAGCCGACCATAAGCAGTGTGAACAGGTTCAAGCCGTGTTACTGAATGAGTTTTAGAGAAACTCAGAAGACTTGCTTCCCAAGCACCGTGAATTCTGGCTGTAGAATCCACTTTCAGCTCATACCCAAGGTACAACAAGAGCAAAGGGAACTTCCTGAGACAAAACCCGAGCAACTCGGTGTGTCCACTTACCTCTGCGTATTCATGGAACGGGGAAATGCCGAGCGCCTTCCAGTACGATTTGGTGTCCAGTTCTACTCTGTACACCCCTTCTATGAACTTCTCATCTGTGGTGAGCCCGTGAAGTTCTCCAGTTTCAGCCGTCGTCCTGGAGGGCATAGAAGTTGAGAGGAATTTAAGGGAAAAGAAGAGCTCAGTGCATGGTAAATGACAGAATACACAAGCATGCATGTATGTGGTTGTGATGTGTGTATGTACATGTATGTACCTGTGTATTTTTTCTGTCACCTGAATCAAAAGGGAGGAAATCCTTATGCCTGAGATAAAACAGCAAGAAATTCAAAGAAACTTTATGTACAGCTTTATTGTAGCATTTTGTCTTATGAGATTAAAATATAGTAAAATATTTACCTTTAAAGTCTTAATCTAGGCATATGAGGTCACCTGTTATTATTCTAGTGCTCTGGGGGTAGAGGCAGGAGGGTTGCTGCAAGTTTGAGGGCAATTGGGTTTAAATAGTGAGTTCTAGACCAGATGGGACTAGGTGTTGACACCTTGACTGAAAATAAATTAATTAAAATTCTTAAAAGAAAGAAAAGCTCTAAGGCCTATGAGTGTTGCTTAGTGGTAAAGTTCTTCCCTAACATTTGTATACCCCTGGATTCAATCCCCAACAACACACAAAGGCAAACACATAAACACACACACAAATACATAAACACTGACACACAGAGACACAAACACATACATACATACATACATACACACACATATACACAGAGACACAGACACAGTCACCCAGACACAGACTCACACACAGACACACACAGACACACACAGACACAGACACACACACACACACACACACACACACACACACACACACACCCTGTATTGCATTCAGGGTTAATGACTTGATGAAAGTTCATGACAGTCCCTGAAAGTGTCTCAAGCTGCCCTGACTAACTCTGCAGTCCCCTGTGACAGCAGAGTGACAGTCCAGTGTCCCATGGCCTAAGGGTAACTTTTGGAAGTAGTGTAATTTATCATAACAGAAAGCCTAATAAATAAAGAAGACCTTATAATTGACTTTCTCCTTTTGGAAATTTATTCCGTTCAGTAATTCTTTGCCAACAAGAAATACCAAGTGACTTCCATTTTCACGTAAACATTAGTTCAATAATGGCAATGTCAGAAACTACTCCCTTAGTTTACAACCACGACAGATAAAAGCAGCAGTTGTCCTTAGTGGCTCTGACCATGGCTCTTCCCGTCTCTCCATTTTTTCTTTTTCTTTGGTGTGGGTACAAAAAGAGTCAGAAGAAAGTTTGAATATCCGGGTGTCCATTCCATTCCAACTTAGATTCCCTAAACCACTTTTCATGCTGTGCTCAACACTTATATAATCACA
This sequence comes from Mastomys natalensis, assembly GCA_021653895.1. NCBI lineage: Eukaryota > Metazoa > Chordata > Mammalia > Rodentia > Muridae > Mastomys > Mastomys natalensis. The sequence continues at coordinate 97,671 of JAJTUV010000250.1, forward strand.
AAGACATTAACAAATAGAAACTCAGTTAAAACAGCATCAAAAGAAAATGACCTTCCCAGTGGTTGGTGATGAACATTGGTGGTTCTGGGTATTCAGTTAACGCCTAATATAAAGTCTGCACCCAGGAGACATGACTGCATAGCTGTTCTGCTAAGTGCTAAGGGAGTCTTTGCTGGTTTTCCTTTTGGTTTGTTTCTTTAGGTTAATTAGCAGTTTCTTTGAAATCACTAATTGTTAAAAAACAGAACAACACAAAATTGTTAAGTGGCTAGCACAGGTGGGAAGTCATGTTGACATGCTAGTGGGTGACTGTGAGATTGGTCAGCCCCTGGGTTTGCCTTGCAGATCTCTCATGATGTGTTTTTTATTAAGATTCATGGTTGCTAGCCTTGCACAGAGCTACTCTGTTCTGAGTGTACATTTAAAAAGCCCTGATTCTGGGTAATGCCAATAAGCTCCAGAAGAGTGCTTTGTCAATTCCTTTCCTTTCATCAATAGATTAGCTAGCACATGTGAACACACCCTTCGTAAGATTCTAAGACTGGGATTCAAAGCTTGAACATCACCCATGGGTACCAGGGAATCTGAAACTCCCCAAAACCATATGTGTATGGTTTTATACGTGCTTGTCTTTGAGCCTCTATGTGGCCATGGAGTCTTTAAATTTTTTATTTTTTACTTTCTCTTTTTCTCTCTGTTTCTCTGTCTCTCTGTCTCTGTGTGTGTGTGTGTGTGTGTGTGTGTGTGTGTGTGTGTTGTGTGTGCATTTTTTATGCGTGGTATGTGTGTGTATACAAATTTGCATGATCTAAGCTCAAAGCTAGATGTCTTCAATTTTTCTACACCTTGATTTTTGAGTCAGGGTCTCTCACCAAACATGAATCCACCCATTCAGACAGGCTGGTGACCAATAAACTCCAGGGTCCCCCTGTTTCTAAGCTCCTACCCCCAGGCTGGTGTTATAAGCATGCACTACCATGCTGAGCATCTTACACAGAGTCTGGGGACTCACATCCAAGTCCCCAACTTCTGAGCGGGCACTTCACTGACTGAACCATCTTTTCAGTCCCTGGAGACTGTAATTTTCATTATCTTCTTAAAGTGGGCTGTGATGTAAAAGGGTTGCAAACCCCCACAAAACAGTGGGATTATTGACTCCCCCTTTTCCTCCCTTCAGTCCTGGACTGTACTTTGGTTCCTGGTCATGCTCTAAGTAACACAAGAAAGCAGCTTTCTTAAAAAAGGTCACTGTCCTTACCTTTAAGCTTCTAACAGATGCTTTAGCTACCAGGTTTGTCTGTTTGTTTGTGTATAAGATTTGTTGCCTGCATGTGAATTTGTGCACCACACGCATGGTGGACAGAAGAGGATGTAGGATACCCAGATCCCCTGAGACTGGAGTTTCAGGTGGTTGTGAGCTGCCATTCTGGTGCTAGGAATCAAACCTGTGTCTCCTACAAGAGCAATAAGTGCCCTTAACCACTGAGCCATCTCTCTGAGCCCTCTAGCTGGTAAGTTGTGTGTGCCTGTCTCTAACAAGCAGAAGAGTAAATGGGAAGCAGGAACCAGTCCTGTGGTGGGCTGCTCTACAAGCTTACCCAGAGGCAAATGGCTCCCAGGTATCCTCAGCAGTCTTTCTGAACACTTTCACGGCCACGTTGACAGCAGGGCTGCCTCGAACAGCATCCAGGACTTTGACCATCAGAGGACACTTGGATTTTCCAGCACCCTGGGCATAGAGAAAACAAGAGAAATGTCAGTGAAATGGGTCAGAGTAAACGGGCTTGTTCTTTCCGGTGATAGAATCTGGAACAAAACCAAAAGTACATGCTGATCCCATTATGATAACATAAGTGTTGACAATTAATGAGCTTCTTTATCCAATATAACATAGACGGCATTGTTCCCAAAGCAAGAACAGTTTCTGCCCCCAGATGCACTGCTGTGCACCAGGGATGTGGATAATGAATTTTCAAAGGGAAAATAGGCCCTCTGAGAACCATTGCTCTGTTAGCCTCTCCATCTGAATGGAGCCACTGAAAAGGTGTGTGGTGCAAAAGACAGAATGGGCTTTTTCTTGAGATCATTTTAATCAGCTGTTGCTATAGTAATTCCCTCTGGTTGTAAAATAACCCTCACATACTTCCTGACTCTTTTAATTATACTGATTAACTCTTTTAAAGCACTTCATCAGAGACTGAAATAGAGTGTTGGCCAAAAAAGACAAAGAAAGATCAATAATACACTTTGATTAGCTAAAGAACTAAAATATAATCATACAATAGGTATATTAAGTATATTAAAGATTTTATGAGAAGTCAATATTAACAGCCCCACTGATAATATATGTTTTTTTTTTTACTGCTAGAGATTGAGCAGAAGGCTTTCCACATACTAGACACACACTGAATCACTAAACTACACATCCAGCCCTTTTATATTTTTATTTCTATGTTTATTTCATATCTTTATTATCTAAACACATCAGAGACTGAGCATTCCAGACGCAGCGCACTAAAGCAACAGGAGGAAGAGCCCCGGGAACTTCGGCTCTTCTCTTTGGTGTTTAATGGTAAATATAGAGTCTGAGTACCCTTGTCCTCAATAACACAGCTACTTCCCAAAGCTGGAGAAAGGCACTTCTTCATCTAAGGTCCAACTGCCATGTCTGGATCGCTCACAGGATCACTCACCCCAGGGCCAGCTTCAGACACAAATACAAGTCCAGCAAGGCAAAGGAGGAACAGGCGAAGGGAAGCCATCCTGTCAGGAGCTAGTGGATCTCTGTGAAGGCTTCTCCTAGTGAAGGGGCTTTTATACCCCCTCCTCCGAAGCCAGGATGCTGATCCCTGCCAATCTGACTCCAAACCTGCTGATTCTGATTATTGACTTAGTCAACAAAGGGAGAATAAGTAACCTACACAAATATGAACCTTGTCTAGGGAGATTAGAGCATCGGAACACTAGCTCTACAAAATAGTCTTAACTGGTCATTTGACCAGCCAGATCCCCACACACAAAACAATCTAAACCAAACAAATGCAGCCTGCTCATGGGGTCTGAATGCATAAGGTTTAGGGGATTCTCCCCTTTAATTTTCTATGCATCTTTCCCAGTTTCTATGTACATTTTTACCTTTGGTTTTAGATGATAGATATAAATGGTAATGATTTGTTCTATGTTTATTGATACCTGGTTGTCCTGGTTTAAATACAGTGCATCAGAAGACACTGCTTCTGTAGGTTACAGGACAACAAGAAGCTCCCTTCGAGTTAAAAACCAAAACCACCAAAATTCTCTTGTAGTCAAAACCAAGCCTTCTGGATGTTTTGCTTTTTGTCTCTGTGTACATGTGTACCGACATTTCTCCTTTTCTAGACAAAGTTCATTCCAACCCCAGGAATAACGGTGTATTTCAGATTGCTCTCTGTGAGACTAACATGATAAGTCTGTACTGAGTCTAACTGGGGATGCAGGAACAAAGGCACTGGTTGATTTTTGTCAGAAGTGAAATTTCTGGAAGAAAGTAGACATGGCTGTGAGAGGGAGCTGCTGTACCTGATGACATCTCTTCATCCTCACTGACCGACAAGTCCAGGAACTACGGATCGGGTAATTCACTAACTAGGCATTGCCTCTTGGGGTGCGTGTGTGTGCATGTGTGTGTGTGTGCATGTGTGTATGCATGTGTGTGTGTGTGTTGTACATTGCATGTATGTAAATTAAGGCAGTTTTTTTTATCCTTACACGGATGATATGTAAGAGATACACAGAAGATGTATGTTTTGGACATGTGTCAAGGGCAAGTGTACCCTGTGGCATCTAGAGTTGGGGAGACATTCCCATGGCTGAAAGAACCAAATCAGTAGAAGGTCATCAGGAGACCATGAAGGATCCCAGCTTCCAGGGAGACATAGAAGGGACAGGAAGGAATCACAGATTATGGAAATGTGCAGACAGACACCTTTAGGAGAGAGGGCAACTATCCAAGAGCAACAGTGAATAGATACAGCCAGAGCAAGACTACTTACAGTCCCATAGCTTCAAATCTGACAGGGTTGGAGGCTCTGGCACAACCAATCCCAGATCTGCTACTCAATGGCCTGCTTGCTTCTCAAAATGATTTCCTATCTCAGATATCAGCCCACACATTTGTAAATCAGAAACATAGCATATCTCTTTGAAGGAGATTTTCTAAGAACTTTAAATGTGTCACGATATAAAGGAATTTTATAAACTGGAAAACACAAATGTCGTATGATTCCATTCAATATCTGTGCCTAAGGAGGAAATGCTTTCTCCAGAATCTCTTGTGCATTGTCAACCAAGGCTAATGTCATTATTTTTCATTGCTCAGAATGTGAATGAAAGCCCTTCTCCATACAGGAATCCTAAACAGTTGAAGGTTCTGTCACTATCCAGGAAATCTTTCACCCACGCATGTTAACTCCACACTCTGCTGAACTATACACTCTATTGAAACTAAAATTGCTCTTGTAAATTGATCTTGTAAACTGGCAAAGTTGGGCTGCCATCTGACCACAGGCTTTCTCCACTATTTCTCTAGGATTTTGAAATATTTGCAAAAATTACAAATTGAACCACGTTGCATTAAGACCTGGACTTTGGCTCATCTTGAGAAAGTGGAAGATGACAACAGTTGGTTTACATTCTCATGAAAATAATCTATGGGGTCCCATGTTTGGATATCTCAGTTTTCTGAGTTTCCTTCCACACTGAAGCCACATGTCATGACTTCTGGTGCTGTCATACTTCAGTGTCTGTTTGTCTATCTGTTTTTAATGCACATCCCATATTATTGATCCATGACAAAGCCCAGCCTCTTTATAAACTTGTTATGATTACTGGTCTTCCAAAAGCATATTTTCTTTTGCCAAATAAACATGCTCATCTCTTTGAGAGATTCTTCTTCAGACACAGGACCTGGATTCCTCTCTCCCCAGGACTTTGTCATCTGGCTTCCTCCCACTGGTCAATGTTTCTCTTCCAATGTGATGCACTGAAGCAGACACACACTCCAGATAATTGAAGTGGACACACATTCTAGATAACCGAACTTGACACAAATTCCAGAAAGTTGAAGTGGACACACATTCCAGATAAGTTCGTGTAAACCCTGAGGACATGGCTAGAAGGCTTTAGTCTCCCTTGACAAATGTGCTCTGCAGACAGTGTTGTACCCTGAGTGCATCCATAACTGTCATCACTGTGCTCTCACTCAACCCTGTATCTAACACAACCATAGAGCATTCATCATAATGAGCTATGCTCATTTATCAGTTTTATTTAGTTTTTGGTTTGTTGTTTAGGGACAGAATCTCATTAGCTTTGGCTGGCCTGGAGCTCACTATGTAGACCAGGCTAACCTTGAACTCACAGAGATCCTTTCAACTCTGTCTTTTATAAATTTTAATCTAAGTATAGGATCCCAAATTTATCTCTGGCCATAATATACTGGTAGTTCTGACTAACCAGTGAATTAGAACACCTCAGGTCTTTGATTTGCTTGTGTTTTAGACCTACATCGGCCTAGAAACCAATTTTTTAAACTGTGATTTGAAAGAGACAAGAACGTGAAGAAAAAGTGAAGTGCTTTGAAGCACCGGGAGGATGTTGAGTAAGATGGAAAACTACTGATGACCCTTACAGAGACAGAGTTAGGACACGTTTGAACAGAGGCCGGGCGATCAGCAGGTAGACTGTCTGGAGTCTGAGTCAAAGGTCAAGCAGTATTGTATGTGATGGATCAGGACAGAAGGAAAAACTGACAGAGTAAGAAAACATTGTCCAAGACATGGGTGTGGGATAAAGGGAAGTTGTCCCCCTAGAGAAGCCCAGTGCTTTTTGCCTGAGAGTCACTTTGTGCTGTGAACAGGTCCCATGGATAAACAGACTTTTCTAAAGAAAAGAAGGTATGCTTTTGCATGTTGAGTTGAATTTGTAAAAACTCTTCTCAGAGGTTGGTTACAGGAATCCATGAAGATGGTGGACTTGTGTCAAAATTAACCACCTTCCTGGGGCCTCTGCTGAAGACATTGCCTGTTTTGGGGTAATACTAACAGCCACTACCTAGGGAACACAAGGGCTTTGGGTGTAGTATTTAAGTTAGAAAGTGGTGTCTTTTCTTAGCCCTTTACTGGTTTTCTTCACATCCTGGCTGCGGTGCTGTAGCTTACATGTTTCACTTAGGTGGATGAGAGACTGAGTTACTGACAACATCTCTCTCCCTACTACTGAATACATGGTAGTTAATGAACAACCCTGGCTGGCTCTTGATTTGAGAGTCTTTGCCCTTCTCCCTTAAAATGTACAATCTCGTTTAATACATCTTTTCAACTCCTAAACAATCTCTTGATTTGTTTTCTGGAGGTCCAAACAAACACCTAGCCAGCAGTCTGTTGGCCCTGGAATGCTTGCTAAAGCTATTGCAATAAGCTGATTAGCAACAAGGGAACTTGGTGGGCCAAAGGCTTTCGAAGCACCTCCTAGTGAGTTAGGAAGAAAGAAATAGCAGTGTTTGGGGCTCTGGATCTTTGCAGGTCAAAGAATTCAATTTTGTTAGCTCTCCTTGGGGTGGATAAATCCTGGAGGTTTCATTAATGCTAAGCAAATCATAAAGTCTCATTTTAAAACCATAATACTGATTTAATTAACAGTCAGATTGGTCTTCTGATAATCAAGGGATTGGAGCAAGAGGGTTTCACGTGTTTTGTGAGAATGTTTTCTAGGTGGAAGAGCCTGGCTAAGGTTGCTAACTTCATTGTTGAATATACATTTTTGTTTGTACTGGACATGCTTGAACCTGCCTTGTCCAGTGTGTCTTTCTTCCCGGGTGTTGGATACATAAGAAAAGGGCCTTTTCTCCTCTTCCTTCCTCTATTTTCTAACCATCCAACTGAAGACTGACATTATCTAGGGCATTACCTTTTAGTTTCAGTCTCATGGTTGAACTGTAGTGGCCATCATAACTGGGAGCAACAATTGAGAACACCCTTATGTAAGAATGTCTCCTGATTCATATCATGCATGCCACCATATACTATCACAGGGACAACATCACCAAAAGCATTGGCCTGAGCAGTTCTGCTGACTTGAACCTGCTCTGTCTCTCTCAGGTGGGTTGTCATTTTTCTATTGTCTGCAGTTCAGATGATTGATTGTTTTAAGACATCATGACTTGGTCTAGTCTGGGTTTACATTGGTTGCTCTGTTCACATATATTTCAATGACTTTATCCATACATAGACATTTGATGTGGCAAGAGTTCTGGCGTCTAGAGTCCTCCAAAGATTATCCTCCTATTTTATGTGGATAAAGGGAAGGTTCCAGGCCTTCTTGTCAAGTAGATGGTTTTCCTTTAGTTTCTCTTTGTTATTCCTTGCAGTTTTCAGGAAGCTAGTGAGGCCCAACAGGTTCGAGAACACTGGGCACTTAGACCTGTCTGGCTACAGTCTATGAAGGGTTCAAAGGATCATGGTGCAGCCCAATGGAGAGATTGTACAGACCAGATATCTTTCTGAACTAAACATGTCATTGGCTACTTCATAGCTTAGCCCAGTTTCCAAAGAGACTACACTGGGCTTGGGTCAACAGTGCCAGCTAAAATTAAAGATTCGAGTGATCTTTTGTCCGTACTCACATCTTCCTTCGAGTTAGTTGCGTTGGTCTGTGACCATACTCCACCATCAAGGATTCAGATTTTGATTTTGGCCACTGCTCTTCTCTTCTGACATGGGAGTTATGACTGATAAGGAGACATGCAAGCTCAATTAATTAAAAAGAAGTACTTTGGGGCATGTCAATGTGTAACCTCAAGGTTGCCTATAATTTGACTCTTAGGGAAAACATGTTCTTTAAACTGGAAGCAGGTGATGAACGGGCAAGAATTCACGGGCAGAAGTGGCTTTGGGTTCATGAAGGGATAAGATTTGACTTTTGCTGTGAAAGATAACATATCTAAGTATGTAAAAAGAAATGGTGCAGGTGATTCTTCTCTTATTCCGGAGTAGAAGTGTATGTGTTCCCAGCTTTTGATCGTGAGGGGAAAATTAATAGTGTAAGTCTCGTAGGACATGGAACGGAGGAAAACTCAAAATCTAGGATTAGGAGCTAAGCAGACCCTGACAAAAGCATCAGCGTGTTTTCTTCCTTTCTAATTATCTTGGACATGTGGTTTTGCTCATGTGGCAGCCAGAGGTCAACCTCAGATGCTGTCCCTCACTCTCCATTAATTTTTTTTTTAAAGACAGAGTCTCCTACTGGGATCCAGAACTCAGTAATTAGGCTGAGTTGGCTACTGAACCTCCTCTCCAGTGCTGGAATCACAAGTGCTTCCCACGATGGCCATGCTTTTTACCTGGGTGCTGGGGATTGAACTCAGGTCCTTGGGCTTACATGGTAAGCACTTAACCAACTGTGCTGTTCCCCTGGTGCCAAACAGTATCATTTTCGAAGGTTAAAGAGAGATTTAGAGGAGGGGGAGGCAGTGGAGTGGTAGTAGAGAAAGCAGAAAGGGAGAAGTCAGAACTATTCTAGAACCTGAAACCTGATGGCTCTAGATACAAGGGGTTTTTAGATTCTGTGCATCTTCAAGTTCCTATACATGTAATAAGAACAATACATAGTCTAAGGCACATGGAAAATCCTGCTCACTTGAAGGTGATGAGCACAGGGAACATAGCCACCCCAGGACCCATCTGACAATTAATTTCATGATCTGGAACAAGAAAACATGGAGGAAAGATTTCCCACTATTATGGCAGGGAGCGAGTTCACCGGTCTTTCTGATTCATATGCTTGGGGGATCCCTAGGGATCATAACCATCTTGAAATTTCTATATGTGCTTTAGGGTTTATGAGCTTGTGAGTTTGCCTCTTGGGTTTCTGATGAAACCAGTTCTGAGCCTGCCCAGTGTACCTTGAACATTGCTCAACCTAAGGGAATTAGTAAATTCACCCAGGATATAGCTGCTAGGCAAGGTGAGCTTGGTTGAATCCGCAGACACTCTGCCTTCAGTAATCCTCACTCTTGTAAGGGCAACAGTAGCAATCTGGGCTGGTGGTGAGCCTTTGACTACAACAGGGAAGGAAGGTGCCAACAGACACTGTTAATCAAGGGCCAGTGCCAGAGGGACAAGGTGTGAGGAGGAAAATGGAGGGCTCAGTATAATTACTCAGCTTAGAACCAAGGAGGGTTAGAGTGTCTTTAACAGAAAGCCATGAAACAGTGAATCAAGCTGCACTTGAGGCTAGTTATTAAATGAGTAGCAATTAGACATTTAATTTTTTAAGTTAAATTTTATTCTATTACATTACATGTATGGATATTTTGCCTGCATGTATGTTAGTGCACATCATGTATGCTTCATGCTTGCACAGGCCAGAGGAGGGTGTCAGATCCCTAAGAACTGAAGTTACAGATGGTTGTGAGCTGCCATGTGGTGCTGGGAATCACGGAGATCCTCTGGAAGAGCAGCCATTCTCTTAGCTGCTGAGGCAGTTCTGTAACCCAAGCAAGTAAGTGAATGTGGTGAGAGTATAACTTTAGTTAGATGTCCCGAGGGGATCTCATGCCTTCCTGACCAAAGGGGCCTTGAGTGTCCTGAAAGAGGTATCGTGGGACAAATGGGTGTGAAATACAATGTGTAAGTTATCCAGCTCATCAATTAGACACGGGGAAGCATGTCAGAAGTTTCCTGCTGACTGGACACTAACACTTACAGATTGACCTGATGGAATTGGTCTGGAGCCAGGCATGTCCCCCCCAACTCTGACTTCTGGTCTTCCCACTAACTTATTCTCGTTACTGCTCAGACCATCCCTCTCGTGTTCCTTCCAATGAATTCCAGACAACTGCAATGCCACCGTCTGTACACTTCATCCTCAGCCAGTGTGCTAGCCCTCCCTCTACTGCTCCCTCTTACCTGGGCCAGGATGTCTGCCGGCAGTGGTGCTTTTCTGAAGCATTCTTCAGGGTTACTGGTTCCTTCGTCAGAACTCTCAACCCTCCTGGTTGGGTTGTGTTAGCTTTCCAGCCTCTGCCACACTGTCAGGTGTTTGAGTGACTCTTGCCCCTGGCATTCTTTATTCTTTGTTCTTTTCCTACCCTTGGCTGTTTGTTCTACTATCTGATTATGGAGTATCCATGAAAGGAGACAATGTCTAAGGTTGCCTAAGGGAAAAATGACAAAATCGTCTTGATCCTGCCCTAAGATGATTGGCTTGCTCATTCTGTAGTCTCAGTACAGCATTGCAATTTGTGTATCTGCATGTATACTGTGTTTACTGTTCCCTGATCTTACAACCCGAACTTAAAGGCTTACATATTAACCTTGATTTCCTTTATAGACCTTTGTTTAGCATTTTCCTTTAGCTTTGTTCTTCATTTAGAAGATAGTCTGATGTTTTTTCCAGGTTACCACCTGCTTAACCGTCATTGCCAACCTAACTGAATTTAGAATCACCATAGAAACACACCCCTGGGTGTGTCTTATGTTTCCAGAACATTTTTAACAAAAAAGAGATGACCCACTATGATTGTGGGTGGCTCCATACCTTGGGCTCTCGGCCTAGACTGAATAAAAAGGAGAAAACAAACTGAGATTCACCTCACCCCATCTCTGCTTCCTGACTGTGGTTACAATATGACCAGATTCCTTATGCCCCTGCTGCCATGCCTGCGGCACCATGATGGACTGTAGCTCAAACTGTGAGCCAGAATAAACTCTTTCTTTCCTAATATGCTTCTGTTCAGAATTTTATCACAGCCATGAGAAAAGGAGTTAAAAAACCTGATCTTTCATATTAGTAGATAACATTGATCTGAGATTGTTTCTTATTTCCTGCTGCTCATTAAATCTTCATCCTCATTCCTACATCTTCCCTTCCTCTGGCCTATAACATAGCCATCATTTTCCTTTCCAAGGTGACATGTCTCACTCAGTCTTTCTATGGTTTTGCCTACGATCCCATCACCATCAAAGGCTGGTCTGTCTTGTCACTCTCTTGCCTCGAGCTCACAGTCTACTCTCCAGTTCTTGTCACTAACTCCAAGGTATTCTATCAGTTTCTCACCTTGACCATTTTCTCCCAGAGCCCAGAGGTGAATCACTGTGCTTCTCCTAACTCTGGCTTGTCGCATGACTCTCCCTGTGCTGGTGCCGCCATGATGGTCCCCAAACTCAACCTGTCTAAGTTGGAACTTGGCAGTTCCTCATTCCATAAACCCCTCTTGGTCCACTGCTCTTCAGATGGAACCGTCATTGCTCTATATAGTGAGAACTTAGAACCCAGGAGTTAGGCTGGGAGTCTCATTCATCACCAGACTTTTAAAAGTAGTGAAAAGCTATGTGTGTTAGTGGATGCTGGTAACCCCAGCACATGCAAGGCAGGTGCAGGAAGATCAGGAGTTCAGGGTAAGCCTGGACTGAATATAGAGACTTTGTCTCCAAACTAAAATGATTTTTGTCTCCAACATATTCCTCCCATTTCTTGCCTTCCGTTTCCAGAGCTGTCAGCTGAGTTCCAGTCTTCATTCCTAATCACACAGGCCTTTTCAATTATGCCACAACTGATCTCCTTATGATAATCTATTTTCCATATAATCTTTTCCTATAAGCTGTTGCCAAATTAATCTTCTTAATACATACCTCTGACTACCTCATATCTCTTTACAAAGGCTTTTTCTCACTTCCCTGTGGCCAGCCAAATAAAGCCCAATGTCCTTTGCTTGGCATTCAGAGGGAGTCATGACTCGATTGTGTTCCTTCCTTGTTTAATCTCTATGGTTCTTTAAACACTAACTGAAGGGTGGTGAGGTAGGCGGCTCATTGGGTACAGGTGCCTGCCACCAAGCTTGATAGCTGGGTTTCATCCCTGAGATCTACATGGTGGAAGGAGAGTGCAGACTCTCTCAGTTGCTCTCTGACCTCCATATATGCACGGTAGCTAGTGCACACGCACACAGGAAATACAATGTAATAAAAACAAAACCTCATTGAACTCTGGCAGATTGACTACCTGGGACATAACCTTTCTTAGTCACTTTTACCCACACTGTTATTGCCAGAAGAAACAAACATTGGTGAAGTGTTCAGATCAGAAGCAGTGATCACTGATAGAAAAGACCAGAGAAGAGAGCGTCTCAGAGGTAAAAAAACCAAGTGAACTGGGGCTGGAGAGATGATGCCGAAGCAGAAAAGAACATGTACTGATCTTGCAGAGGTCCCAAGTTTGATCCTCAGGTGGCTCACAGCTACCTGTAACTCTAGCCTCCAGGGTGATCCAAGGCCTTCTGCTGGCATCTGTATATACATTTGCTGGCCTCTGCAAACACCCCCTCTCAGACACAAACACACACATATAATTAAAGATGTAAATAAATTAAAAGAATGAGTCTAGTAACATCAGGACCAAAAATTGAGAAGGAAGAGGAAATATGACTTGGATATTTTCTTTGGCTTGGGGGAGGAGTGGTCAGATAGTGACGCCATTAGCTTATAGTTAGAAATACATTAAGAATGAATCTAGTTTTGGAAATGCTGATGTTGTGCATTTGTTGTCAAACACCCCCTCCTCAGTCACCAGTGCATGCTCACAGTAAGGAGGCATTCAGTTCCCCAGGAATCAAGAGAAGTCTGAAGGAAGTTTTTCCCAGACAGAGGTTGGCTGCCTGCGAGTTCTCAGTATCTCTCCTAAGCAGCCCTGCCATTCATGAGAGTTGTTCTTACATTTTCTCTTGGGTGTGTTAGGATCTCCTTCCCTTTGCACCTCCATATTCCATGGGACAGCAGGTCTAGTCACAGGACATGCACTGCAAATGTTTACTGAGCAATGGCATGGTTGAGTGGTGACAGCTCTGACCTTCACAGACAGACAGACAATCTAGGTGCCATTTTCCAGTATTGTCTGCTGCTGTTGTCTGGCCAAAGCCACACTGCTTCTGAGTTCCAAAGCTCCTCATTCTCCTCTGGTCGCACCCTCATGTAGCTGCGTGCCCGCCTGCACTCATCTTCTATTGAAGAGCAAGTCACTCCATAGATGCTCCCGTGTGCCCTAGAATCCGTTTTTGTATCTTTGGTTGCAGACTTACTTTTAACAGGGTTCAGCAAGATGGACTCTCTTCCCACAACACATAGACAGACAGACACACACATACACACACACACATATACACACACACATATACAACATACATACTCACAGACAGACACACACAGACACACACACAAAGACACAGACAGACACACACACACACATTTAATTATGTTTGAAGACAAATTTGTGTAACTTTTGGCACCAAGAACACGTTTAGAATTTGAAAGAGAATGCTCCCCCACCCCACCGATATTCTACGTGACTCTTCTGTGACTTTGAAGTCAGATGAGGTATTTCCATGTATTTCATGACTACACATCCTGGATCAATTCTCCAAGTGAGAGCCCATGACCAACAGTATGGCTATTGTCTGGGAACTTGTTAGGAGTATGAATTCTAGGATCCTGCCTTAGAAAACGCTGAATCGGGAACTCATGCTGGAGCAAGCCTTGTTTTTAATGAACTCTCCAGGGTACTTTCATGTCAGTTTTGTCAACCATTACATGTAAAAAGTAATTTTTATTTTCCTGAATGTAATTGTTGTCTTGGGGGGTTTCTACCTTTGCCTGCTAACCAAGGCCTTGTCCTGGAAGCTTCTAGCCTCTGTACAACCTAACCTAGGCCTGGAATGTTTTCAGCCTCTGAGACTTACTGCTGAATCATCTTCCTAGTTCTTTCTGAGCTCTGGCTAGCTCTTCAACTCTGCTGTTCTGGCTCAAATTCCTTTTCAAGCTGACTGATTCAATCTCTCAGCCTCTGAATTGCTCTGCTTGGCCTCAAACTAACTCCAGCAATCTTTTCTGATCTTCTGGCTCCTTCTCATTCTTTTGCTTGTTTTGTCTTTACTTGTGTCCAGCTTGCTCTTTCTTCAGCCTATCTCTGTAAAACTCTCCTGGTAAAACTTCTTCCTTCTCCCTCTGTGTTGCTCTACTCTCCCTCTCATCTCTACCGTCCTGCTTTCCACAAACTCTACTGTATTCTTGTATTCTCCCTTCCTCCTGTACTGTCTGTCTCTCCCTTAAGGAGCTTCCCTTACCTCTTTTCTCATGAGAGTTGGGCATGTCCTATTCTGTCAAATCTTTCTCTGATTCGTCACTTTATCACTCATCACATTCAGACATGGGTGCTCCTTCTACAAATTAACTTTACTCTCATTGTTTGGGATTAAAGGTGAATACTAAGGGCTTGTCTGTGTTCCAACAAGAGGGATTAAAGGTGTGTGCTAAGGGCTGAGCCACATCACAACTAGAAACAAGCTCAAATATTCTGTAACAATTGTGTTAGGTTCAACCGCTGCTCCAGAGTAAGGCTGGGCCGTGAAATTACAAGTCTGGATTCTTTATAAATGTTGTCACCCATTCACTGGGTAACTTTGACCTAACCTCTTAACCTCTTTGTAGACGAGTTTCTTACCTCCCCCCCCCAAGAAAATAGTATTTTGAACCCATTATGTAGTGGCACGTGCTTGTGATTCCAACACTTAGGAGATGGAGGCAGGATAAGGAGTTCAAGGTCTTGGGCCACAATGGAGAGTGAGGCCAACCTGTGTTCTGTGAGGCCATGAATCAGAAGAAAGTAAAATTGTTGTCAAGTTATTCTCTATGTCTGTGAACAATGCTGAAGACATTAGCTCCCATAGTGTTAGCAGGGCAGTGTTTCAGGGTGTGTGGACATTGTAAAGGTTGAGTTGAGAGGTAGCCATGCAGTTACCTTTAGTTCCTCCAATCTTTCTCTCTTTTTAAAATTTAGTGTGTGTGTGTGTGTGTGTGTGATGGTTTGTATATGGTTGGCCCAGGGTGTAGCACCATCAGGAGGTGTGGCTTGTTGGAGTAGGTGTGTCACTGTGCACGTGGGCTTTAAGACCCTCATCCTAGCTGCCTGGAAGTCGTCTCCTAGTGGCCTTCAAATGAAGATATAGAACTCTCAGCTCCTCCTATACCATGTCTGTCTGGACTTTGCCATGCTCCTGCCTTGATGATGATGGACTAAACCTCTCTACCTGTAAGCCAGCCCCAGTTAAATGTTATGTTTATAAGAGTTGCCTTGGTCATGGTGTTTGTTCACAGTAGTAAAACCCAAATTAAGACAGTGTGTATGTGCACATACTCACACGTGTACACTCAAGTGTGTATCATGGAGCACATATGTATGTCAGAAGTTCAGGAGTCAGTCCTCTCCTTCCATTGTGATTCTGGGGATTTGAACTCAAGTCTTCAGGCTTGACTGCAAGTGCCTTTACCTGCTGAGTCATCTCTCTAGCCCCCCTCTCCTCCTCCTCAGAAACAAATGCATGTGGTTAGGTATCTAAGAAGCAAGTAAGGAATCTCCTTGCCTCAGTGAACCAGGTGTCTGAATTCTGAGTTGAGACAAACAAAGCAAATGACTCATGGCCGTTGGGTATCCTTTTGAATCTGATGCCATCTAATCTGCACTCAAGAAATTCCTGAAGATGCTAGGAGCTTAGGAAAGTTGGTGTGTGGTGTGTGTGTGTGTGTGTGTGTGTGTGTGTGTGTGTACTTGTATTTATCTTTGTGTGGACTGCTGAATTTGATGTCAAGTGTCTTTATTTCTCACTTTGTTTATTGAGGCAGAGTTTCTCACTGAACCTGGACCTTGCCAATCTTGGCTATTTTTGCTAGCAAGTTTGTCCTTGGGATTCTGTGTCTCCACCTCCTAAATCCTGGGATTTCAGTCTTCTGCTATACCTGTCTGACTTTTATGTGGTTCTAAGGATCTGAACTCTGGTTCATGTGTTCGAGCAGTGAGTTCCCTTTTCATTAAGCACTTTTTATTTTTTCTGAGACAGAATCTCATGTAGTCCAGACAGGCCTCAAAATCACTATGTATCAAAGAATGACTGAATTCCTGATCCTCTGCCTCCAGAATTCTGGGATTATAGACATATGCCACCATGCACATTAAACTATTTATTTATTTATTTATTTATTTATTTATTCATTGAATTTATATTCACACATGTCATGGCATGGACATGGAGATCAGAGGACAACATGCATGCCTTTGTTCTTTCCCCACACCATGAATATGCTGGGGTTATAACTCAATCCTCACACCATGAATATGCTGGGGCTCTAACTCAAATGGCTGGGCTTGGCAGCTAGTGCTCTTTAACCCCTGAGGCATCTTGCCTGCTCATCATGGCACATTTTAATAAGGAGATTATATGAATCATTGGGACATATATGGATGGATTTTATTTGTCTTGTAGAGGTGTTTGAGCAATATTGATTTACAACTCATCTGGGACTCTTGTGTAAGGGCACAGTTTGAATATTTGGTGGCACTGTTTTTTAAGCCTTCAAAACATCTCCCTACTTTTTAATGTGAGGACCATAGCTGAATCTGTCTCATACTACCCTGACTGGAGGAAGGGTTGCTAGGCAACAAAACAATGCCTTACCTGAAAGGAAATGTCCACTGGTGGAAAACACAGACTTTGGACCTTTGAAAAAAATCTTGGTTTAACTATAAGCTTGTCTTGTAGTAGCTCTTTAACTGTGCTATCTTACACAGCCTATAAGATGAGAGTTCTCTGTTAAACAGTGATGAGGACAGTTTCTGCTTGAAGGCAGGAATGGAGAAGCACAGCCCAGATGATGGTCCAAAGTGATTTATAAATGTTAGTCCAGCCAGGCAGAAGCAAACAGAGAGCCTGGCACAGCTACCACCATTTCTACTTAAGGCTTTCCCCATTCAGTTGTTTCTTAGTGGTTACTTACCAGAGAAAGTTGAAGCTCCCTGGCAGCCTAGTGCCTAGTCTGCCCTGACTCCAAATCTTATCAAAATAAATTATGTAAGCTTATTAGAGTTTGCACCTTTTTTTTTGTTTTTTTAACTTGACAAGTAATTACCACTCAGTTTCTGAAGTGTATAGAAAATATAAATAATTATTAAGGCACTTGAATGATATACTCATTTATTATGGTAAGACTCACCTATACAGTAAGATAATTTGTGGAACTAAAGGTATCAAATTAGGTCAAGGAGAAAAAAAGAGTTTTGGGGTATCTATTAATGTTGTGAAATATGACTTTCCCCCCTAATCACCAGCCACTCAAAAGAAGAATTCTGAATAATTTGTACCTGGGAAGGACGACTGGAGCTGGGTCTTTCTGTTTGCTGTCCATCAAAAAAGGACTCATTAAAGCACATTTCCAGTGGGTGTGTTTGCACCTACTGATGATTGTTGGAGGCTGGTGGTTGCATCAGTAACATTATACTTTGACCCAAGCACGGAGCTTTGATAAACTCAGAAACATTTTGTCAGCCTAGGTGAGTCTGTAAATACAGAACTGGACGCTGGGTGTGGGGAGCAGCAATCCATCCGATTAAAGGCACAGAGAGGAGGTCAGGGTTTGAAGGATGGTTCAGTGATTCCAAACGTTTTTGTGTCAACAGTTTTCTGTGGGCCCGGGGAAGTGGTTCGCTCGGTAAGGTGCTTTCCACACACAGGGAAGACCCGAGTCAGCACCCATGAAAAGCTGAGGAGCAGAGACAGATGGCTCTCTAGGGATTGCTGGCCAGCTGGTCTGGTAGAATCAGTGAGCCCAGGTTCAGCAGAAGCCTCTTTCTCAAAAGTAAGGAAAAGAAAGACTTGTCTTAGTTTGGGTTTCTTTTAGAGTTAAAACACCAGGACCAAAGGCAACTTGGGGCAGAAGGGGTTTGTTATTCTTTCATATCAAGTCTGTCATTGACGGAAGTCAGGGCAGGCACTCAAGCAAGGCTGGAACTGAAGCAGAGGCCATGGAGGAAGGAGCTCACGGGCTCACCCCTTATGGCCTGCTCAGTCTGCTTTCTTACACACTGCAGGAGACGGCCTGACCGCATCAATCAGTACCTAAGAAAATGTACTCCAGATCTGCCTACAGGCCAGTCTTATGAAAGCATTTTCTTAATTGAGAGTCGCTTTCTCCAAATGACTCTAGCTTGGATCAAATTGACACAAAACTAGCCTGAAAAGTGATACTTGCTGTTCACCTCTGACCTCCACATGAGTGCATGTGGTGTGTGTGTTTGTGTTGGTCTGTCTGTGGTGCGTGTGTGTATCTCTGTGTGTGTGGTATGTGTGTGTCTGTGCAGTATGTGTACTTGTCTGTGTGTCTGTGGGGTGTGTGTGTGTGTGTGCGCTCGCGTGCGAACGCGCGCACATAAGGTGATTGCTACACTAGTCTGATGACCTGAATTCTATTCCTGATTCCCCTGTGGAAGCAGAGAATGGACTCTTGAAAGTTGTCCTTTGATCCCCACACATGTGCTATGGTATTTACTCGCCTCGCTCCCAAACACAAATAACAAGTAGAAATAAATATATGGCAAGAAATTAAAGTCGATGGTGACTTGAAATGGTTTTGTATATTATAAATTACACATGTGTTTGTGTGCCAATGTGTATGTGTGTGCATGGATGGACACTTGTGCAACTGAAAAGCAGCAATCCATTTCTGAGTTAGTAGCACCTTCAGATTCCTTTGAATGCTGGGCCAAGCACTAGAAGGTCCTTCACCACACTTATTATGTGTCTACTCCAGGTACTCATTGATGCTCAGCAAGAGCAAGATGCTATGTTGGTCCTGATGGAGGATCCCCTGTAGGTTCTTCCTTTTGGTGCCATCTAGGAAAGGATGTTCTGGGCAGAGAGCTCAAGCAATGAGTCAAAGCTTGTCTTGAGGGTGAAACACAGCACTGGGTCCTAACGGCAAGGTGAGTTCTACTGAAATCTGCCCTTGAGCAACAAAAACCTGTTGAGTGGATCAGGAACTGAGCTGACACGCTTGTAACCTGGCACACGCAATAAAGTGCATGGCAGGTGATTCAGCCTGAAGCTGCTCAGTCAGCGTTCCTGGGAACACTGATGTCAGTGTAGGGTTGAAGTATTGGTGAGGATCTTGTGAAGGAGTAGTCAGCGAGGTTTAGAGGAGACACAGGCAAAGACTCAGAAATGAGGAGAGGAGAAGGAAGAAAGGAACATGAAAATGTCCTGGCTCTTTTCCTTTCAAAAGCCTTGCTGTACCTGGACCTCTACCCACCACAGCTTCCTCCTTCCTCTCACATCTCCTGCCGATCAGTCAATCCTGAAACCTCATCTCTCTTTTTTGACCTGCCTAGTACCTGAGCATCAATGGGTACCTGGAGTAGACACACAGTAAGTGTGGCGAAGGGCCTCCCAGTACTTGGCCCAGCATTCAAACGAATCTGAAGGTGTTACTAACTCAGAAATGGATTGCTGCTTTTCAGTTGCACCAGTGTCCATGCGCACATATGCACATTTGCACACAAACACATTTATAATTTATAAAATACAAAACCATTTCAAGTCGCCATTGACTGTCTTTAGCTCTCTGGGTGCACATAGTTTTTCTGGCAATCTCTTCCAGCTCCCTCTGAAAGGTACTTCCTGGTTTTTCTTAGCACTGTTACCCTGTTACCCAAAAGTTTTTGGAGCAGACTCAGAGATTAAGGTACTACCAATGGAAGCATCCAAACTGTGCCTGGTCAGGAGGAGATATTACTGTCTATTAGTGTTTCTACAAATTGGTTTGTGTTCATTAGTTTTTGTCTTGATATAAACTTGAGCCACTTGGGAATTGCTTCCATCAGATTGACTTGTAGGCAACTCTGTATAGGCATTTTATTATTATATTATTATCATGATGATGATGATGATTAATGATAGACGCCGGAGGGCCTAGCTCATGGTGCACACTGCCTTCCCTGGGCAGATGATCTTGGAGTGTAATGGAAAGCTGAACAAGCCACAGAGAGCAAGCCTGTAAGCAGCACTCCTCTACGGTCTCTGCTTCAGTTCCGGCTTTTGGGTTCCCACCTTGAGCTCCTGCCTTGACTTCTCTTGAGATTGGACTAGAACTCCTAAGCTAAAATAAACCCTTTCCTCCCCAGTTTGCTTTTTGATGGTCTTTTAGGAGGAACCGAAACAGAAGTTGGTGTTTCCATGATGACCTCCTCTGAGCTCTAGAGCTGCTGGGTCAGTAGGGAAGCCAAAGGGAGGGGATCTCAGAAGACATTCCTCTTAGAATAGAACACATCTTTCATTGGGGACAGTCTCATTAGGAACCATTTCAGCTGTGCATGTCTTGGAATGCTTGTATCTCTGTTTATCTAGTGTTTCTTTCCTCCACTGGTAGACTCATCCATCATGCTATTTCCTTGTAGAGAAATGTTTTTAAGTGGCCACCTCATATTGTTTCCACTATTTTTCCATACCTCCCTCTTCCAACTAGAAGGTCTGATACGATCATGGGCTGGGGCTATGGCTCAGATGGTAGAGTACTTGCCTAGCATACAAGAAGTTCTGAGTTCAATCTCTAGAATAGCATAAAACCAGACATGGTTATTTTAAGTAACTCCAGAACTTGGAGGTGGAGGCAGAAGGATCAGGAATTCGGGGACATTGCCAGCTATATAGACAAGAGCCAGAGTGGGATATATATTGAGACCTTGTCTTAAGGAAGGAAGAAAGAAAGAACGAGATCACATGCATTCAAGTCCTGCTCTTACGACCTTCCAGGTTTGTGGAAGAAAAGCCCATTTCTCAGAATTTCCCATTTCTCTTCAGCATCAGTGAGGCTGGGTAAGGAGCAGAGGAAATATGGAATTCCTTTTCACTGATTGACAACTGCGGTTCAAAGAGTTGTGTTAGCTTGCATAGATTGATATCTGGCAGGTTTGAGAGCTTGGCACGTCGGGAAGAGGCACGGGTTTAACAAGAAGACAGCTCCGAGTAGATCCTTTCGTCCTTGTGCTAGAGCAGCTTTGCTCAGGACTTCATTTTATGCCGCTGTCAGCAGCTTACCCTCATCTTAAAGAATTATAGAAATTTAGAATTTTGGGCCTGAAAACATCAGACCAAACTTTCATTTCACTGATTGACAACTGCAGTTCAAAGAGTTGAGCTAGCTTGCATAGATTGATATCTGGCAGGCTCCAGAGCTTGGCGTGTGTTAGCTCTTACACCTGTAACCCTGGGCACGAATCTTACAGCTTAGAAACACAGTAGCCAGGCTTGAGCAATTAACCTCTCAAAGCCTCACAGACCTCTGCCGAAGAACCTAGAACACACTGGCTTCATCCTTTCTTTATACTCAAGGCACCTTGCTCACGGTGTGGATGGAATAGGTCACTGCCCTCCCTTGCTGTCAATAGAATAACTATGGGGAAACCATCAGCAGAAATCGTTAGAATTTTTTATTTTAAAAATACCATCTTAGGGTTACTACTGCTGTTATGAAACACTATTACCAAAAGCAACTTAGGGAAGAAAATATTTATTTGGCTTACATATCCTGAATCATAACCCACTGAGAAGCCAAAGCAGGAACTCAAACTTGGCAGGAAGCTAGAGGAAGGAACTGGTTATTGGCTTGGTCCTCATGGCTTGCTCAGCCTGAACCCAGGACCATCTACCGGGGTGGCCCCACCCACAGTGAAGTGGGTTCTCCCATATCAATCATTAATCAAGAAAATGCACCCCAGGCTTGCCTAGAGCTCTATTTTATGGAGATATTCCCTCTATTATGGCTCCCCTTTCTCCAATGTCTCTAGTTTGTGTCAAGTTGACATAAAACTAGCCAGCAGTACAGAGGGCTGGTGAGCAAGTTAAAATACTTGCTGCTAAGCTTGGTGACCTGAGTTTGGTCCCCAGATCCCACTTACACGGTAGTCCTTCTGCAAGCTCTCCTCTGACCTCCATAGACATGCTGTGGCATATGCACCCCCTCCCCAAGATACACACCATTTAAAATGTAATAAAAATAAAACTCAACCCTGTGCCATAAAGAGGCCTTTGGAAACCTCTTTGTGGCTACATATACACAATGACACTAGAAATTCTCAGACTCTATTAGACCTAAGGGAGCTCATCACCCCCACCATGATCAACTGCCATGAGGCCTCAGCTAGCAGAGAAGTGTCACATGAGTCATTGTGGAGCACTGTCAGCTGCTGATGGCATTTTGGCCACCAGGAAGTTTCTTAATGACTTTTAACCCCATTGTTCCTTATCTTATCTAGACTTCTCTGCTGTTGTGTAAACACTGCCCCCCAAACCAGGTAGGGGTCAGTTTATCTCACCTTACAAGCTCTATCTAGATCACAGTCATCACTGAGGAGTCAGGGAAGGAACTCCAGGAAGGAACCTGTAGGTGGGAATTAAAGCAAAGCTCAGAAGAATGCAGTTTGATAAAAAATAAAAATAAAAATTAACCACCCAGAGCGTTATTTATGGACAGGTACCAATACTGCTGTACTAACTAACTGAAGATGACCTACATGTAAAAAATATAGCTAGGACTGATGGAGAAGAAGGCTCTAGCATTCTGACAAACCTGACATTGCTCTCCTCTAGACTTTGATTTCTTCTTGATACATGTGCTTTTCAGACTGCCTCCCTTTTGTCAAGTAGCGATGTTTTAGTTTCATTTCTGTTACTCTGTTGATGTACCTGAGAAAAAGCAACTGTGGAGTCAGAGTTTATCTCAGCTCACAATTTCTGGTGATAGTCCATCACTTGGGGGAAGTCACAGATGCAGGAACTTGAAAGAACTGGTCACATTGATTGAATCTACAGTCATAAGCAGAGAGAGCAAGGCAGTGGTGACACATGCCTTTAGTCACACCACAGAAGACCGAGAGAGGTAGATCTCTGTGAGTTTGAAGTCAGCCTGGTCTACAGAGTGAGTTCCAGGACACAGAACTCTACACAGAGAAACTCTGTCTCAGAAAACCAAACAAAACAGAGAGAAAGGGTTGCATGAATGCCTATTACTCAAGTAAGTTTCTCCATTCTTCTGTAGCTCTCCTACCCTGAGTTGGAGTGAGCTTCAAGACAGTTCCTCACTGGAGGGAGAAGACAGTCTGGGTCTGACATTTTCAACTTTTATCAGCCAGAAAGGAAGAAAGTTCCAGTCCTTGGTGTCTGTGAGAGCAGATTACAGCATAGGCCAGAGCACTTCCATGCTCTGAACACAAAGGTCTTGTTTGAGAAATCTTAAGTCCAACTACACAGCAGCAAATATGATTTCCAGTTGCTGTCAGTCTGAGTTGTGAGAACAAATTTGATCTCACAACTATTGTTAGAAATCCTAAATGAGAAATAAACAGGAAGTAGCTTTCTTCATTTCCCATTACTTCCTGTTTTCGTCCGCCATTTGTGAAGTAATTGGAGGTGCTAGGACTTGGTTGAGAATGCTCCATAAACAAGCAGGAATTTTGCTGGAGAAATTTTTGGAGAAAAGTGTTGATGTCAGTCATAGAAACATTATACATCATGGATTATACCCTGCTCAGTGGAGAATCTGTCACATGCCAGCTAGCATGCAGTCAATGTTCTGGCTATGAAATTAATCTTTCCATAGAGAATGTATTGAGTCCATCCTGAAAGTCCACCTTTTGGATGACTTTTCTGAATCCAACCAGTATTTTTTTTTTTTTTTTTGGCACCTTGATGAGTGCTTTGTCTCATAGTTTTGAGGCTGTTCTACGGCTGGACTGAAATGTACGAACACGTGCTGGGATACTCTCCACTCTAGGTGTGGATGCATTAGAAACTATAATCACTAGAATTCACTTCCAGTTAAGAGTAGCAACAAATTAGAGGCGTCAAAGGAAGGTGACAGCTGTTTCCTCCCTGGAGATTTCTGTAGATATGGATGGTGGTGGACAGCCTCTGGGTGTCCCAGGCTGGCCTTGCTCCCTTCTCACTGCACAGCTCTTCTCTGATTGTTTGTCTAGAATGTGGGCCAACACTTGGCTGTGAGCGTGAAGTGCTTGACATTTCCCACTCAGAAACACAAGCTTCTCTGTTGCTGTCTGTTTCTGCCTAAAGTGTGTCATGCATATAGTGGCCTTATTTTGGGATGTTGTGGAACCTATGTGATGTTAAGACCTAGGCCATTACTAGCTGTTGCAGGCCATCACTGAAGGTTAAGTTCAGCCCTACATCTGGACCTGGTTCTCTGCTTCCTTGTCTGAGTATGGATACTCCTGCCTCACACTGTCCAAAGCCATGCCTTCTCTGCTAGAGTGGGCTGCAGTCTCTGGACTGTTAGCCACAATAAGACCCTTCTTCTTTAAGTTGCTCTGTCAGATATCTTGTTGCAATGATAGAGAAGTCGCTAACACACTGTCTTTCTTTGTGGCTGATATGCTTTTCCTACATCCCAGCAAGCTCAAGTCGGTCCCTGGCTCGTGATTTAGGATGACCCTACATAGCAAGCTTCCTCAGGCTTCGCTTCCAGACTTCCTTTTCCTCCACAGCTCCCTTGATGGTGTCAGCGCTCATCTCTTACCACATTGCTTGGAGCTGAGTTCTACTTTCACAGAGTTAATGAAACAGTTCTCACCTTAAAGGGAATAAGTATATTTTGAGACAGATATTAGTGTCCACGACATAGAACTCAGGCTAAGACATATTCCACTGTAAAATTTATTACTTATAGAACAAAGAGAGTCATCCAGGCAAGCATTTGACAAACATATTCCTAGAGACCATAGGTACATGGGTTATATCTAAGGGAGAAATTCTACAATTGGCCTCAGATGCTATCTATGAGATTACATTATTAGTTTTTGGGTCAGTAGAAGTAAGTGGTCTGGTAAGAATCCACTTTAAATGATTGTTAAAGATTTACTTTATGTGTATGAATGTTTTGCCTTCATGTATGTATGTGTATGGCATGGATATCTGGTGCCTGAGGAGGCCAGAAGAGGGCATCAGATTCGCAAAACTGGAGTTATGGACAGCCATGAGCTGTCACAGGACAGAAAACAAACCTTAAAAGAGCATCAGTGCGCCGGGCGGTGGTGGCGCACGCCTTTAATCCCAGCACTTGGGAGGCAGAGGCAGGCGGATTTCTGAGTCCGAGGCCAGCCTGGTCTACAGAGTGAGTTCCAGGACAGCCCGGGCTATACAGAGAAACCCTGTCTCGAAAAACCAAAAAAAAAAAAAAAAAAAAAAAAAAAAAGAGCATCAGTGCTTTCACTACCAAGCCCTGCCAGCCCCTAACAATACATTCTAAGCCAGGAGGTGGTACATGCCTTTAGTCCCAGCACTTGGCAGGCAGAGACAGTCAGATCTCTGTGAGTTCAAGCCCAGCCTCGGCTGCAGAACTCAGTGAAGGACAGCCAAGGCTACACAAAGGAAAGAAACCCTGTCACAAACAAAAAACTCAAACAAACAAACAAAACAAAAAACCCACACCACTACCACCACCAAAATAATTTTTCTTTGTGTATTTTTTTCCAACAAAATAATTTTAATGAAGAGATGGCTCAGTGGTTAAAAGCTTGGTGTTCTTCTAGAAGACCTGGATTCAGTTCCCAGAATCCATGTCAGATGGCTCACAGTGACTTGTAAGTTCAGCTTCAGGGGATCTAATGCCCTGTTCTAGACTGGTTAAGTACACTCATTTTCACCCCCCTATACACAAATACACACACACAACACACATACACACACACAACACACACACACACACACACACGCACACACACACACACACACACACACACACAATTCTAAAAATAAGATAAATCTTTAAAAAAGAATATATTTTTAAATTTTTACCTGATAGTCACAAGGACTCTGTGTCAGATGCCTGGTTAGGCAATGAATGAATTTTAAGGTACTAAAAATAGTGCAAGATCATGTGCTCTTATTGCAGCACTTCTAATTGTCCACAGTCAGGGAATTCTGACAGACGTGGGGCTTTATATTTTTCTGGGAACTTCAGTTGGCAATCACATAGCCCAAACAATCTATACTGCTGGTCCGATGTAGGTAAAACAGGCCTCTTCTTTCTACCAGAAGCAGAGGTGGAATTAGACACTACTAAATTCACCCAGAAAACATGCAAAAAAGTCTTTGCATGGTCTAAGTTGTCATTTCTGGCTCACCATCTATCAAGGACCATCCTCTTTTTATCTTAAAATGCATGTGAATGCAGGGGAACATACCCATGCCAACCTCTTGGGAGGGCAGGCATCTCCCTGTCCATCTGTTCTTTTTTGTCCTTTTCTTTCCTTGCTAGAGAGGTGTCTAACTCCTTCCAGTCAGTAAGCTGGGATCTGTCACTGCCTTTCCAAGGCTCCTGACACTTGCCTGTTTGGAGGAGGTAGGTCCTCTCTGGGACCTCATTCTTGGTCCCATCTCTGATGGCTGCCTTGTCCTATCAGAATTTCAATACTATGACCTGGGGGCATTTGTCACTTTTTGAATTCTACCCCATGGCTATGAGGGAGTCGGGGCATGTTCTCAGAATCCTTTTGGGACCTTTTACAGGCTTAAGGGGATCTGCAGACAAGATGGAAAAAGATTTTTAGAACTCTCAGAAGATTGTAGTTCAAAGTAGTGGGAATGGAGCCATATCACCGGAGCTTGGGGATTTGAAATTGATGATCTGAGGGAGAATGAGTCCAGCAGTGGGAAGGTTCTCGGTGCTCCCCAGAGGGGAGAAGGGAAGTAGAGAGTTCGGGAGTGATGAATATATGCATGAGCATACCTCACCAGTGTGGCTAGGGCATGCACCTTAGGAACATCTACAGGCAAGATCTGGGACTTGGGAAAACCTGGAGGAAGCTCAGGAGAGCAGAACTGTGGACCTTGTAAGTGAATCTCATGAGCTCAAATCCCAGATCTGAGGTGAAAGATAAATACTTTCTCGAACCTGGCTTTTCTTGGGCAGTGAGTATAAAATGGTGTTAAGTCTGGAGCAGGTGACCGTGGTTACCATTAACAGACATCATTGGTTACAAAGCACCAGCAAGAAAAGCAGTTAAAACCCAGCCTACACATCACCTGAAGATGGTCCCGTTTCCCCAGGTATCTAACACATGGTGCACACATTATGGTTCTGGTTCCCAGTTTTGGACCCTTTGTCTTCTTGTTGAAGTGAAGCACACGTCAAAATTGACATCTCTTCTGATGCAGGGGGCACTTGGTGTGTCTCTGGGCGTGAAGGTGCAGCACTTGGTGTTCCTTCTGATCTTGTTCTCCAGTTGGCAAACCCATGCTGTTACTGCCGTACCCCTGCCCCAGTGGAAGTCAGTGTGGATTAAAACTCAAAAAAAAAAAAAAAGAAAATGGGACCTCATAGAACCTCACGGTACAGCTCCATCTTTAAATGCTGACTCATGCCATGAGAACACAGGCTCTTGATGCTAAGCTTAGATATGCGTCTGGAGAGTGGTTTAAACACTGAACCCAGAGAAGAGAAAGTCTGTGTGAACTGATCACACGTCAAGTCTGTAAAAGACGAGTGAAATGTCTCCTTTATGAAGAGCTCAAGGAGTTAGCTGGAAAAGAAGGAGAAGCAAGTGGGATTCCACTGAGACTTGGAGAAGAATTGCCTTCTCAGAAGTTGAGAACTTGAGGACTGAACTGTCAAGGACAATAGGAATCCTACAACAGGTGCCTGACGATGGTGGGCTTTGCGGCATGCAGTCTCTGCTTGCTTCAACTCTTTGGGACCTTGAAAAGATTTTTTCGGGAGACTACAAAGCATTTCACAAACATTTCTTTATCCAGGGCTGGTACGGCTTCCTGGATAGTTGAAAAACAAGCAGGTGTAGAAGTTGAATTACAGATTCAAGGACAGGCAAGTGGGGTCTCCTGTAGTCTGTCTCCAGTGATCATAGAGTTCCACAAACCGAGTGAACAAAAAAACCCTTGTTTTGCTCCAAAAGAAAATAAGAACAAAGCCTTTTGAGCCAACAGCAATGTTGCCTGACCTCTGACTTCTGTAAAATCTGACCCTGCAAACCCCAGAGTTGTTGGCTCTGCCTTGTTAGAGCCTGACCATCCTGCTAAGGTGGAATGCTGCCCAGCCCAGCTTTGACCTCCTCCACTGTAACCTGGTTGCTAGGCGACGGGTAAAGATTAGCTTGTTGTAGTGAATGGAAATTTCTTCCTTGCACTGTTTAGAGAGATTAAAAAAAAAAAAAGTTGAGGGTATTTGAGGAAAAAGCCTTTTCTATGTCTTTGGCTCTTGGATTGTTTTCTGAGATTAATTTGTATTTATTTATTGACTAACTAATTAATTAATTAATTAACTTATTGATTGATTGGTTGGTTGTATGTGTCCAGTGTGCGTGTTGGTGCCTAAGGAAGCCAGATGACATTAGATCTCCTGGTTTGGAAGCTTGTATACTGCCATGTGGATGCTGGGATCTGAGCCACTGCAGGAACTGTACCCAGGTACTCTTGAATGCTGAACTACCTCTTCAGCCCCACAGATTATTATTTAAAGACCCCCTTTTAACCTAACAATTTCAAAGAGGGAAACAAGTGATAGATGGTTTCCTGTGGTCCTCAAGTGCTCTCACTTTGGGCTTTTTTTTTCTTGTTCCTCTAATTATTTCTTTCTCAAGGGAGAAACTCTGAGAATTCAAAAATTCTAGGAAGATTGGGTGTGGTGGCACAGCCCATAATCCCAGTAACTAGGGAGGTGGAGACTGCAGATTCAAGGCCAGCCTGCGTATGTAGTGAGACCTGGTTACTCTACTGCCAAAAAAGGAAAGGAAGGATGAAGGGCATGGAAGGAAAGATAGATAAAGACTTGCATAGTTTCATAGGCCTTCAACAAACAACGGATGTGCACTGTTATAGCATGGTGGCACGGGCCAGTAGGCTTAAGTACGTGAGAGACTGAGGCTTGTAGATCGCTTGAGCTCAGGAGTTGGAGTTGGACAACACAAGACTGTAAGCCGTCCTCCCCCTAACTAAAATGTTAACTGTGGAATCTTGTGGGAAAATACGGATACTCACTAAAAATTGCTTCAAATTTGCTGTGTGCATGGAAATTTTCTCAAGATTATTTTGGGAAAATGTCTACTGACACATGTATGCTCTCAGCTGGTTTTGGTCCTATCCTGTGTAGTTTAAGGACATTTAGCAAGAAATGCTTTGTATAAAGGTTGTGTGTAGGTAGAGACAAAGGTCTTGGCTCGGAGTGCACATAGCTCCATAAAGCAGACCTAAGCAGCACTGAGCTGTCATGCACATGAACACACAGATTTTCAGCAGCCATCTGCTTTATCTGTAAGTGCGAGGAGTTCCTTAAGCCGTATGCTGTTTTGTTTGCTTGACATACAAATCCGTTCATAAATCAAGAAAAACAATTCTTTGGTTCTAGATATCTTCCAATTTGAGTCATGGAAATGCATGTTTGCAAGAACCATATTTTGCCTTTGTTGATTTTATGACTTTGTTGACATAACATTTAATATTTACTTTAGAGCAAGGAAAAGAGGCACTGGGAATACATGGAAAGATCAATAAGATTCAGAGGAGAAAACGGTGTTAATGTTTAACACTCCCAATGGTTAGCGTTGCCTTCAGCCCCTCCCCACCTCCACTCCCCTTTGCTTTCGGAGCCTGTCACCTCCAGCTCACCTCCCACAGCAGGCAGAAGGCTCTTTCGAGCTGAGCACTACGCTGCCTGCTGAGACAGTCTAGTTTCACAACCTCAGGCTAGTCCCTGGAGCTGTCCTGTCTGGTGTCTGCTTCTTCACTCACAGTTTCTGCTTTGTCCTCTGTCCCCACCAACACCTGACCTGTGTGTGGTGGGCTCCCACCTGCTGACCCCTCTCCCGTGTACGCAGCCTCCCAATTATCACCAACCCCTCACCTCCTACAAAGACCTCCTACATGTCCTCTGTCCCTCTGCTTCTGAGGGGTAGACCATGACAGGCCGAGAACACAGCTTCTGATAGCCTTGTCTTCCTTCTCTTCCCTCCTTTTCCTCTTGCTCTTCTTCCCACGGCCCTCTGCCTCATACTGAACCCAAGGCCTTAGACAACCAGATGATCACTCCAGCACCTCGTGACCCCCAGCCTCCATCTTGTCACTGGTGACTTCTTCAGCACTGGCCTCCATTTTCAGAATGAGTTCTTGATGACCTCTGCTTCCACTCTCCTATGGGCAAGGAGGGCCAAGGGTTGCACTTCACTCTTTAAATCATGGATGAATGCTCTAGCATAGAGCGAGGCACCAACCAATGTTTGTTTAACTGAACACAGCTGTGCTGAAAAAGTGAACATCTATTCTCAAAATTGCCCCCAGCCAGCCTGTGTTACGTGACTGTCCATCCATGTAATTTTCTTCATTGGCAACATTTAGAAGGTGAGCAAATATGCAGGACTGACCTTCAGAAGGCATTGTGCATTTCACCACCAAGAATGGGACAGGTTTGGTTTGACGTCCATAACTGGGGCTTCTTTTCATAGGCAATTTGTTTTTAAAATGGTTTTCCTTTGCATTGTATGTATATGTGTGTGTGAGAGAGTCTGTGAGTATATGTGTGTGTGAGTGGTGTGTATGTGTGAGTGTGTGAGAGTGTGTCTGTCAGTGTATGTGTGTGTCTGTGACTGTGTGAGTTTGTTTGTGTGTGTATGCATCTGTGCTTGTCATTGTGGATGTATGTGTGTGAGCAATTCTGTGTGTGTGTGTGCACTCAAGTGTGGGAGTGCAGCAACACATGACTGCCTGTGTGGAGGTCAAAGGGCAACTTCCTTTAGGTCTCTCTTTGCACTGATGAGGGAAGCTTGAATTCATTTGTCAGCCTGGTGTGACAAGAGGTCTTACTCTCTGGGCCATGGCTCTGGCCATCAGTGTTAAAGCACCTCACGTTATTTGGGAGGCCCATACTGAAGGAAAGGACCCATTTCTGCCAGTTTGCATTGCTCATGAATCTACCAAATTTCTGACTTCTAGATTGCTTAGTGGTTGATGTTCCCCTTTTCTGCATACACAGTGCCATCCTCTGGCCACTAAGTGCATAGCATCTATATTATATTTGCTACTGCTAACCGTTTGGGGGTAATCCTTTTTTTTCTTCTTCTTTTTTTTTTTCCACCAGTGCTGGTGATTGAACACAGCTCTGCCAGAGTCCCACCACTGTCTTTCTCTTTCATATGAGTTATTTATATACTAGGTGACCGTGTTCATAGCTTATAGCTAACCCAACTCCTGTGGGACTTATCTAGCAAGATATATTTGGAAGCACTTATAACTTTTGTGTTTTGGGCATTTTCCAACTTCTCTCATGGCAGTGCCGCAAGGGCTGTCAACCTTCTGTTGTCTCTTGGATCCTCTGTAAAACTCAGACAATAACAGAAGTGGCCTTTGGTGGGGTAGGTCATGACAAAACTCAGAAAGGTCCAACTTCAGAGGGATTGTAAAAGTAAACACACTTGAGTTATAGTAAGTATGTTTCTTTTCTTATTGCTGAGAGCAAATATTTGAGAAGAAGCAACTTAAGGAGACTCATGGTTTGAAGTTACAGCCCATGACGGTGAAGATGGTGGTTGTGGGTTTGGAAATGAACACAAGTTTTAGCTATGCTGATGAAAGGTACTTCTTCACTCATACCTCAGAAGGTCAGGAAGTAAGTTGAGACAGGAAACTGGGTCAGGTTTTGCACCCTAAGAGCCATTGCCCAGTAACTGACTTTGTTCCATGAGGCCCAACTTCCCAAAGGTTTCACAACCCCCCACACTGTGAGCTGAGCAAGTGTCGAAACACATGAAGACGTTTTGCGTTCAAATATTACACAATAGAGGCTAAGGCATAAGCCGCAAACACAGTTGAAATCCTTTGGCAATATTTAACTGTTTTTTTTCCTCTCCCTTTGACAGAGGTCTCATTGCTACTGGTGTTGGTTGCTATTAGGACTCAGGGGGTACCAAGTTCTTGTGTCTGGGAACATAGAATGGTACAGACACAATAACAGCAGAAGCAGGGACAACTGATCAAGAGAGGATCTACTTCTGTGGGAGGAAGTGGGATCACACAGTGTAGTAGTTTCAATCACCACATTGTGCAAAGAATTGTAAAAGGAATTATCTTTAATATCAATGTAAACTGGATTAATCTGGTGGCTATACATTATCCAGCTATTTTCCCAATAACCACACAGAGAGACTCAGATTTATTAAAATTACCTTGAGCCAAATACCAAGCAATCATTACTCCATTCTAAACCTCCAGGCTGGCCAGGCTTCCTCCAGAGAACATTCCCATCTCACTTAAACATTTTCATCCTCTCTTCTGATGTTTTTCTGCACTTCCCTCATGTATCCTTCCCCTCTTCCTCTCTCTTCCTCCACTCTGCCTAGAATCGTAAGTCCCACCTATTCTTGCCCTAAAGCTCTGTATTGGTTCATTGGCTTTTATTGACAAGGCAGAGAATGAACGAGGAGCAATGTTTATTCAAACTTGAGACAGGAGCTTTAAGAATAAATGTGGCAAAGCCACATCTGGATTGAAACAAGATATGAGGGCAGAGGAATTAGCATTGAATAACTCAAGGGTAAACTTTACACAGTGTACAAAAACATTATGCCTACATATCCCCTTTTTGTCTAATAAAAGACTCTTTCTCTTATATATAATAACAACAATTATGAAACAGTTATGAAAACTATAAGATATGCTATAATTTAAAATGTCCAGTCCACAGTATTTGGCAATTAAGGAAGAATATCTAGTATCTATCCTGTCTTGGTGTATTCAAAGTTTTGTACTTAACTCACATTTTATCTTAACTTGTGTGGTCAATCTAAAAACATCTTTTTAAATCCGAAATGACTCAAGCTTAATTGTGAACCTGTAATTATCTGGTCTTTAACCCCATCAGGGACCTGAGAAGGAATAAACATTACCTGAGTAGGTATGAAGTGCAGCTTTCATAATTGTATAAAAGACACACATAGTTGGGTGTCAGAACAGTTCCCCAGAATTGTCTCTATAATGTTGGAGCATCCATCTTCAGCCTCCTGGCTCAGTATATCTGACAGACCTTTTGTGAAGTAAGAATTATGAAGGACTTACTGTCTTAGGGTGTTACTGCTGTGAACAGACACCATGACCAAGGCAACTCTTATAAGGACAATATTTAGTTGGGGCTGGCTTACAGGTTCAGAGGTTCAGTCCATTATCATCAAGGCAGGAGAATGGTAGTATCCAGGCAGGCACAGTACAGGCAGAGTTGAGAGTTCTATATCTTCATCTGAAGGCTGCTAGCAGAATACTGGCTTCCAGGCAGTTAGGACTAGGGTATTAAAGACCACACCCATAGTGATACAACTACTCCAACAAGGCCATACTTCCTAATAGTGCTACTCCTTGGCCCAAGCATATACAATTCATCACACCCCTGTCTAAGACCATAATTATTTGTAAACATCCTCTATTAAAAGACAACATACATCCAACACCCACTGAATGTCCAAAAATCAACCACCCCACCTCTTGGGAATGGGGATGTAGTTTTCTTATCATTGTTTCCTACTGATTCCAGATGTAGAATTTGTCCTTGGGGCTCAAGAAAATTAGAAAAATATAGTCTTAAGAAAGTTAGCTGTAGTATTTGTTGTCCAGACTCTGTATGCTGAGAAAGGGCAGGCTTTAAATGAAGCCCTGATTGGAACAGTCTGAAAGGCTGGACCAAGTGAGCTAGCTGTTCTAAAATTATCTCAGAAGGAGGTCTTTAGAGGAAACGGCATTGATGCAGTCTGAGGTAGGATCAGGCAGGAAACAGTAAGCCGCAGCATCCCCCATGGTGAATCTTGTCAGGGCTGTCCTTTGGTTGTTTTTGTTCTGTGAACATAAAGTGTTCAGAGGTGATATATATTTCTGTATTAACATAATGTATGGAGTGTGCAATGTGGACAAATCAGTTAAAGATGATTTGCTTGTTCCTTGTTTGAGCAGGTAAAAGACACCTGTCTTTTTTTGTAAGTTAGTTTGGATTATATAACCAAACTGTAAAATAAATGTCTATTCATGCTATATGAATAGATGACATGTAGTAAGTTATGAAACTTTTATAGCCAACAAGATTACTTGCCATGCATAGCTTAAGTTTTGGCTGGAGACATTTTTATGTCTCAGTCAATTTCTGAGCTTTCCTGAACTGGAAGGATCAGCAAATACATCACCTGTTCGGTCCTTTTGATTTTCTTCTTCTTTTTTTTTGTAGCCAGGATCTTCAGGGGCTCTTCCCTGGTCAGGTCTGATCTTTATTACTGTGGACAGGAGCCACAGTTTTTCTTCCTGTATGAACATATACTACACTTCCCCAGCACAGCACGTTTCCTACTTTCCGTTTTGAGGTTAATATATCTTTGAAATCAGTAGGCTGACATAATGTAACTGTTTTTTTTCTGTAATTCAATGTCTCATTCAATGGCTGTTGTTTTTGTTCATTAGCATTTAAGAAATTTAAAGTCAATAAAGCATCATGTAATCTATCTCTGGGCGGTCTTTCATACCCTTCTCTGTTTATTAAGCATTTCTTTTAAAGTATGATTGGATCTTTGAATGACTGTTTATCCTGTAGGATTGTGTGGTATATGTGTAATGTGTTTTATATTATAATATGTAAACTTTTATTTTATTTTATTAAAGACATAGATGGAACATGTCAGTCTTAATCTGTCTAGGTATACCCATAATTGCCATAATGTCTAATAAATGTGCAATTATAGAACCAGTCCTTTCAAATGTGTAATTCAGAACCAACTCAAAGCAGTTGAAATTCCTAATATGTACCTATAGTACGGTGCACACATTTCAGTTTGCCTAATTCTGGAAAATGAAACACATCCATTTGCCACATTTTATTTCTTTGAGTATATTTAGGGTTACTTCCTGCAGGTGATGGAGTTTGGATATATAAAGAACAAGCAGACATTTCCTTATAATTTTCTTGGCTTGTTGCCAAGTGATAGAGAATTCTTTCTTTAACCCTTTGCTATGAACATGGTGTTTCTATGAAATGCTGAAGCCTCTAGCATACTTCCTGTCAGCAGCTGATCTATATCACTACCTAGTGCTACAGGTAGACGAGTATGAAATCTGACATGTGTTATATATAATGGATGATTTCTATTTCTGATCACTTGTTGTAATTGAATAAACAGCGAAGTTATTTGGAATCATCCTGAATAAATTTAGCAGTTTCTATATGCAAAACAACTCCTTTTGCATATTGGACACCTGTTACTATATTAAGATATTCTTGAAAATCTAATAATACCAGAAGGATTTCATTCTGATTTTTGCATTATAAGGACTTTCAACCACCTCACTTATATCTTCTGATTTATACCCTGTCTTTCCAGATTTATTTGTATCAGTGTAAAATGTAGAGGCTTCAGAAATTGAAGTTTCTTTTATTATACAAGGGAGAATCCAATTAGTTCTCTTTATAAATTGAAGTAGTTTAAAGTTTTGTTTGTATTTGTTGTTAATCTCTCCTAAAAAATTATTGCAAGCTCTTTGCCAGTGTTCACCTTATGTCCATAAAGAGGCAATCTTAGATTAGTAAAAGGTACCAAAATCTGTAGGGGAATTTACCCTAGTTATTTGATTGGCTGATAAAGATGACAGGAAGCCAATCACTGGGCAAAGATATGGAAGCAGGATCTTCTCGGCAGAACAAGAAGAGAAGGGTCAGATGAGATGGAGGACAGAGAGAAAGATGGAAGAAGAAGAAGAACCAGAACTACGCGGCCTGGAGGAGCCGCAAGTAGCTAGGGATTTCATAGATGGGCAATAGAGTACTGTAGGTATTTGCTCAATCTAGGTGTGAAGCTTGTATTCATATCAAATGAGTGTTGTGTTCTTTGCGCGGGCATTTTGGGGTTAGAGATTTACCATTATAAATCTGGATGGTATATTCTAGGTCTCTAGTGTTCTCATTTCACCAGGCTAAGGGGATCTGAATGAGCCGGTAGCTGGCTTTCTGAAGGCCAGTCACAGGGGGTTGATGGCCTGGGAAGTGCAAGCACAGCTCCAGACATTTCAGGAAAGACTGGTTTGGTCTTTCCTGATCAAGCAAGGGGAGAAGAAAGAGCTAACTTGAGAGCCGGTTTTTGACTGGAGCAGCTTGGCAGCAGGGTGGGTGAGTAACTAGGGCAAGACAGCTGTTTGGGGCTGGCCATCGGGGATGTCAATACTTAGCCAGATTTAGTGTGGGTTTTGATTTTAAAACTACATGCTACAAAAATCTCAGCTGGATCCATTCCAGCTAATTGACAAAGTTTCATTTTTTTCCCTCTAGTATCAATTCAGAAACCTTTTCTATATTGGTTTAAAGATTTTTACTGTTCATGTGATAAAAATATCTATTCTAAAATATAATCTCTCTGCATAAGAATTCCTGTGGGGGAATGAGTAGAAGGCAAGATAACTAAGCTGTAGTCCATCTTTGGATCGATATGATCTAGATGTGCAACCTGTAGTTTCCTTTCTATCAGAGCTAACTCCTTTTTCAGTTTCAGTTGATAATTTTCTTGGGCTATTTAAATCTTTATCACTGGTAAGGTTTGAAATAAATTACTTAGCTCTTGAGTAGCCAAACAAATTGTAGACCACAGCTAGTAAATAAATATCTCCCAATAATTTCTGGAAATCATTAAGAGCCCTTAATTGGTCTCTCCTGATTTGTACCTTTTGTGGTCTAACCTTTTTAGACTTAGAGCCTAGGTAATTAATAGAATGTCCTCTTTGTATTTTTTCAGGGGTGATTTGTAATCCCTAGCAAGGCAAGGTTTTCTTTTTTTCTTCAAACATTCTTTCCAAGGTATTTGTATTTGAATCAGTCAATAAGACATAATGGTAAATTATGGATTGAGGAAATTATGAATCATTTCTAATGGCTATTGTACAAAATATTGGCACAAGGTAGGACTGTTTAACATTCCTTTGGTAGGAATGTTAAACTTTCCAATGATGTTTCTTTATTGGACAACTTCTATTAAAGGTAGGTACTGAGAAAGCAAACCTTTCCTTATCATGTTCTTGTAAATGAATTGTGAAAAAGCAGTCTTTTAGATCTGTCACTACAACAGGCCATTCCTTAGGCGACAAGGAAGGCAATGGGATTGCAGGCTGTAAAGAAACCATTGACTGAATAAGTTTATTAATTACTCTGAGATCTCTCAACATCTTCCATTTACCAGATTTCTTTTTAATGATAAGTACCAGAGAATCCCAAGGGCTAGTGAACTCTTCTGTATGCTGAGCCTCCAGCTGCTCTTGTCATTTTTCCTTTGTCATTGACCACTGTTCAATCCAAATAGATTGGTCAGTCAACCACCTTAGTGGTAAGGCCATTGGTGTTTTATCAGCAGTGGCTCCGGATGTAAAGATGTCAGCTCTGCTGTATCATGTTTATGGACAGTCTGTAACTGTCTTTGATAACTTTTTTTTTTGACTAGTTGTGGTTTTTTCCTTTTTTCACTAATTAATTTAATCACTTTATATCCCAATATCAGCACTCCCTTTCATCCAGTCTATTGCCTGTGGATTTCATTCCCCTAACTAGGCCTTGTCTGGCCTCAGTGATGAGGATACTACTAGTCCTGCAGTGATTTGATAACATTTTAAAATTAGTTTCATTTTTTATTAGAAGCATCACTTGTTTTGTGACTTGCCTCTGCAGTTGGAAGGATGTCAATCTGTGTTTTCCACTGTTATAACAGATCTCTTCCCCATAAGTTTATGGTTGTATCAGCCATATATGACCTTAATTTTCCTATCTGACCTTCAGGTCCATCTGTATTTAAGACATCTAGTACTTTGTTTTATCTGGAATAAAGTCCAACTCCTTGAAATTAGATATCTACCTCTTGAAGTGGCCAATCTAGAGGTCAAGATTTTGGAGAGAAAATGGTGATATCTGCTCCAGTGTCTACCATTCTTTCAATTTCAATATTATTTACAAATCTTTAGTTTTGGCCTCTTATCATCTATAGAAGTTTAGCAAAATATTCATTTTTGGGGGCCCTCTTGGGCTTTTTGATTTATCTATAGAATTTGTTCTGACCTTGCTATCTAGTCTTTTTAATGTCTGTTTTTAGAGCTGTGGTGTTTAATTGTCTTGTTGGAAGTGTATTTTCAGTATTTGGTATTGGTGCCTTTGAGAGGCCACTGGAAGTTTTTTTGATAAGAGGTTATCCCATTTGTCTGTTGTTGACTTATATTCATTAATCTAAAGTTGGCTTTTGCCACATTTTTTGCATATTTCAGAAGGCATAGTTTCTCTTTTGGAATTTATTGTTGATGTGTTTATAAAAAGATAAAGAGGGGAGAAAATATTCTATGGAGGTGTGATGAGGTGTGGGGGAAAGGGGTGCCTCAGTGGGCCCATGCTGAAAGCATCCCTTCCTCCTGAGGGACCAGACACATGACAGTATAGTATAGAATAGAGTTTATTCAAGGCATGGGGAGGGGAGTTAAGAGGGTAGTAGAGGCAGAGGAAGGCGGAGAGTGAGAGAAAGTAAAGAGGTAGAGGAATAGAGGCTGGCCATGAGCACTTGGAGAGAGAGTAGGGAAGGGAATGGGGAGGGGGGAAGGGAAAGCAAGCGCAAGTGAAAACAAGAGAGCAAGAGAGCGAGGAGGAAGGAAGCAGCCCCCCCCTTTTTTTTATTGGAAATTTTTTTTTTACATTTCAGATATTCTCCCCTTACCCCATTTCCCCCCCTCCCTCCCAGGAACTCACTATCCCTTCCCCCATCCTCCTGCCTCCACATTGGTGTACCCCCACCCACCCTCCCCCGTACTTCACCTCCCCACCCTCGAATATCCCCCCCCCCATGTCCAGCCTTCATGGGACCAAGGATCTCTTCTCCCACTTATATATAGCTCCCTTGCATATATAGCTGGAGCCATGGGTCCCTCCCTAAGCGCTCCCAGGCTGGTGGTTTAGACCCTGAGGACTCTGGTTGGTTGGGATTGTTGCTTTCCTCATGGTGTCGTGAATCCTCTCAACTCCTTCAGCCTTCACTCTATCTTCTCCATTGGGAACCCCATGATCAGTTTAATGGTTAGCTGTGAGCATCTGCCTCTGAGTATGTCAGACTCTTGCAGACTTCTAAGGAGACAGCTATATCAGGCTCCTGTCAGCATGTACATCCTGACATCCACATCAACCTCTAACTTTGGTGACTGCACATAGGATGGATA
Source organism: Mastomys natalensis (assembly GCA_021653895.1). Taxonomy (NCBI): domain Eukaryota; kingdom Metazoa; phylum Chordata; class Mammalia; order Rodentia; family Muridae; genus Mastomys; species Mastomys natalensis. Next base: position 136,792 of record JAJTUV010000250.1, read on the forward strand.
TCCAGGTGGAATGGTCTGTCTCTCCTTCGGTTTCTGTCCTGCACTGTGTCTCCATATAGTGAGTCAGGCACGCTTGGCTGTTGTCAGGTAACTGTGGGGCAGAGCATACCTGGCTGTTGCCAGGTAACTGTGGGGTGGAGCTTGGACAGAATGCTAACAATTATTATTATTATTATTATTACTATTATTATTTTGCAATTGCTTTTGAGATGACCTTGCTCACCACAATTAAGACATTTGAGAGTCTGGATTGTCTCAAAGCCTTTAGTGGTGGCTTCACCTATTAAGGTCATGGTAGGTCAATGAGGTCTAATATCAACTGTCTTTCTTTTTTTTTTTTTTTTTTTAATCAACTGTATTTCTAATCCATTCATTTGTCAATGCCGACTTTGTCTGTAATGGTCTGATCATTTCTTTGCATTTAGCCTTCACATTTTCAAAGTTTAAAGATTTGATTAGTGCCTTTCTTGCTAATGGATCTGATATGCTTCTCTTTATAGTTGAAGTCAATCTTTGTAAAAGGTCAGTGAATATTTCTTTTGGTCCTTGCAGAACCTGAGAAAACGGTTCAAGTCTTTTCCTGTTTTTTTAATCCTGCTCTAGGCATTTAAGGCTGCCAGGTGACATAATGTCAAAGTTTCTTCATTGTATTCAACTTGCTCCTCTGCCTCAGCATAGTGACCCTTACCAAGCAGCTGATACTTAGAAATATTGATACCTCTAGCTCTATTTTTCTGTGCTATCTCCTAAGCCCCTTCTTTCTACCATGAATCCCATTGTAAATGCAACCCAGGTTCTAATATTGCTCTTGCCATATCTTTCCAGTCTTGTGAGATTATTCTAGTTTTTGATAGCCCAAGAAGTCAGGATTTATTTTGTAAATGGTGAATGCATTCCAAAATTAGTGACATTTCTTTCAATTTTTTCAAATGCATCACATCCATGGGTTGCCATTCAAATTTCCGCTAATTTGTAGATGATCGTTGTCTGCTGGTCTTCGCTGTATACTAACTGGATAAATTAAAGTTAGTCTTCTAACAACCTTTGCTTGGCTTCTTTATCTTCTGTTTCTCCACGAGTATTTTTCCATAATTACTGTTTTAAGCTCCTCTCTTATGATCTTTGTCATAATTTATTTCTCTCTAGTGCTTGTATCTCTGTAGTATTTTGTTTAACCTGAATTACAGTTTTTTGTAGCCTCTTTTCCAAGGCTTGTCTCCATGCCTCATTCTTCTCTTCTTGTATCTTCTGTTCTAAGCCTTGCTTCCATATTTTATTTTCCTTATATTGTAATTCTGGTATTTTAGTATCTATTTTAATTTATTAATTTTAGCAAGGCCTCCTCTAAACACTGTCTCCAGATTTTATTTTCTCTCTTTGTTGTTCAGTCTGATCTATAAAATTCAGCACCTTTTGTTCTAATGCTTCCTCTAAGCCCTGTCTCCAAATTTCAGTTCTCTTTCTCTGTTGAGCTTACCATGACCTATAAAAGTCTGTTCCTTTTATCATGTTTCTCTAATATTTGTCCCAAGTTTTAATTTTCTCTTTTTGTTGTTCATTCTGGTCTATAAGTTCCTGTATTTTCTGTTCCAATCCTTGCTTTCATATTTTATTTTTCCTTATATTGTAATTCTGAAATTTTAGTATCTACTTATTTTGATTTAATTTTAGTAAGGTCTCCTTTAAACCTTGTCTTCAAATTTCATCTGTCTCTCTGTTGTTTCTCTAAAGCATTTGTCTTTGAGAAGACATAAAAGGACATCTAATTATTAAAGCAAAAACAAAGGTTATTAATGTAATACTTGTCATAATTTCTAATCTTTTTTATTTCTATCTTGGAACTATATAAGAAAGCACAAGACAAGCTCTAAGACATCTGTTATTGTGTCTCCCATCTTTTAAATTTTTTTTTTTTTAGAGATTTATTTATTTTAAGTGAGTACACTGTAGCTGTCTTCAGACACACCAGAAGAGGGCACTGGATCCCATTACAAAGGCTGTGAGCCACCATGTGGTTGCTGGGAATTGAACTCAGGACCTCTGGAAGAGCAATCAGTGCTCTTAACCACTGAGCCATCACTCTAGCTCAGTCTCCCATCTTTATATGCCTTATTTCCTTACAATATCAACGCCAATGTATTTGTATCTATGTATGTTGTTTTATATTTTACCTGATTGGGAGGTCTGTCCTTTGAGTTTGGCTTCTATTTCGCTGGTATCAGCAGTTCTGCCCCCCTCCTTCAGCTCACAGAGAAGAGGTGTGTTTCTGCCTTTTCACCTGTAACTTGGTATTACCTTACTCGGTCCTAATTTTTTCCCTCCTCTGGGAAGTGGAAAGGTTAAAGGGTTGGCTCCTTAGGCCAGTGAGTGTGACCAGGAAGAGCCCCTTCGGTTATGTTAAGTAAGCTGGCTTTGCCGGGCTCAGGCTCAGGTAGGCTTTTGGCCTGAGGGTGTTGCCTCAGCTCTTCAGCTGGCCTTGTACTGCAGGACCTCTACACTATATGCCCCAGCCAGCAGCCAGAAAACTACAGAGCTTTTAGCTAAGCTAGGTATATAGCAGGGGCTTCCTATGTTGATCAGTGTTGGACTCCTCCCTCTGTGGACAGAGGCTGGTGCTTTGAATTTCCAGGGGCAAGAGGGAATTGCCTGGTTTCCTGTTATTTGTTGGCTCTGTCTAGCAGGACTGTGCGAGCCTGGCTCTGGCCTAAGATCTAATTACGTTCCTACAGTTTTCCCAGGCCCTGGATCAACACCTTTGCCAAGTGGCATGCATAGCTGGGTCTTTGGGGGAAAACCTCAGAGAAATTGCCTTTGATAAACATGCATGCCAACCATCTTGCCCTGTGTGTCCTGCGTGGATGCTGGGCAGTAATAGCAAGAGGCAGCAGTCAGGGCGCATGCTCTTGCCAGGTCTGGCTCTGCTCAGTCCTCTCTGTGCTCCAGGCCAAAGCAGGATGCTGCCGGCTCTGACCCCTGAGAACAGGGTTGAACTGCAGCTGTAGCAGCTGCACTTTCCTTTCTAGTCCCCTAGTTAAACTGTCTTTGGTCCCATGGAGTTCTAGTCTGCACTTTCCTCCGGAACTTTTCTTTGAAGGCCTGAATGTGAATTTTAAAGGATCTAGATAACATGCCTCATGTTGTGCACCATTTGCAAAACGAATTATTTTTAATATAAATATAAACAGTGAATTAATCTGGCTGCTTTATTTCTTAACCAGCTACTTTCCCTAATAACCTGTACAGAGACACTCAGATTTATTAAAATTGCCTTGAGCCAAATACCAAGCAATCATTACTCCATTCTAAACCTCCAGGCTGGCCAGGCTTCCTCCAGAGAACATTCCCATCTCACTTAAACATTTTCATCCTTTCTTGGTTCTGCTCTCTTCTTCTGATGTTTTTCTGCACTTCCCTCATGTATCCTTCCCCTCTTCCTCTCTCTTCCTCCACTCTGCCTAGAATCGCAAGTCCCACCTATTCTTGTCCTAAAGCTCTGTATTGGTTCATTGGCTTTTATTGACAAGGCAGAGAATGAATGAGGGGCAATGTTTATTCAAACTTGAGACAGGAACTTTAAGAATAAATGTGGCAAAGCCACATCTGGATTGAAACAAGATATGAGGATGAAGAAATCAGCTTTTGAATAACACAAGCATAACCTTTACATAGTGTATGAAAACATTATGCCTACAAAGAATTGGGGTTTTTATGCCACAGAGTGTGACCTTTTTGGTTCAGTTCAATAGCACTGGCTTTCTCTTATGTGTGCTCTGTTACGTGAAGTTGTACATAGTTTCATGTGTCACATGTCTGAACAGCGTCTGAAGTCTCTGTCCAAAGGTGTGTGTCCTGATAGTATAATGATGACACTGGACTATTCCTGTGTCAGGGCAAGATGTCGTGGACAGCTCTAGCAAGGGAATAAGGATTTTTCAATTGTTCTCTCTACTGCTATCTTTTTCCTCTGCTCATTTTGAAGACGTGACCCACAGCTCTCTGAGCCTCACTGTCTGCCTTGTTACTCTGGCTGGTCTTGCAGCCATTTTCCAGGGATGGCTCTGGAGTATCTGGGATCACAGGTGGTGTGTATATGCCATCAAGTCCATCTTGCAGATCTGGATTTTGAACAGGTACACATGCTTTGTACACATCTTTGACTTCGCTCGCGAGTTGGTGGGTTTTGTGATCTGGGTAACAGTGACAGTCCATTCTTACCCTCTTATGGGTTTGTTTCTGAATGTCTACAATGATAATTTATTTTAGTAAGTGTGGCTACATGATAGGAGATGTGAAGGGTTGTGACGCACGGAGGCAACATTTGATTAGGACATGGGCGGGCATAAAGAAAGAGATGTCATGGTGTAACCGGACCCTGCGCTGAAGAGTCAGGTGTTCTCAAGAGAAACGCATCGACTTCCTTCACGCATATTACCACCCCTGTCACCGGTAGAGTTAGTGCAGGAGTCTCAGGTGAATCTGACTTCCAAAGAAACAGCAGAAGAAAACCTTCTGTTATACACTTGTCAAAGGAATGGACCCAGGGACACAGAACAGACAGGCATCTTACACTCCAAATACAATCTTTTCTTAACATTTTTTTGTTGTTGTTGTTGTTTATTTTTTGAGACAGGGTTTCTCTGTATAGGCCTGACTGTCCTTAAACTCACTCTGTAGGAAATGGTGAATTACATTTGTAAGGGCATCTGTCCCCCACCAGGAAGAGCAGGATAAGGACCATCTTTCATGTTGCTGGAGAAGGAATTGATTCCACCAATATTTGGACAGACCTTCCCTTCTTTACCACCTCTGTCCCAGTGGTCTTCTCTTGACCACTGCCAGAAATCCGTATGGCTCTTCTTTTGTGTCAGCCCAAGTAGTTATACAGTTAAACTAACTTTGGCCCAAAGGGGCATCCATAAATTGAGTACTTACATACTGAACTGACATTTGGTTACTAGGTAAAAACAAAGAAGTCTTACTTTTTTTTTTTTTTAACCTCAGCCAATCACAGGATACCCCTCTGTATGCTAGTCTGCAAGCAAGAGCATCCATTTTACTGATTGTAAATCCTGTTTGCCCATGTTCCCTGGAATTCTCTAATCTTTGCCTGGTTCAAGGCTAGCCCCTCCCCATGCCATGGGTTATTCTTTGATCAAGTGGATTGCTAAATTTATTTAAAGCTTTGATCTGAAAAATACAAATCCAAATTCTAAACGTTTTTTTCTACTTGCTCAATTCTAAAGTTTTTTGTGTGTTTTATAATGCTAATGGACTTATTTTTCCTTTCATTAATATGTATTTCCCTGGAGTCCTAGCATAGAATAATGGTTTCTTTCTTCTGCTGCTGCAATACTCATATCTTTTGTTATGAAAAGTAACAAGCAACTAAAACAGTTCTCTCTCAACATTGTAGACAAATGTCCTCTCTTGGGTCAGATAGGGGAGCTTTCTCCTTCTCTGGTAAATTATAAGAGATTCCTGTAGTTTCTGGTCAGGGTGACCTTCAGTTCCTTAAGAATAAAGCTGCTGGATTAACCAGACAGAAGTATAACCATAGTACTTGCTTAAAATTTAATTTAGATAAATAATATGACCAGTCACAAACTTATGACGATTCAACTGCAGGGTGCCGCCAAAGTGACATGCATTTGCTCGGAACTGTATTACAATATTAGGTGGGCTGGGCATATTAACTACATGTCTAATTTACCACATTTTCACTTAATCCTGGGTTGATTGGGATAGAATTCCATCCCATGTCGAGAGCACAGCATTTAAACCACTGGATGTACAGTAAAAGACTATTCAACGTCAATGTTCAACGTAACTACCCTTCTTAGCAATGTTTTTTCAAAGAGGCTGGCTGGGTCCAGCAAAGCAGTCCATATTAAATAACAAAGCCCAAGAAGCACCTGCCTTCAGGAAGTTCTTTTTGCCACACAGTAACATTCCTTGTAAAACATCAGTAGGAAGACAGGGAGAGAGGTCACTCTGAAGGAAAGTGGCCTTTTTATTAAAATATTTTACATGGATACACACACAAATGCAATCCTCCCAAGGAACAAATGTAAAAACTAATGCAAATCACCGTTTTGGGAACAAGGAAGATTATACCTTTTCACAAAGAGAAGTGGGGCCCCAAACCCACCCACAGAGGGAGCTCAAGATTGAGTTTTAGGTGTTCCCCCCTCTCCGCCCTCCCCATGGGATGTATTTATAACTTCACACAGTAGTTTAATTCCATCTGTACACTTGGTAAAATAACATCAGCTACAAAGAAAATGAAGGCAAAATTCCCACAAAGCTTACTTTGTAGAAAGTAAACAATTCCAGATCCATAGGAATAAGGTGACCCCTGCCCCACATAGCAGACCATGCATAAAATCACTTCACACATCACAGGGTGCACCGTATAACATTCTCTTCACAACACAATGCATGTAAACATTTAAAAAAAAGTCTACAAAAATATAAGTGTAGAATTTCATTTTCTTAGCAAATATCCAGAAATGTGATGGTTTTCAACCTTTTTTTTTTCCTTTGGTGGGAAACATGGACATAAATTATGACTGATACATGCATAGGTTTTGAAACATTATTTTTTAAAAGCAGAGTTTTATTACATAATAATTTCCATTGGTGTTCTGCACAGTTTAAACAACTTCTTCAAAGAAACAAGACAAGGAAGTTGAATGAGACTGGGCCAGTAGTCAAGGGTTTTATGATAAAATGTTTACTTCGTGTATATCAAGTCATGACCAGTCCTTTAGGTATCAAGGTGGTAAAGGTCATAATTCAGAATTATGGAACCACTGAGTCTTCTTGATATTTGAATAATTGTAAAAGAGTGGTTTGTGGATCTCTTGACCCATAGATACTGGCTTGGGCCCTGTGAGAGGCACTGAGGACGTAAGGCAGTCAAGGGCAGCTCACAAACTACACCCAACTGTGTGAGTGCAATGTCTTTGGAGCGCATTAGAGGGCACCAGATCCCCTGAGTTGGATTAGAGGTGGTTGTGAGCCATAGTACCTGGATGTCAGAAACCGAAGGTTCTAGGCAAGAGTGGTAATGTGTTCTTAACCACTCGGTCATTCGTCCAGCTCTACGTGCACTAACTGTAGCTAAGAAACAAATATCTATGAGGTTTTTCTTCATAGACTACTATCAAGTTACAGAAAAGTTAAGTAGGAATTTTATCTGGATTATTACTAGTATTTATTGTTGTTATTTATTTGTTTTGAGACCGGTTTTTTCTATGTAGCCCTGGCTGTGCTTGAATTCTTTATATAGACTAGGCTGGCCTAGAACCTGGAGAGATTTGTCTGCCTCTTGAGTTCTGGACTAAAGGTGTGCACCACCACACTTGGCTATCACGGATTATAAAACTAATTTGAAATGCTCAACATTTTCATGACCTCTGATAAACGAGGAGAAAATTTTTTTAAGTTCATAGGACATGTTATTGCAGAGAATTATACAATATGTATTCTCATCCTGACAATGTTCTAAAATTCTGCCAACTTTACACAATTAAAAAGGGCTCCAGTGTTTTTCATTCTTTTTTCTGGTCTCCGGTGCACTCAGGGTCCCAGTGTTAAAGTGAACCAGAAACTGAAGTTGAAGGCTTAGAGTGGAGATGTGTCCCTGGGTAGATGTGCTATTTGGTACCTATAAGCCTGTGTGGTTCTGTAATATACAGGGTGGACCCGTCCCTGCTGAACACCAATGCATTGTGCAGAGACCTATCATGAACTAGAAACTGTGCTTTAATTTGGAAGTTCTTGGAAGTCAATTTTACATGTCCTGTTTGTGAGAATTGCTTGTACAGCTCATTAAAAGGCACTTAGGAACCAGCATCTTAACTCCACCCCCCAATATGCAGAGCATTTCTGAAATACAGCCCTACCGAGGCACCGTGTCGTTGGCATGTCAATGAGTTCTTTCAACGTGCAAGTCTTTGTGTGGCTCATATAACATTAGGGGCATGGACACACACCCAGTGGAAGCTAGTTAAGCTCCAGATCAGACTGCGGCTGGCTTCTGTTTAAGAGTAAGAATGTTGCACGGTGCTATGCTTGGTGACCCTGGTGGAAGATGTGGTTATAGCAGAATTGGGATGACCAGATTCCTCTACATCTAAATGGGGCGGGGGGCCCATGCCTCCCACACTAGAGAGCACGGTCTTCCTAGCCTTGATGGAGGTTTCACTGGGAATCTGGTAACTGGATTGCAGAGTGGAAGCAGGAGTCAGTATTCTCTCTGTCACGGTGACATTCTGTCCTCCTGCTGCCACAGTGGCTGCCAGAGTGGGCTGCACGCCTGAGCTGGGAGCAGGACGCTCTCTCTTTCCCTCACCATCACATACTGTGCATCTGTCAGATGCTGGGTGACCTCAAGGGGCTTAGGGAGGCCCCCATTAGGTTGGATCACTCGTTCTGTAACAAGGACATTTTCTTCATTGGCATAATGCTGACCCACCAAGGTGGAGGCTGGAGCGTACACCCTCTCTGTCACAATGAGGCTCTGTGGCTGTCTAGGAGGCAGGATCACAGTACTGGGTGGCACCGCCGGCCTGTGGCATAGGAAGTTTCTGTCACTACAATATTACCAGAAGCCACAGGATCAGGTGGCGGTACTACCTTCTGACTCTGCCTGGAAGACACAGAGCTTTCAGTGACAATTTCCTGTGTGACTTTCTCTGTGTGTGCTCCATGCAGAGGTTTGGGGGCTTGGAAGCCACTGTTAGAGGAGTACGTGCTCTCTGAGCTGGTTGTCACTTGCTCGTAGTGTGAGCCAGGAGCCGCGTTCATGCTTGCTTCTCTGACCGGCTTCTGCCTCTGTTCAACGTCCATATCGATCTTTCGACCTAAGCAAACTTCAGCTAGAGTCTTGAATTTTAGCCCCAGGTCATCTAAGAACAGATCATCAAGCTCTCCCTCGATAAAACTGCAACACCCGATGGAGCCTCGGAGAGAGTCGTGTCTTCCTGAGAGTAAATGAGAAGGCAGTCTTTGGCCATGTGAAGGTCATCTTCCCCAGCATAGGAAGCTGCTTTCTAAACAAAAATGAGAATGGAGACAGGTCATTACAGGGAAGTCCACTTAAAATCAGGCTTGATATTTATTGATATAATGCATAAACTGAAAAGAAATTGAGTCTAATTACGAGAAAACATAAGAGAAACACATTGAAGCCATCCTACATCATGGTTGGGTTGTCATCTCACAAAATGCTAGCATGCAAGATGAAAAAAGGGTGGAGTACAGCTTCAGATTGAAAGCGAACAGTGTTTTAGTAACCCAGTTAGACACTGAATGGAAAACAGACTTTCACTTTCACGGAACTGACCAGTGTCTAAACGAAAGTACATTGTAGCAGTTTGAAGTTTCTTATCTTGTTAGCCTGTACTGTGTGTAATAGAGAATATGCACACTGCCTTCTAGCACACCTTGTCTATGTGAGTGAGGGACAAAATGGAAAAGACAAATGGAAAATAATGCCAAATGCTAATTGGTGGAAATTCATATACACAATGAATACGTTTGGAAACTTCTACTCTCTTTGAGATGTGATTTTATGTATCCCAGGCTGGCCTCAAATTCTATATGCAGCTGAGGATAACCTTGAACTCTTGGATCCTCTTGCCTCAGCCTTTCATGTGCTACAATTATATATATGTGTCTCTACTTCCAACCGTTGATTCTTTGGACAGTTTTATGATAGCTTTGAAATTCTAGTTCTCTTTATCTGGGGGGGGGTGTGGGGTTGGAGATTGACTATAGTGCCTTAAGCTCCTTTATTGAGTTAAAGTCCTTATCCTGCAATGCTACCAGACCTGTTTAGATCGTTGTGGTACCCAGCCTTCTACCATGTCAACCAGATGCAGCCAGCTGACAATGCTGCAGTTTCCCTTACAGCCTTGCTGATTTCCTGCCTACTTCTTTCAATGTCTGACCATAATTGTGGATTTGTCTATTTCTCTAGCAGTTTTTGCTTTAAGGCTTTGGATTCCTGTCATAAAGAACTGATATATGTAGGAGTGTTACATTTCGGCATGAATTGACTAGTTTCCATTATGAAATAAAATAAATACTTTTGGTTCTGTCTGGTAATGAACAATATTCTGGGATAAATTTTGTTTCAGTGAAATGCTTATCTCTAGTTCCCGTTTTCAATTGCTAATCTCAAGCCATGACATATGATCATCTTTTGTGTCACTTTTTCATGGATTCATATGTGTGTGTGTGTATGTGTGAATTCCCTTCAGAGTCACAAGTTTTCTATATAAATTACAAAAATGTGGAGCTATAGCTATGGCTTAGTGCTGGAGAGCAGCTGCTGCTCTTCACAAGACCCAGGTTTGATTCCCAGCACCCACATGGCAGCACACAACCACATGTACCTCCAGTTCCAGGGTTCTGGCTCCCTCTTCTGGCCACTACTGGAAATGCAGACACACAGCACTCAGACACACATTTGGGCAAAACACCCATAACATAAAATCAATTAAAACAAACACCCCCCAAAACAAAAATGCAAGTGGATTTACTAGCTTGAGTGTTTTAGACTATGATCTCTGTCTTCCTTCCTGTATTTATTCCTCAGAGGGGCTGTATTTTCTGGCTCATGGTCACTTATCATCGTCACATGACTTTCTTTGACCAAGGAAATGCAGTTGTGAACGGGGTAGAGACTGAAAGAGCCTGTGATGATTAATCTTCACTACTGTCCTGACTGGATTTAGAACTGCCTTGGCAGAGCACCTCTAGGTATGTCTTTGAGGCAGTTTTCAAAGAGGGTTTGAACGGAGGAGAGTCATCATGATAAGTGTGCGTGGCACCTTTCCAAAGGCTGGGGTTCCCAACCAAATAAAAACGAGAGCAGAAGAGAATGACCTGAGGGCAGCTTTCATCTCTCTCTGCTTCCTGCATGATGAGAGATTTGACTAGTTGTCTCCTGCGTCCATTACCATGCCTTCTGCACCATGATGGTCTGTCATTAACTTCTCAAACCATGAGCCCAAATACATCTTCCCTCCTTAAGCTGTGTTGGTCAGGGCTGGAGAGATGGTTTAGTGGTTAAGAACACTGGCTGCCCTTCCAGAGGTCCTGAGTTCAATTCCCAGCAATCACATGGTGGCTCACAACCATCTGTAATGGGATCTGATGCCCTCTTCTGGCATGTCTGAAGACAGCTACAATGTACTTACATAAATAAAATTAATAAATCTTAAAAAAAAAAAAAAGGAAAAAAAAATGTGTTTGTCAGGTGCTTTATCCCGGCAAGGAGACATGTAGCCACGAGCTGATGCCTGACTCTGCCACTGTCATTTCTCCTGGGCCACAGGATGGCAGCTTCCCTGGCTCATGTGCTTTCTTAGTGTGCATCTTACAATGAAGATGACATGGCAAACTGACAGGTTAAAAACATGAAGAAAAAGAACTTTGCAGACTATGGGGCCATTTGTTAGCACTGAGTAACTGAGCCAGCCATTACTGGCTATTTCAATGGGTCTCAACTCTGTCATCGCCTGCAAACACAACTCACAAAACACAAAACAAAATACCATAAAACTTCCCATAACTGTATCCCTAACAAAAGCCCACTTAGTAATCTAGAACCTCACATTTTGATATAAATGTCTCCCTCCTCACCATCCATAGAAAGCAGTGCTTACCTCTGTGAAGTAACTTCTTAAGAATTCCTCATTCATGGCAACAGCTCCTCCTCGAGCCCCACTCATGTCTCTGGAAGCCCCTGTGGCTCTTGTTGTCCTTACGGTTCCATCGACAGCGATGGTTCCTGCTGTCCCTACCTGGTGAGTGTCCCTATAAGTGAGGAGGCTTCTGTGCTCTTCCCATCTTGCATTAACCTCGGACAGCTCATGCTGCTCTTTGATAAGGAAGCTGAGCTACTGCCTTTCATCGTGCCTTCCTTGAGCATCGCGCCTCCTACGCCACCTTTCACGGCTGAGCGCTCTGCATGATCAGTCACTAGAAGCGATGGCACCACCTAGGGGAGAACACAGCTCAGAAATGAATGAAGGACAAATAGGACTTGGCAGGAAGATGTGAGGTAAGTGCATGGAATGAGAGGTGAGCTATTTCTCCTAAGCAAATTAGGAAGACAGCCAGGAGGGGACATCTCTGGAGTCTTGTCAAGGATTTCTTCTTCTTGCTTTAGATTGACTACAACCAGAGGACACGAAGCCCAGATTTCTTTATGTGGTCTTGGTTTACCCTCTTAACCAGAACCAATGGCACCCACCTCCTCTTTAGGGTCTTGTGTGACAGTTACAAGAACTCTGAAATTTCAGCTGGACACATGGCCATTCAAAATAAGGAGTGTACTTCCAATCTTCCATTGCTACAAGGTAGAGTCTCTTGCCTTCTGACCAAAGAGGACCAAGAAATGCTATCTACACCTTGTAGAAAACGTGCCTACACAGGCACTTCATAAAGTCTTAGCTCTTGCTCTAGTGTGAGGCTAGGAGCTAGTGTCTGAGAGGAAAGCCATCTGTGGAGGGGCAGGAAGAGGGTAGAGTGGGGGCATGTGTTGAAGCATCTCCATGCTGATCAATCCAGGACCACCCACATTTACTCACTTTTATCTGTTTGTTGAGACGTTTGAGAGTAAACCTCACTGTGTAGTCTAGACTGGTCTTGAATTTGTGATTGTTTTCCATTAGTCTCCTAACTACTGGGGTTATAGGGTTGTATTGCACTTTGAATATGGAATGCTCACATAGGCCGTGTGTTTGACCACTTGGTCCTCAGTTGGTGGGATGCTTTGGAAGACTGTGGAACCATTGGGAGGTGGAGCTTCACTAAAGGGAGTGGATCGCTGCAGGGGTTTTATAGCCTGACACCACTCCCTGTCTGCTCGCTGTAATGTGACCAGCTTCTTCACAATTAGGCTGCCAAGCCTTCCTTCCATGGTGGATTGGATCTCTCAAGCAATAAGCCTTTCCTTCCTTAATTTGCTTTGTCAGGTTTTTGTTTTTTGTTTTGTTTTTTTGGCTGTAGTAATAACTTCATAGGCACCTTGGGAATTGGAGTTTTCCTCTGTCAGTTGAATAGACTGAGAATGGAAGTGAATCCGACCCGGCATTGAAAGGACCATTTACTAATGGGGTGCGTTCCCTGTCCTTTGCTCTACATAGTTAGGATCACCTTCTGACTTCTGGTCTGCATTCTCATTAGCACAGGCTATACCACAGTACAGTCCCAGCCTTTCCACTCCACGCTGGCAAGCAAGAGAATATGCTGTCGCTTGAACCTGTTGTTTAAGAAAGGCATGAGACCTGATGACTACTGCCGGATAAACATGTGCATGACTAGTGCTCTGTCTTCATCGTCACACTGCAACATCAAAACAGGCTCCCGTGACCTTGCAAGGGATAGGGCCTTTTCCTCACCAGCAAGCACATGACACCAGTTGGACACCAGTTGGGTCCCTCAATTTTAATTGTGGGCTCAGTCTACAGACATGGTTGCTTTCTAGATGCCAAGGACTTTAAGAGTTGAGTGCCAGCTCTTAATGTATATATTTCACAACTTAATAGCTGTGTCAGTCTCTCATGACAAAAACTTTTGCCCACACCCTCTAAGTAAGACACTCATAAAAGAAACTGATGGTTCACAGCTGTAATCTCTACACTTGGGAGTCCAAGGCAGGAGGATTGCTTTGAGTTCAAGCCTAGTCTGAGTTATAGGTGAGACTGTTCCAATTCCCCATGTCCCCCAATAAAATCAGACCAGTAGCAGATCACATCATTGTCTGAAGAACTGACCTTGTCCTCAGGGGGTGCCCCTTCATTATTCCAAGGATGCAGCATCTCTATGGTCCCAGGAATGGGTGTGAATCCTTTGGCACCCTCTCCACAGTGGCATATCAACAACAAGAGTGGCACCACTGTACAAAGCAAAGTGGAGTCAGAGGTCCATTTACCAGCTAAGCCCATGTCATCAAGAATGCACATCTGAGTTCTCAAAGCCCTCTCTTCACTTATTTGAAGCTTCATTTTTTCTGTTTTCTGTCTTTCACTCTGATCCAACCTTTCCAACCTTGCTTCAGTTGAATTACACCCAAGCGCAGAGGCAGACAGAGTCCTCTGACCCAGAGGTCTTCCTCATGACAGAGAGCCTGTCTCTGGCCCCCAAGCAGAATACTGTGACTGGATGAGATCGTTTAAACCAGTGTCTCCATTTTTTTTTTTTAAGTCTACTGTCTTTAAAAAAAAAAAAAAAAAAGATATGTATCAGAGTGATCAAAAGCAGCCAAGAATGGAGGCACATGCCTGTGATTTCCCCTAGTACTTAGCAATTCTCCCATTGTTGTGAGTTTGAGGCCAGCGTGAGCTACAGAGTGAAACCTTGTCGCTAAAGCCCCATCCCAACAAAACAAAACAAAACAAAACAAAACAAAACAAAACAAAACAAAACAAAACAAAACAAAACACGCTTTTGTGTGTGCCTCTGTGTGTGTGCTTAGGAAAGGGATGACTGCGGCGGGTGCTGGCCAGAGGCAAGCCGAGCAGCCAACGAACTGAGATGCAAAGAATTGAGTGTGCAAAGCATGCTTGGACTGGAATAAACTGTGTTTGTAAAAACAACTTTATATCCACGCGGCACATGCGTGGCAAGTCCTTTCTGAAGACCTATTAACATTACGCAAGGCCCTGGGAACACGGACTTACGGAGCAGGAGCAGCAGCGCCAGAATTATGAGCGCGATGGCGGCGGGGCCCAGGCCGACGTAGTTTTGGTACAGCGCAGCCGCACAGCCGCCGCCCTTCAGACACTCGCACACGGTGAGCTGCAGGACCTGCCTCTCGGTGCAGCTGAAGCCCTGGCTGTCGGAAATGAGGAAGGGAATCTCACTCCTCCCGAGCTTCCGCTCGCTTTGCTGCAGCAGCACACTGGTACCTGCCAGAGAGGAGACACAAGAGAATAAACACTGAGGGAAGAGAAATTAATCCATGGAAAGGGTCTTAATGTGGCCTCAGGTGGAAGCTTTATTTCTCCCCAGCTCCTCCTGGTGCTCACTCCCTGTGCTCCCCAAAAAATGTGTCCACAGATTTCAAAAGATTAACTAGCAGAGGGTAGGGATTGGAGGCAACCTTCAGGATGATTGCATTAGCTAATGGGTGTGGTCCACCAAATGTTAGGAACAATCACCACCCGCTCCAGTCAGCGGGAATGAGACAGTACATGAGATGACATTTCTGTGAATAACATGGACATTTGTATTACCAATTATTAAAAAAGAAGCTATCAAAGTAGTTTTTAAATGTAGCAGAAACCGCCTGATGTCACCCCCAGTTTTGATAATTTTCAGGATAAGCCCATCTTATTTTTATTTTGGTCTTTTCTTTTGTGACAATACCTTCTCTCTATACCTACTGTTTTGTTTCTTTTGTTAAAAAGTTTGGTAATGGCATTTCATGTTATTTAGACATGCATTTTTAATACAGTGAGAGACACAGGAAAAAAAGACAAAGTAAGTAAGACTTTAGCACCCGGAAGTTGAGGCAGGACAGCAGCAGAGTTTGAGGCCGGCACAGGCAACAGAGGAAGATCCTGTCTCAAAACCAAGCAAATAGAAACAACGACTGAGTATAGGCTTTTGTAGTAGGATCTGATGATTTGTTGAATTTCCTCGGTTTCTGTTGTTATGTCACCCTTTTCAGTTCTGATTTTATTGATTTGGATACTGTCTGCCCTCTGATTAGTCTGGCTAAGGGTTTATCTATCTTGTTGATTTTCTCAAAGAACCAGCTCCTGGTTTTATTGATTCTTTGTATAGTTCTCTTTGTTTCTATTTGGTTGATTTCAGCCCTGAGTTTAATTATTTCCTGCCGTCTACTCCTCTTGGGTGTATTTGCTTCTTTTTGTTCTAGAGCTTTCAGGTGTGTTGTTAAGCTGCTAGTGTGTTCTCTCTCCAGTTTCTTTTTGTAGGCACTTAGAACTATGAGTTTTCCTCTTAGCACTGCTTTCATTGTGTCCCATAGGTTTTGGTATGATGTATCTTCATTTTCATTAAATTCTAAATTCACCATCAGAAAATAGTTACTGAGCAAGGATTAAATGAGATAGTGCATGCAGAGGGCATGGTACACAGTGTGTGCTCAGTAAATGTGATTTTAAACAGGATTGTTATGAATGCACTTCACACAAATATAATTGCTGTACACAGCAAGGCTCCAGTTTCTTCAATTTGTTAAGACAGAGCACTTGAGAAAACTCAACCTCCTAAAGACAAGTCAGGACATCTTTACTTCCCACAGGTCCATAAGAGGAACCAAGGTACTACTTTAGGTTTAGAGTTCAGACCTTCATTTTATTTCCCTCTTAAAGACTACACTGGGGATGCATTGAAGTATAATTTGAGAGAAGACACATGGTCTACATTATCATCATGACTACTATTTTTGATCCAGGCTCTAGCGGGGCTGGAGCTCCTGATGTAGATGAATCTGGCCTTGAACTCACAGAGCTCTCATGGAAGGCTCACTGTTCTGCCTCCCAGCACTGGGATGCTTTCATAGCGTGCCACTATACCTGGCCTAAAAATATACTGGAAATAAAATTTGAGAGAACAATCAGCCTATGTCATAAACTCATAAACTATCACGCTGACTATTTAGATGTTGATGGACTTACTCCCTTGGTGTGTTATTTTCCACTTCTGTGCCGTTCCAGGAGGCTGATCAATGATGGAGAAGCTGAAGGGTCCACTGTTCTGGGGTCCGTCCAAATCCTCTGCAGTGACGTTCACATATGGCTCGTCCTCGCAGACACTGCGTACCGAGTCCACCAGTGTGGGACAATGGTCATTGGTGTCTTCAACAGTGATAATGATGGTGCCAGTGATAGTTTTTTGAGGATGATCTTGAAACCAAGCAGGAGAGAGTTCAGACTTCTGAGTGGATCACTGACCATGGACACAGTTTCAGAACCGAAACCAGTCAGCTAAGGAGTGGGTGCTACGCACCGAGGATCCCTGCCATAGCTGGCTCTCAGCTTCCTATCAGTGCGAAGTCACTAAATAAGCAAAAATGTGCAGGCCCACTGACGAGAGAGTCATTTATACAGTCAGAACAAACACTTCTGGTGGTGGAAGATAAAATCTAAATGCATTTAACCATGAAAAGCCTCTGTTTATTAAACTTACCTTTGGATATAGCCACAACCTTTACAGTGTAGGTACCATTTTGGACATATCTAGATTCAAAGTCAGGAATCTTTACAAGCTTAATCTCTGAAGTGTCGGAGTCCACAGAGACCCAGTTGTCAGTGTCTTGCACTTTTACATATCTGTTACAAAGCAAACATCAAATTCATTTTTAATTCTGGATACATTGGAACTAACATCTGTACCTCTTTCACATTTAACTTTTATCCCAGTACATATGGCCTTGTCATACATACTGGGTTTGAATGTCACAAGGCAGGTGGGGTAGGCTTATGCTATATAGTCTACTGAGATATTGTCAGTATGTAAAACTAACTTGAAAAATTAGTGGTTGACTTAAATGGAAGGAATTCAACATGTTGAAATATTGTATAGTGTCACGAATGATGACTTTCAAGGAGAATTGATTAAAAATTAAATCACTGAACTCCTGGATTTTTTTCTCTGAAAGTGAGGAAAATCAAACAGCAGAGAGAACATGCTCTTACTAGTACTGCAGTGAGTACGATTGCGTTTAGCAAATAAAAATATAAACACAAGCCAAACACATGAGTCTTTTAGTTCAGCCAATCAAATCAATAATCTATTTTCTACTAAGTAGCTATTTAAGCACACAAGAATGGGTGGCTAATTTATAGTAATATTTGTGTACACTATTTGGAGATAATCCATTATATACTTGAACTACATTTTAATGCCTTTTATTATTGTCTCTAGTAAATAATTATAGAGAGAGGTGAAAGTACAAGGACCAGGAGTTCAAGGTTATCTTTGGCTACATAGTGAGTTCAAGGCCAGCCTGGGCTAATAATGCCACCTTAATAAACAAACAATACTTAACACCAGGTCCTCTACAAGAGCAGCAGGTGCTCTCACGTGTGGAGCCATCTCTCCGGTCCTTCCTGTCCTTAGGAAGACTTCACTAAATGATGTAACTTAGCCGTGTCTCCCAGAACCTATGAAAACGCCTATGTGTGAGCCATGGTCGAAAGTGCTCCCTTTCTAACGTTTTATAATTGCATGCTAAAGAAAGGAAATAAGACTGTTTTGAGGAAGAGACAGCTTATCATCATTCAAAGAACACATAACATTTTGATGATAGTCATAGGCCCTGATAAAAATAGCAGTAAGATTTAAAAAAAAAAAAGTCAGGAAGCCATTTTCAATTATGTTGCTATGAGAACATACAAGCTTCTCAGTCAACATAGCGAGAAACCACACAGAATCGGCCATTCCGGGGTCTCAGTTAGGGACCTGTGGTCTCCTGTCAGGCAGAGAGAGCCATAGAGGCTAAAAGTAGAGACCATCCACCTGGGAGGAGCAGCTTGGCTGCTGTGATCAATACACACCCAAGCTCACAGGGTCTGGAAAGATGGCTCACTGGTTATGAGTGCTCAGTGACCTAGGAGGGAATCTGGCTTTGGTTCCCAGCATCATAGGTCGGCTTACAACTGCCTGTAACTCTAGTTCAGGGAGTTCTACACCGTCTTCTAATCTCTGTGGGCTTGTGAATTCATGTGATGCTCAGACATACAGTCAAGTGCACACACAAAAAAAGCCCACCCCTTCTTGAACTAAATAAAGTGGCTTAAAATACAGATACAAAACATTCAACATAGATTTGTACATAAAATGACTTCTTCATATTGGAACATGTAAAACAATTTTGAAAATTGTGTTTGTGAAGTGGCATTTGTAGCAAGACTTTCTCTTCATTCACTTATTTGAGACACTGTCTCACTGTGTAGCTCGGATTGGCCAGGATTTCAGAATTCCCCTGCCTTAGCCTCCTCAGTACTGGATTATGAGCATGTGCCATCATCCTGACTGAGCACATGGCTAATCTTATCTGCTCCTTCCTCACCCCCTGGTGTGCTGGGAAGTCAGGGAATTTTACAGTTATTTTCTGAGATGGTTTTCACTCCTCTGTATTAGAGCTGACTCAGAGGTGACCAGCCCAGCCTCCACATGAGGGTCCGAGGGGCCGAGGGTCTGAGGAGTTGAGGGCAGGCTATCAGGACGGATGCCCTCCACCTCTCTCCTCTCTTCAACAACAAGCTCAGTTTTGAGGAACTGGTTTCTCAGACCTTTGGCAAAGTAATTCTAGGGTGTGAAGGAATGAGCTGCTTAGATTTTGTTGTGAGTTTTAAAGACAGTCATTTCATAAAACAGGCACACAAGGTAACTAAAACCCAGAAATACACTCACAACCATGTCTTACGTTACTTTAGCTGCTTGTCCAGTGTCTTCATCAAAAACTTGAAATTTTCCAATTGACCGGCTGAGGCTGGATCTATCCATTGCCTCACTAACTCGAAAGGAGACTACGTTGCTCTTGAAATTAATGCCTTCAACCACGTTCTTGACCTTGACACTGATCGGAATGGGCGTGGCCTTGTACTTGCTCAGAATGGACTTGTGGAAAGCTGCTTTGTTAGTGACAAGGATGCTCAAGTCCAGCTTCTTCATTTCTTCATAATCCACTTCCTGGAGAGACAAAGCCAGAGTTAATGCTGGGAAACCAGAGTACATGAGCACACACAGACACACAGATACACACACACACAGACACAAAGACAGATGTGCACACAGATACACACAACATAGACAGACAGACAGACAGGCACACAAGACATAGACAGAAAGAAACACATAAAATAGACACACAGACAGATAGACACACAAGACACACAAGAGACATAGACACATTGACAGACAGACAGACAGACACACACACACACACACACACACACACAAAACATAGACACACAGACAGACACAAACACACATAAGACACAGACACAGACACAGACAGACAGACACCCCACACTCTCTTCTTATTTTCATTCTTTGGTCAACTTCAACCCCACCTCACAACTCCTCACAGATGCATACCCACTTCCTTCTTATTCAACTCTGTTCTCTCTCTCAACTCATAGAGCCCAGTGTTTCGCTGTTCAGCTATTCTTGGTCATGAGGTCATGACACCTGGTCAATATACTAGGCATCACACCGTTAAAGAAAACTGATTTCCCTCTTCCAGCAGCAGTCAGATGCCGACAGCTCCTCAGTGCGGGGTGGGGCTGTGTTCCGACCTTTCCCCCTCCACGTTGGGAAGTTGCTTGGCTTCAGCATGCACAGTCCTTGCACATGCTGTCACGGTCTCTTCAAGTTTACAAGTGCAAAGAAACACGTTCATTGAGTCATTGTCCACCTCTGGCCCTTAAAATTATTACTATTTTGGGGACAAAAACATGAAGATCTTCTTTGGCCTGGAACTCACTCTGTACTGGCCTTGAACATTTCATTTTCAATTTTCATTTGTAATTTTCTCAGTCTGTTGCTTTTCTATAATAATAATTTTACTTAACACATTTTGGTCTTTGACACAGAATCTCATCTAGCCCAGGCTACCTTCACACTGATTATGTAGCCAAGGACCGCCTTCAACTCCTGATTCTCCTTCCTGTGTCTCACCACTGCACCTGGTTACTATGGTGCTGGCAGCACTGACCACGTGACCATACATGCCGGGCAAGCAGTCTGCCGACTGAGCATCATCTCCAGCCAACGTCAGTCTTTTCACCTACACCTCTCTTGGTGCACATAACTGTATCTCTTGTCGATGATTCGATTGTCTGTTCATGAACTGTCTCCTTCCATGTGCATGTGGATTCTGCTTTCCCACCTGGGGCTGTCTGTATATAATTCATCTGCTCCTGCTGAAACATGGGTGTCCGTTGGCTTTTGCCACTGGTGGGACCTATAACTGATGCTTTGAAATTGTCTTTATTCCTATATAACGAGTTTTTTGGTCTCTGGTGCCATTACTAATTTCTTCAAATCATAAAAACCTGTCTTCCCTTTAAACTTGGGATAATGTTTTTACCTCTGCTTTTTTTTTTTTTTTTAAATGTATTTATTTTATTTCTATGGGTACACTTAGCTGTCTTCAGACACACCAGAGGAGGGCACCAAATCCCACTGCAGATGGCTGTGAGCCACCATGTGGCTGCTGGGAATTGAACTCAGGACCTCTGGAAGAGCAGTCAGTGCTCTTAACCTCTGAGCCATCTCTCCAGCCATGTTAGCTCTGTTTTTAAGAAGGCCATCTAAATGCATATTGTAGCTTATTATTAAGGGGAGGATTGAAACTTCAAGTTGGCTTTTTTTTTTCTATTTACACATTCATCTCGTATCATACTTTTAGATTTACCTAGTATATATTATATATACCATAGATATTCTATAATATATATTGTTCATATGAGTAAACACACACATAAGTTGAGAGACACAATCTGCAGGTAATTTTTATCTGCAGCTTAATGAAATAGTATTTAAAAGATGTTGCTTTTTATTTTAAAACTAGGTAAGTCTAATAGTCAATTACAGTATATTAATGTTACTCCTTATTTTGTTACATAGACAAAGCTGTTTTAGGACTTTTGTTTAAAAAGTTCTGTGGAGGTTTTGAGAGTTGAATGTATCCACATTCTCTCTCTCTCTCTCTCTCTCCTCTCTCTCTCTTTCTCTCTCTCTCTAAGATAGATTCTTATTTTATAACCCAGGCTGGCCTGGAACTTACAGTGTAGCCTATGCTGCCCTTGAACTTTCAACAGTCCTCCCTTCCAGTGCTCGGATTATAGGTACAAGTCACTGTATCCAACCAAGTTTTAACGTATTTGGTACCGAGGACTGAACCCACAGCCTCACACATGCTAGGCAAGCCATCTACCACTGAGCTATTCCCTGAATTTCGATGTTCTGTATGACTACTTAATTCATGTTTGCCTTCACTGATAACCAGGAAGCGCAGAACAGCAGGTTGCTTGCTTCCAAACTGCAGCCCTTGCACGATAGATTTTTCTCTGAAAGACAAGTGACTGAGCCCTGGCCCATCGAACTCACGCTGCCTGGAAGTGTGCAATACAAGGTGTGTGCCGGGCTCTGAGTTCTGACCTGGCTCTGAACTGTAGTGATTGCTTCTTTCCATGACGTGCACCAGGAAGGATGCCCCTGATCCTGAGCAACGCTGGTAGCAGCTGATGTCCTTGTAAAGCACCCGTGAGAGTATGGGGCTCAAAACATGTTAGTCTCTCCTATAGCCGCTGTCCCACCCTGGTGCTGGACACTCACAACTTACCTTGATAAGGGTCACGATCCCTTCATTAGTCTGTGTGTCAGTCTCAATGTGGAAATAGCCCCCTTCATTTCCTGACGCAAACGTAAAGTTTGCTAGCCAGTTATCGGAGCCTACTTCATCTGCATCAGTCACTTTGATCCGCATGACTTCTACATTGACCTGGTTTTCTTCCACCATCCCCTCATACTGCAGAACACAAACACAGCTTTTATTAATGCAATAATATATTTTTAGTTGAGATTCAAGAACTAGTAAATCTACTATAAACGGAGTTACCATTTCATTTTCCACCACAGGTATATTGTCATTGACATCCAGAATACGAATCTGAACTTGAGCTTGTTGTACTGGTTTGTCTGTTATCTGTCCGTTACCATCTCTTGCTTCTACCGTCAAGGAATAGCTGCTGTATTCCTGAAGAACAAGAAAAAATGAAGAAGACCCATCTGAGGTGGACATTAATAGCTCCTGAGGAGGCTGTTCGGGTTTTGGTTCATTTTATCTTTAGGAAATGGATTTCGGTCTAGTTCATTCATAAGTAACTTCTGTGGTCATCAACTACTGGTGTGGAGATGCTACTTATATTTATAACAGTCAGAGCTTTTACAGAGGGGCAGAAAAGGCGTGGGGAGATTTGGATAGCCCACAGTTGCGTCACTAGGGATAGTCTTAGGAGACGACTTGATTGTGCATGCTTCAGTTTCCTCTGCCATGGAGGTGCGTGGTGGCTTCGGTTTTGCTCTTATCCTTTTTATCTAAGTTAAACGCTAAGTCAGGAAGACTTGGCTGGGGGTCTAGACTAGAAACATGTCTGACAGATGCCCTGAAATTTAAAAATGCCACTCAAAGCACTTAAACTCAAACCAAAAATAATGTACCCTTTTCTGGAAGAGGAAGCAGGAGGGACAGAGGTTCCTGTCTACCTTAGCTATATGAGAAAACATAAGAACCACTGCAGAGCACAGGATGGCACAAGGCAAGACAGTAGAAAAAGGGACCCTTTTCATATATGTGCCCTCCTGGCTAGGGCTACATTTAGTGTGTCTGGGATTTAAGCAGCCACATAAGTGAGGGAGAGTCCCGTGTGGGACAGAACCACTCTGTGGATGGATGGGAGCTGAGTCTCTGAAGCTCTTGGCTGGACACTCGCTCAACCGTTTAGAGCCTCAGTTTCCTTAAGTGTAAGACAGGAGTAAGAGCTGGGTCTGCCTCACAGGGTTTCTATGTGTATCTTGTTTACGAGATACTCCAGGTAAGTGTCCGATAGGTGTCAGCCATGAATACCAGCTCAATGGCCACGCTCCAGAGGCAGCAGCTTGCTCAAAGGAATGCTTTCCCACTCCAGTTTTATGTGAAAGCATGCCACAGATGTTAGGAGTCACTGGCCATATTTTTAAATTTCACATACACCTCAATAGGAATGTTGGCTGAGGTCCTTCCCATGTGAGCAACTGGTTCCAAAACATGACACAACGCACCTGCTTAAAATTTACATCTGATAACACTGCAGTATCCTCAGGATCCCCAGTACGTTACCTTTCTTCACTATAAAAATTCTTGTGTATGTGGCACTTAGAGATTATCTATTTCCCCTTTGATTAAAACATTAGAATTAGGGATTGAAAAGATAGCTCAGTAGTTAGGAATATAGGCGCTTTCTCAGAGGACTCAGGTTTGGTTGCCAGCACCCACAACACACAACTGTCTTGTAACTGTTGTTCCAGGGGATCTGACACCCTCTTCTGACCTCTGCAAGCACCAGGTGTATATGTAGTGCCAGACACATATGCAAGCAAAACATCAATATACATAAAGCTAAAAAAATTTGAAATCAAAATAAAATGTTTGAGAGAATAATCTTTCTAGGAAACTACTCAAATTCTCAATATTCTTTTTTTTTTTTTTTAAGATTTAAAAAAAGACTTTTCTCTATTATGAACTTTTTATTTCTCCTTTTTGTTTTTGAGACTTAGTCTCACTATGTAGCCCTGGCTGGCCTGGAATTCCTAGTTTGGAGGCCAGGTTGGCCTCAAGCTCATGGATATCCAGCAGCTTCTGACTCTAGAGTGCTGGGATTGCCTGTGCTGTCATGCCAGGTGTTTATTTTGGAAGTGAGTTTCACTACTTAGCTAAGGATAACCTGGAACTGCCGACATAGAACAGGCTGGCCTTGAGCTTGTGGAGAGTTTCCAGCTTCTGTCTTCCAATGGCTGGGCCGTGCTCCATGTGTGAGTCATATGGCAAAATTGTAGTCTTCATGCCAAGTTTTCCCAATCTGGTGCTAGTCCCATTTCAATATGAACACAGTGCACCTCAATTTGGGCTGCTCACATTTTAAGAGCTCGATAGCATATGTTGCTAGTAACTGTCATACTGGGCATCACATCACTACATAAGAAGTCTGAGTTATTCCATGAGTGAGGAATACAGAGCAAATTAAAATTAGAACATAAAAATTGAGGGAGTGAGACACTAGAGAAGATTAAGAAAAGAGGACAGGAGCCTGATATAGCTGTCTCCTTAGAGGTCTGCAAGAGTCTGATATACTCAGAGGCAGATGCTCACAGCTAACCATTAAACTGATCATGGGGTTCCCAATAGAGGAGTTAGAGTGAAGACTGAAGGAGTTGAAAGGATTTGCGACCCCATGAGGAGAGCAACAATACCAACCAACCAGAGCCCCCAGGGTCTAAACCACCAGCCTGGGAGCGCTTAGGGAGGGACCCATGGCTCCAGCTGTATATGCAAGGGTGTTATAGGTGGGAGAAGAGATCCTTGGTCCCATGAAGGCTGGACGTCGTGGTGGGGGGAATTCGAGGGTGGGGAGGTGAGGTGCTGGGGGGGTTAGGTAGGGGTACACTCTCATAGAAGCAGGGGGAGGGGGGATGGGATAGGGAGTTCCTGGGAGGGAGGGTGGGAAAATGGGGTAAGGGGAGAACAACTGAAATGTAAATAAAATTTCCAATTAAAAAAAAAAAAAGAGGATGACAGGTGACATTAACTTACCTCTCTGTCCAAAGTAAAACTGGTTGTATAGATCTCCCCCGTGTCTTTATTTAGGTAGAACACTGGAGTATTTGCAGGCTCCTGAGAGACAATTCTGTAGGAGACTTTAGCATTCATGGTCTCGGGATCATCTGCATCAGTAGCGGTGATTTTCATCACAAGTGTATCTGCCATTAGGAACGAAGGTGTCGGAGTAAGTGCTCTTACAAATCAGTTTCTGTTTTATTTATTTTTTCAGATGTTTCCTACAAGGATCTGAGGTTCTTATCAGAATTTTACTATACCACTATCAAAAAAGAGATGTCAGGGGGTAAAGTACTTGTTGCCAGTGTGCTGAGCTGAGATCAGTCCTTGGGACCACATGGTAGGACAAGAGAACTGAGCCTCACAGGTTGTTCTCTGGCTTCATGCATGAAAATAGTAGAGAAAAACAGAAAAAATAGAAATAAATGGAAACTCACCATATCAGGGCCACACTTCGGATCTAAGAGCCAAGACTGAGGGCCACTCATGCTCCTGGATGCTTGCTCAGGTGCAAACAAACTAGGAGAAGTACAGCTATACTTCTTTATTATGATTAAAGAGAAATCTCTCTTTTGTGCCTTAGATTGCGGGATTGAGCAATGTTGTCAGCATACAGAAAAAATAATATAGGTCAGAGGTCAATGACACCCCACAGTAGCCCAAAACCAGGAGGCTGCTTATTTTTGCTCATAAAGTTTTACTGGAACACAGCCCTGTCCATTTTGCATAGCATCTACAGCCAACTTCCCTTTATAGAGCAGGCTTGAATAGTTGCTATGGAGACCTTAACACAACAGTGTGCCAGTCTACCATCTTCTCTGAAAGATCATGATTTTTCAGGACATCATTTTACAGTAATAAAAGAGGTCCGAGCCTGGAGTAAGGGGTTCATTATTGTCACACTTCCGGTGAGCAATAACCTTTTCTAAAATAGAATTTTGTGTTTCTGTATATGAGGAATAAATGACCTGGTTGTATATCCCCACAGCCAAAAAGAAAAAAGAAAAGAAAAGAAAAGAAAAGAAAAGAAAAGAAAAGAAAAGAAAAGAAAAGAAAAGAAAAGAAAAGAAAGAAAGAAAAGAAACATATTTCGGCTTGGAGAGATGACTTAGTGGTTAAGAGCACTGGCTGCTCTTGCAGAGGAATCAGGATTGGTTTCTAGCATCCATGGATCAAGTGGTTGTTGGGCCCCATTTCTGCTCTGATTTGGGCCTTGTGGACAAACCTAGCCTGGCTCGAGTTTCTGTGGCCTTGTGGGAGAGCCTAAGCCTGTCTCAAGTTTTGAGACCTGTCTCAGTCACTTCTGTACTGGGGGTGACTCAATAAGACCCGTGTGGCCCTGCCTCTGCCTCACTGTTGCTGATATAGAGCTTTGCCATTGGCCCTGTCAGTCACCCCATACCCTCCGTTACCCTTCCCTGCCCCCTAAGTCATCTCACTCCACCAAAACTCCTCCTCCCTATGCTCTGAGTTTATATAAGCGAGAGGCTGATATATTAAAGTTGAGTTCCTGCTTCGACAAGACTTCTGGCCCTGTGTGTTTCTTTTGGGCTGTCAACACTCACCATCCCGCTCCGCCCCGGAGAGACCTAGTGGGACCGGGATCTCTCTCCTCTTGCCTGGACCTGCTGGCAAGGAGCTGACAGGTGGCGGCTTACAAGTGCCTGTAACTAGTTTCAGGGGATCCGATGCCCTGTTCTGCCTCCCATCTGCACCTGGATGCAAGTGGTGCACACATGGACAAGCACACACACACCAACACAAAGAGCTAAAAGAAGAAATACACTCTTACGTGCTGCACTCAGTTCCTCGATGGACCCAACAAAGACCTCCTGCGTGAACACTGGCTCATTGTCATTGATGTCCAGAACTTTGATGCGTAGTTCTAAGGGCTTCTCCAGGTTGTTTCCTCTGGAGTCCAAGGCATAGCCTGTCAGCTAAATTGTGACATGAACATTAACAGATTTGCTACAGCAAATCAATTGCTATATAATTGTTTTATAACCATAAAACAAATCATAATTATCACCAGAGAAGAACTCCAAATAAAGATACAATTGTTCCTTCTTACCAGAAAAAACGGTGTTTCTTCCGGTCTAGAATGCTGGTGACGTTTAGCTCTCCCGTGTTTCTGTTGAAGACGAAGATACCAAAAGGTGGCTGTGTAATCCCCTTCCCAGTGTACTTGTAGGTGATCTTTATCCCCCTTTCTTCTGCAAGGTCAGAGTGTATCTAACATAAAAAACAGAAAAATGCCTCAAGTTAAAACCTTTATAATGTATCTGAAAACATTTGATGACAATGTCATTTTGAAGGAGCTGTGGTATGGACAGGAGGCAGGTGGCCTGGTGTCATGGAACCGAGTTCTAATCTTGTCTCAGTACACACAAGGGTATTATACTGGCTAGCTTTTCAGCCTCCCTGAGCCTCAGTTTCCTTCCCTTCCCTTCCCTTTTCTTTATTTATTCACTTTATATCCTTAGCACAGACCTCCCCTCCCGCCCACCCCTCTTCTCTCTTCCCAGTCCCACACTCACAAATCATTACCCCCTCATTATCCCCTCCCCTTCTCCTCAAGGAGAAGCCTCTCCCTTGGTTACCACCCCACCCGTGGACATTAAGTTGCAGCAGGATTAAGTACATCCTCCTCTACTGGGGGCCTCAGTTTTCTTATCTGTAAAATGGAGACTGGGACAGTGCTCACCCCTTAGGAGTATTGTGGAATTAAGATACAGTTGGCTACGTCTTGGAGGGGAAGTAGATTTCTTTTTTCTTTGGTGTACTAGGGTAGAAACCAGGGACTTCTGCATGCTAGTGGAGAGCTCTTACTGACTACACTCACGGGAAATGGGTTTTTATGAGATGGGGTTTCACATTTCCAAGTTGATAATGCAGCCG
Source organism: Mastomys natalensis (assembly GCA_021653895.1). NCBI lineage: Eukaryota > Metazoa > Chordata > Mammalia > Rodentia > Muridae > Mastomys > Mastomys natalensis. The sequence goes on from JAJTUV010000250.1 coordinate 165,062, forward strand.
AGTATGACCTGAACTCCTGATCCTCCTGCATTTATCTCCCAAGAGCTGGGAGTATATGTTAAATTTGACACATACAGTAAAAATTTAATCAAAAATAACTTTTATAAAATCACCCAACTGCCTGGAAGATATGAACAGGAATCCTCCCAGATCAGGCTGAATACAGCTAGGCACTTTGTCTGCATGGAATAAATACTTGAGCCAATCAATGTTGTTTCTGACTGCTTCATCCCCTCCAGTCAGCCTCTTTTTTCTCCTTAAGTGATCTTCTTATTCCTACCTACGTTTGCACTAACTCTACTTCCCTGTGTGTCTCCCCAGGCTTCTCAATCTCTGTCATCTGCTGTCATACATCACTGAAGACGTCGGTCTCTACCTTCCCATTCAGCTCTCCATCCTAAAACCTCAGGATTAATGACACGTTCTTCCTACGGTTTCCCAGCATACACCAGCATTGGGGGTGTGGCTTCTGCTGTGAGAGTATTACTTTTAGGGGACGAGTTTGGAAAGTGGGATAACTTCCTTCAATATTTTGTCTTCTGTGTAAAGTATATTTAAAGGTGTATTTTATATAGTGGGATGGGGGTGGGGAAGTTTGTGCATGTGAGTGCAGAGGCATCAGAGGAGGCATCAGGTCTCCTGGAGATACAGTTACAGGCAGTTGTGAGCCATGTGAGGTGCTGGGAACCAAACTCAGGTCCTCTAAAAGAGCAGCATGTGCTCTTCCTGAACTGAGCCACTGTAGGACAGTGAAAGGCAGACCAGTTTCTGGTAGAGCACAGGCTGGAAACTGCCGGAGACCCCAGGTGATCCTAAAGGATGGCATGCGTTTTGCCAGGCCCCCAGACTCCAGGCTCCTGATAGGAGGCCACAGCCCTCCATAGATTTGGATCTTTCAGTCACATAGGACAGTGCCCCTCTACAGGTAGAGGGCATGACTACAGGCCACAGAGCCTCAAGACAGATCTCTATATTAATGAGATACCTAAAGGCTAGAAGGGTGTAGCTAATTAACCATTCCTTCTCAGACCCTCCTCCTTGCAAAAGATATTTAACCTCAGACCAGCTCTGAGAAAATGGGGTACAGTTCTCATCACTTCCTGCCATGACAATAAACATCTTGAGGCCATGGACTGTTTCCTTTGGGACCTGCCTCGGGGAACAGTGGAGCAGACTTTTGTCTACAGAGCCACCATCTAATCTCTCGAAGAAGACCTCTCTGTGTTCCCATCCACGGAGACCTCCAACCCAAACAAGCCAAACGAGCAACAGCGACCAAGCCAAGGACTCTCATCCCAGCCGGACACAACCAGAGCTTCTCTCTCCCTCTTCCCTTCGGCAGCAGGCCAATCCAGCCCTTACACCTCCTCTTCTCCACTTTGTTCTCAGCCCTTCCACGGCCCTCCAGTGGTGCCTGGGAGCCCAAGAGCCTGAGAACCATATGAGCTAGCTCTGGCTCCCCTTGGGACCTCAGACTGAGCCCCCTCACCCCTGAGTAGGGTCCAGCGGCTTCACATAGCCCTGGGTGGGGAGAGCACCTCTGCCTCTTGGAGCAGGACCCCCCCCTCGGGGGGGGGCAGACGCAGGAACCACATTTTAACCCAGCAAGCCACCTCTCCAGCCCCTTGCTTTTTGTGAAAATTTTACTTGTAACGACTCGTGTAATTAAAATGAACAAGAACAGCAAACACTTGTTAAACTTTTAAGGGTCAGTTTGTTTGATGAAAACCTATTGAAAGAACTGATGACCGAGATAGCAAAGCCAAGACAGTGGCAAGCAAAGCCCAACAAAGACGGCCCATTGCTTGTACACACGCGGTACTGTGAAGCTACAGTGAAAGTCTAGATTTTATGGTTGTTGGAGGAGACAGGGTCTTCTTCTAACCGTGTAGTCACTGCGGACAGTGTAGGAAGAGGGAGCCAGAAGGTGGTGGGGAGGGAAATAACAACCATTACAGATATGTGTGAAGCTCTTAAAACCTAAAGGATGTTTAGGAAGATGCCATGCCCGATGACCTGAGTTCAGTCCCCGGAGCACACATGGCAGACGGAGAGACATTCTCACGGTTGTTCTCTGACCTTGACCTGAGTGTGAAGGTTTCCCACTAAACCAATGTGAAAATAATAAGTAAACACAGTGGAAAGAAAGAAAGGAAGAAAGAAAGAGAGAAAGAAGGAAGGAAGGAAAACCTAGGCCTGTTCTTCTCAACCTCTCAAATGCTGTGACCCTTTAACACAGTTCCTCATGTTGTGGTGACCCTCAACCATAAAATTATTTCATTGCTAATTCCCAACTGTAAGTTTGTTACTGCTATAAGTCATAATGTAAATATCTGTTTTCTCATGGTCTTAGGCCACGCCCATGAAAGGGTCGCTCAAGAATCCCACACCACTGACCTAGATGGAATTACAGTGCTAGTCACAGAAATGGTCAGGATATAAAGAACAGTTTTAAGTAGACCAACAGGTGGGGTTGCGATCCAGGTTTGTACAGCGAACCTCATTTTGGGATTTGGAACACTCCATGCTGGTACTGCCATGAACTTTATTTGAAAACTGGAGTCCTCCTGGGGGAGAAGAGAGCCGTGAGCCACTAAATCTAGAGGACAGGCACACAGGGCTGTCCCAAGCCTAGGAGGACGAATGTCACAGTCACACTTCTTCAGACCTCAGTCTGCCTGTTTTTAATGATATTACCCTCTTTTGAATATTGTAAGGTTTTTTTTTTAATTAGACTAAGATTGACCCAACATCAGATTCCTCAAGTTGTAGCTGAGTCAAATCCTAAAATCATGTATATTGCAAATGTCTTCTGCATTTTCTGTTAAAAGGTAAGTTCCGGTCATTTTCAAACGCATCCTGAATATTCTTTTTTTTTATTAACTAATTAATTAATTTAATTATTTAAATCACACCATAATTTACTTATTCACACAGGGGTTATAAACACAAAAAGGCACATCCTGAATATTCTAAAACTTGCTATGTATATCGCCTGATTCTCCTTATATTGGAAAGTGGACCTAGTCATTTTCGTTTGCTACAGCCTTAGCCACCTGTCCAACACACACACCATAGTCCTCTGTAGCTGGTACCTTGGCAATTGGGTTCTTTCTGGAAAGGTCTTCTCCCTCCCGAAGAGCCACAGGGGCAGTGATCCAGGCCCTCTTCTGACGCACCAAGTGAGTGTGCTTGGGTAACAGTTTGCCTTCACTTCTTGTGTTGAAGACCTGTTAACGAAATTATCTTTAGTTATCACATACCTTGGTGAGACATTCTGTAATTTCCTACACTTAAAAATAGTACACACATTAAGGCATAAGTTAAAATAAAACTGATTAAAAAACAAAGTAGCACAAAACAAGATGCATTTTGAAACTTTTAAAACATTTATTTTTTTATTTTTTGTGCATTACTAAAAAGGTGTCAGATCTCCTGGAACTGGAGTTACAAACGGTTGTGAGCTGCCATGTGGATGTGGAGACTTCCTCTGGAAGAACAGCCAGTGCTCTTAACCACTGAGCCATCTCTTCAGCCTCTGATGCTTCAAAGTTTTTTAACCTTCACTTTTACAAAAGAAATGTATGTATTCCACTAAACTCCACAGGCACATGAGGAATGGCCTCCCAGCTGTTAGTGGCAGCTCTCCATAGAACAGATTTCCAAAGTGAGGCTGTCAAAAGGCAGACAAACACCCTAGTCTCTCACAGGCTAGAGACAATACAGTCAAGGGCTTCCCTTTCTCACTAGCTGACGACTGAGATTCACTTTCTGTGATGACTTTCGGGTTAAAAATATACACCTGTGGGTTTTAGGATTTACTCTTCTGAAACCGCTGATATAAATTAGCTCCTTCCAGGCAAGGTTGTGCATGCTGGGATCCTAGAAATGGCTCTGCGCGGCTGGTTCCTCTACCCTTCTACTTGTATTGTTACACTACATCAGCGTGTGTTTTATTTTAGGATATTTACGCTGTTATCCATTTTTATTTGTTTCTATGTTTTTTTCTTAATATAATGTGATTATAATGAAAACATTTTATCCATTCCAAAGTTTCATGTACTATATTTTGATCATATTTTCCCCTCCCTCTCTCTTGCTCTCTGACTCACTCTCATGCTAAGAAACAGATGATTAAAACTTACAATGTAAAGCTGTAGAAGTCCTATCCTTTACTAATTCCTCATTAATAGTTCAAGGAAAACCTTCCCCGATCTCCAAGTTCATGCCCACGGTAAAGCTCACTATGTTGGCCAGGTTGGCGTCCAACTGAGAGAGACCCACCTGGCAGTGCCTCCTGAGTAATAGGACCAAAGAAATGTGAGTACCAAGCCTGGCAAGGCATTGATTGACTGATTTATAAATAAAATATGTACTGAGCATTCTTTGGTGTGTGTTCCTCTGTGCTTGTTTGAATGAGAAGGTCCAGCTCTAAGGCAGTGTAGATTTCCAACCGAGTAAGGCACTGTTAATGTGTTCACCAGAAAACTAAAGGCTCTGAGTTCCCCAAATCCCCTTAGTTCCTCACCTCTAAGTGAAGCCCATTTCCAAAGTCTACGCAGACCTGTAAAACAAAATTATACACATTAAATATAAGAGTAACTATCATCAGGCTTTGGGAAAGGAAACAAGTTGTGATGTTCTCCCGTGCCATCCAAAAACCAGATTCAGAGAACAGAATTGGTCCACAAAGTCTCCTTCAGAGAACAGCTAGTAATTAACATATATAATATTATATCTATCTATCTATCTATCTATCTATCTATCTATCTATCTACACACACATGTACACACACATACACACATACATATATATGCATGTATATACATATATATAATGTATATGTACAAAATGGCATATACATGCATATATGTATATACACACACACACACATATATATGGAAGGGCATGCATGTACTACAGGATGCAGAGCCTAAGAGACTCTTTCCACCATGTGGGACCAGGGGATTGATCTCAGGGTGTCAGACGTGATAGCAAGTGCCTTTACCCGCTGAGCCATCTTGCTGCCCTGAGAACAACTAGTCTATTAACAAACACATAAATCTGTGAATGTGGCTCAGGAGTAAAGGCACATGCTGTGCAGACCTGACCATTCTGAAACCCTGTGCTGTCGTGCAAATCTGTAATGGCAGCACTCCTGCAGGGAGATGGGAAGCAGCGTGTGTGTGTGTGTGTGGTGTGTGTGTGTGTGTGTGTATGTGGGAGGAGAATCACCCAGAAGATGGTGGTGGCCTGTCACCTAAAACATAAGAGAAACTGCCTCAGCAAGTGAGGATTGACTCCCAAAATTTGTCCTGACACTCACATGCAAAATGAATAAACAAAAATGAAAAACAAAGTCCTTTGCCTCTTGACACCTTAGACCTCCTCTGGCCATTTCCTCCTCACCCTGTGGCGTTATCTCATGCTCACAGGGGCCTGGGTACCTTTCCTCAGGGCTGTGCAAACGTGTGCTCCATTCAGTCACTGTAGCTCTGTCTTCCCCTCACGGTGCCTCCCTCCACCCCCATTAGCATCTTGAGCTTTCAAACCCGGGAGTCATGCTGACTTCTGGACAGAGTATGACATACTGGCCATGAGTCACACTGGACAATGACGTCATGTGTTTGTCTGAGACCGTATCTTCAGTCCTCCCTCCTCTTTCCTCAGGCAGCACGTGTCCTGAGGACTTTTCTAACTTAACCACCAACTGTTTACTTTGGTTGCTACTCTTGCTCGCCCACACTCATCATCTCTGAGAATCCCAGCCATTTGGCTAACCTTCTGTCATTGTTTCTTAAGGCTAATTAAACATGTTCATTCTGTGTGCATTGGCTAACCAAACAGTCTTAGGTTGCTCACATCCCAGAAGATGCACCGTCTCTGTGCCTGCTACCACTGAGTTCTACAGCTTTGCATCCCTCTACCCCTAACTCCAAACTGAAGTATTTTGGGTGGATTGTCTTCACTTTTCCATTTATTATGAATTCACTGTAATATGTCCTCAGCTTGACTTGTTTGCCTTTTCCATATTAGGAAACACAGACCACAGAGTCCATGCGTTGTAGAAACAAGCTTTCTCTGAAAATTTATGCTGACAGCCTCTATATTGCCTTGAAGGCTTCCTTGTGGAGTCTGCTCTCTCTGTGGATACTTACCCCATCCAACCCTTTTTTGCTTCTTGCTTCATTTAAAAGAAATTCAAGGTCAGTTGATACTGCAGCTCTAAGGTGAGCGTCTGGGCAGATAGAAAGCTATGGTGGTTTGTATGAGATATTTCTGGCACCTGAGAACCTGGTCCCCAATTAGTGGCTGTTTGGTCAGGATTAGGAGGTGTGGCCTTGGTGTAGGACGTATGTCAAGGGTGGGGGGTAGGACTCAGACTTTGAGGTTTAGAAAGATAGATGCTGTTTTGAGTTAGCTCCCTGAGCCTCCTGACTGAGGTTTGTGATGTGAGCTGTGAACTGAGCTGTTCTAGTTGCTGCCACCAGCTACTTCCACCTGCTGGATTTGAACCTCGAGCCCCAAGTGAATTCTCTTCTATAATATGCCTTGTTATGATGTCTTTGCATATGAAAGGTTAACTTACGGCAGCCTTAGACAATTATCTACTGCCTATGTTATAGCTAAATACATTATTTCTTACGTTTTCTATATTACTTTAAGCAAGATGTGCTCCAAAACTTTATATTCTCAGTGACACAGTGACCATGTTGAGATAAGTTTCGCTGGTAGGAATTTTGTACAGGAAAGAAAGATTAGTGCCTGCATCCAAGATGTCTCAGAGTCACATCAGCCTGGACAGTCTTGAATTAATACTTCCTCTCTGCCTCCTACCAATCAATCTCCCTTTCATAGTTATATGGGCTATTTACCATTTCCAGGTTTAAAAAATACTCATTTTTATTTGTGTGTGTATGGTGTGTGTATGTGCATGCACAAGTGCAGATTCCTGGAAGCCAGAAGAAGGGGTCAAGAGTCCCTTGGAGTTGGAGTTAGAGGCAGTGCTGGAAACCGAACCCAGAGCAGTGAGTACTCTTCCCCCTTGGGTCATCTCTTCAGTCTCTCAGTTTTATTCTTGTCTAGAATCTTATTGGCCCTAGCAAAAAGGCAACTTACTTACATGTTACTATCACGATATTATTCTGACCAAGTTGCATATATTTTACTTGATAAAAGGAAGTGATGTATTACCCAACTCATGTGAGCATTTTTAGTGACTCACTGAAATCTGTTTCCTAGAGGATTGCTTAGAAATACAGATTAGATGGAAACAAGACATACCCAAGTATGGGAGCAGACATCTCATGGGCGAGGGGCCATGACTCACTTTTCTAGAAGGAACTTGATGACAGAGAATGTCACATACAATGCCTGCATGAAAAGTCAGCTTCTATGTATTTAGCCAAATTAAGATTTTTAGATGAACCAGAAAAATCCTTCAAGAGCTTCCTCACTCCATAAAAGTTTAAACATTTCTGCTGCTGGATTTTGTGCCTCATATAAAAATTGTCCTTCCCGATAAGGAGCAAAAAGCCAAAACCAATCAACCAAAATAAAAACGTTTAGCAGCAAGGAAGGTCAAATAGTACTGAAAAAAAAAAAATTGCAAACAGTATCTTTGCTGTTCTCAGGCATTAGAAAGGGTTTCCGGTTTTGAGTCTATTTTGTTACCAGGGGACTCTGAAGGACTGGGTTTAGCTGGCTGACCACACCTCCTGCTGACAGGTTCTCTGAAATCTTCTTGCTCCACGGCAGGTGACCTTGAACTTCCTTCTGTGGGCCTACAATTCTACGATGAGTTGACATCTCAGACTAGTAACTTCTACTGAATATAGAGGTACAGGAAATAATCTCAATGCTGTCTCAACTTCATTGCATGATGATGGTGTGATACTTCCATAGAGATGTCTAGAGAGGATGAGCAGTATACTCAATGGGAGAGCTTTGAGTTCCATACAGAGTTGATTCAGCATGGCAGGCTGTTCTTTAAATTCAGAGCCTCTCCGTGATGACTAATATTGTCAAGTTGACAGGATCTATCACCTAGGAGGCAAACCTCTGGAAATGTCTGTGAGTTTCTAGACTCTGTAATTAGGGTGGGATAATCTACACTCATTTCATTTGTTGTGGTCCCTGACTGAATAAAAGAAAGGAGACAAGCCAGGCATTGGTGGCGCAGGCCTTTAATCCCAGCACTTGGGAGGCAGAGGCAGGCGGATTTCTGAGTTCCAGGCCAGCCTGGTCTACAGAGTGAGTTCCAGACAGCCAGGGCTATACAGAGAAACCCTGTCTCAAAAAACAAACAAACAAAAACAAAACAAACAAAAACCAAACCAAACCAAAAAAAAAAAAAAAAAAAAAAAGAATGGAGATGAGCTCCAGCATCACCGCCCTACCTCCTGCCAGCAAATGCAACATTGTAGCCAACATCCTCATTCTCCTGTCTCCAGGACCTCCCCACTGGGGATGGAGGGGGGGTTGCTGTACTCTCAGACTGTGATTCTCAGTCAACCTACTGTTCTCCTAGATGTGTGTGTGTGTGTGTGTGTGTGTATGTTATTAACAATGAGAAAATTAACTTACAAGACGATTCTAAAACATGCTCATTCCATCTGTCTAAACATGAAAAATGCTCCAAAATTCTTTTGTTTCTCCTTTGGACTATATAGAAGGCCAAATCAAGCATCAGAGGCACTGGATGCCACTTGTTTGTTTCTTCTGGTCACATGCCTTGATTTTCTGCTGTATCTAGAGAGCTGGAGATCTGGCTCCTGCATAGATCTGAAGAAGGTTTGGAAAGGTTTCTCTGGTTATAGAGTCTTACATGGCTGGCGAAGGTGGAGACTTGGTGATGTCAGGAGCCCCATGGTTTTGAAGCACTTCTCTGATAATTTTGATGTGGACCGGATTTATACTGGAATTTAACGTGCCATACAGTTTTAAGGTATTTATTATTATTATTTTTTTTTAATGGAGAGAGGTTAGTCTTTGTATTTCTTACTTTATAGGTAAATGTTACAACTTAGTTACAAAATTCCAACTTTGAGGCCAGTGAGATGGCTCAGTGGGTAAAGGTATTAGTTGTGCAAGCCTGCTGACTTGGATTCAGTACCTGGAACCACGTAAAAGAGGAAGGAGAAAACTCACTTCATAAAGTGGTTTGCTGACTTCCACATGTGCTCTCCTATAATAATAATCATAATACATAAATAAAAAGTTCTTCCAGACATGGTGGCACATGCCTTTTATTCCAGCACTCTGGAGGTTGAGGGAGGTAGATCTGTGAGTCTGGGGCCAGCCTGGTATGTGTGTGTGTGTGTGTGTGTGTGTGTGTGTGTGTATTGTGAGTTCCAGGACAGCCACAGCTACACAGTGAGGCCCTGTATTAGTAAGTAAAGAAATAAATAAATGAACAATCTAGCTTAAAACTTCAACTTATAAATGACCCAGATATGTACATGGCCCTTAACAGGTGGCTTAAGTCTTCTGGAGACTGGCTGGAGTCTTCATGGCTGCTAATTTAAAAAGAATCCTCAGTAGCAGAAGAAAGCAGGACTCTGAACTCTGCTTTCACGTTTATGAGCTCTGCATTTGAACCCAGAAAATACCTGACGGGTGAGGAGCGAAGTGTATGATTGCCGTAATCTCCTGCCTGCTCTTCAGATAACTGGTTAGTCTCAAAGTAACGACGATGACTTCTGGTGAATCACCCATTAAAATTGGCTCCAACAGGAAGGCTTCTGCCTGGTGCCATTTTACAGACTCAAAATTTTGAAACATGAATTGAGCCATGCTTTGTTATATCTAACCTGCCCCCATCCTATCCTGAAAGGAAATTTTATTTCCTGAGAAGTTCTTTGTCATTATGCCAGTTCCTAGACAGACAACCCAAAATCTTAAAAAGTCAAGATTATTTTTTATTCATTGTCGATTTTATTAGCATCCCTAAATCATTCTCTAAGAAGCATCTCAGTGGCTAACAGAGGCTGGCCTTACAGTTTTCATCTTTTCTACCTGTTTTCATCAATACAGAGATGTGAATAGTGCTTATCACATGTTGGTGGTACCAGAATTACAGTGGAAATGGTTTGGCCCCATCTGATCATTTTCCGTTCAATAGATCTGAGTGGGCCCAGGAACATGTATTTTTATTCACTTTCTAGGTAATATCTATGCTCCATGGCTTCCAAGGTCAGTTTCAAAGGCACTGCCTAAAAATCCCAGGGTAGCAAGGGGAAGAGAAAGGATGACGGCCTGGGCCTGGGCAATTCATAAGGCAGATAATGAAGCCTTTGATGCAGACTGCTGTGTGCAGACATGACTTCTACATGACGAAATTTAAATACTGTGAGTTATACAGGAAGGTTTTCACTTTGTAAGTGCCAATTATGTGCCATAGCATTGCCTTAGAAATTGTGTATACATGTGTGAGTGGGCTTCTCTTTCTTTCTCCCTCTCCCTCTCCCTCTCCCTCTCCCTCTCCCTCTCCCTCCCTCCCTCTCCCCCCCTCCCTCTCCCTCTCCCTCTCCTCTCCTCTCCCTTTCCCTCTCTCCCTCTCTCCCTCTCTCTCTCTGTCTGTCTCCCTCTCCCTCTCCCCTCTCTCTGTCTCTCTCTGTCTCTGTGTTTGTGTGTGCATGTGTGTATGTGCACAGAGGCCAGAAGAAGGTGTCAGACCCTTTCAAACTGGAGCTACAGACAGTTGTGAGCTGCCCCATGTGGGTGCTGGCAACCCAACTCTGATCCTCTTCAAGAGCAGTAAACACTCTCAACTGCTGAGCCCTCTCTCCAGCCCCAAGACTGCTTTACATGGTGTTTTCCTTCTGTCCTTCAGGTTTACAGGTTACACTGATCCTGGACATTTATCAGTAAATAAATAAATAAATAAATAAATAAATAAATAATTTTTAATCATTTTATTGCCACATTTCTCTAAAGGTAGCCACAAATGCCTTTAAAATCAGGCAAGTTGGAAGTTAAAGTGTGCTTCATTTTATTTGACATTTAAGAATCACATGCAATTTCCATCTTTCTTTGATTTTTAATAGCAGCGCAATTATCTTTGAAAATTACACTTAAAAAATACAATTCAAAAAACTGACTGATCTTTTTCACTGGGGTTTAAGAATGCAGCCTTCTTCCCCTCCACCCCCCCCCCACTAGATGGCACTGATCAACCAGGAAGATAGACTCCAGAAACACAGGAAACTGATCAAAAACTGTCTCCAGAAAAGTGGACTGGCGATATGGAACGGTTTGGCAGGCTGCACGAACACATTTGCAGGATTCTAGTCATGAAATCAGGTAAATTTCTTGTACATTACGTTGCAGCACCAGGCACTGGCTTATGTGCACTGGTAGACACTGAGCGCTCTCTATGCAGCTCCACAAACTGGCACGCAAGGGATGTTCTACAAATAAGTTCTCTTGCCAGCACTACCGTAAGCTCCATGATCATGAGAGAGTGTGAGTGCACCCAGAGACTGCTTTGAACACACATAATTCAGGACTGTGAAGTGTGTGGGAGTCAAGTATTTCCTATTTAGTCTATCTGGGCACTGTGTTTAGGGCCCCCATGGTTAGCACACAAAGCAAGGGGTGACATGTGCTGTTTTATAGTATGTGGATGACCTCACTCTGTCCCAGCCCCTTCTTGCTTGTTCCCCTCTTCCCTCCATACTGCCCCAGCCCCTGCGTTTACGACACACTTGCCACCACCCTCCCTTCCTGCTTTGCTTAGGCCTCTTCACTCCTTCTTATAGCCCCACTTATAAATACTTTTGTGTTCCACACAAATATCATTTAAATGGAGATTCCATGCGTGAGAGGAGACATGTGATTTCACTGGATGTTGGTCTATTTTGCTTACCATACATAATTATTTCCAGTTTTTTTTCACAAATTCTCCAGTGCAATTCAGATGGCTTTGCTGGCTTCTCAATCACAGAAAGAGATGAATTCATTTGGAAGGACACTATCTGTGTCCAAGGAATTCAGTGAGTTTCTAGCCGGCATATGCAATAAGGACGTCACTCTAGTGACTGTCAGAGCTTAGCTAGGAGATAATAAGAAAGCTTTTATTCCTCCCAAGAGGTCCTGACCTCTGTATCCATGAGATTATTTGTTACATAACCATACTGACAGTGTTGTAGTTTATAAGTTAGGCATAGAAAGAGATGCATAGCAGCTATAATAGGAACAATCACAATGATATATGACCATGAAAGTTCTTTAAATTTTAGGAATTGTCTATATCTTGAACTTATGATGGTTTTTCTACAATTACTGACCATGACTAACCAGTAAGAGCTATGGGGGAAAGTGTACACCACAGAGGGAGAGAGTCTTAATTGTGTGAAAACCATCTGCAAACACGGTTCTGTGGAACTTGCAGAGGCAGAAGGTACTTCCTACTGGGAGGGAGAAGGTGGCAATGGGCATGGCTTTGAAGAAGGTGCAGAAGGTAGGAGAAAGGAGGAAAGCCACAGATCAAAAGGCACAGAGATTCGAAGGCAGGCAGAACAAGCGCCGTGTCTATCATCTAGGCCTTCTGTATGATGGTGGTGAGCAGAAAATCAAAGTGGAAGGACCTTGGCTTATCATGAGGGAGCCTTTGAATGGGGGAATCTGCTACTGTGTTTCTGAAGGATTTTCTGGTATTACAAAAGAGGCAGGACACAGTTTGAAGATTAAAGGAATAAGCCAGGAGAAATGGAAGGAGAAGCGGGCAGTCCTAAGATAATCGAAATGGGACGGATAGGTGGGAGGCTATCCTTGGCAGTGCCCTTGGCATGGGGATGGCACGAGGAGGCAGAGGAGGACTGAGGCTTAAGGGCAAGTGTCTGGATGGCTGAAGTTTTCAGACTGCAGCTATGTTAAGCTAAGATGCTGGGGAACCGATTAGGGAACCAACAGTGAGGTGCCAGGTCAGTGGTACCCAGCCTGGCCACCGGGTGGCTTCCCTTCCCAGCGTTGAACCCATAGGATGTCTCCCTGTGAGTACTATCCTTTCAACCTGTTTGCTGGAAAAAATGGGGTGATGGTGGAACCCTCTGGAGCCAAGAGTCACAATAAATCTTCCTTCTGTCCGTTGCTTCTGTTGGCATGCTGTTCACAGCATGAAGCTAAGCAATGTGCCTCCCCAAGACACCCACTTGGCAAGGAGCCTTTTGGCCTCTTCTATTAGTCTGGAGGCCAGAGACTTCCATCCTATTCATCCTTCTGCTTCACATCCTATGTTAAGGCAACAAGGACTCTTCTAGGTCTTCCAAAGGACCTTCAGGCCTGAGCATAGTTCTCTCGACCTAACCCCTTCCTCTTCCTGCCATTTCATCAATTTATCGTTATTCTCCTGTCATGTCTGGGACACCCAGGGCTGGCATAGTTGCTCCTTCTGTACTGTGTCAATCTCTACTCTTCTGTGTACCCAGTGGAAAGTTAGTCATTTCATTTTGCCATTACAAGACTGTAAGCATCCAGTGGGCAGGATATGTCTACCTTTACTACAGACTCCTTGTGTTGAGCACACTGCCTACCACTAAGTGGTTATACATAGTTTTTTATTTTCTTATAGGCATTTCTTATCATCACTGTGATATACATCCTGGCACCCCAACTTCCTGCATACTAATTATCAAACTTACCTATAAAAAAAGCTCAATAAGCTTTAAAGTAAAAATGTTTAATGTCATACAAGGTATATTTCTGAGATGTAAGCATGAACTAAGTAGAGGTCACCACCGACAGAGCATACGGTTAAAAAGTGCTTCAAAGCAGCTGAGCTTTATGGCACCCATGGAGAAAAAGCTGGTTAATGGGAGGCTAAATACTCTATGTTCATATATAATGCTGCTCTAGGTTTGGGGGAGTGGAGAGCTGCTCAGGGTTAAGAACACTTCTGCTCTTGCAGAGGACCTGGATTTGGTTCCTAGAGCACAGCGTGGTGCTTCACAGTTGTCTGTAACTCCAGACCCAGAGTACCCACCGTCCTCTTCTGGCCTCTGTGAGTACTGCATGCATGTAGTGTGCTTACAATACATGCAGGCATAACACTTGCACACAAAGTAAATAAATATTTAGACGGCAATTTTTAATAGAATTTGACTGTGTTAAAAAGTATTAATTCAGAGGCCAGAAAGAACTCAGTAGTTCAGGTATTTGGTGCCAATCCCAGTGTTCTGAGTTTGACCCCTGGAACACACACTATGGAAGGAGAGAATGCTTGAAGTGGTTCTCTGACCTTCACATGCACACTGTGGTGTACATGTTTACACATACGAACATACACATAAATAAATAGAATTATTTTGAAGAAAAATGTAAAAGCATCAATCCAAATATGGCTAATTAATTAATTAATTAATTAATAGCAGGGTCTAGCTATGTAGTTCAGGCTCATCTGGAATTTATAGTTCAGGATAGCCTGGAACTCAGGACCGTATTTCCTCGGTCTCCCAGGTACTGAGAGTGTGGGTGTGTACCTCCATGCCTGGCTCTATTGTGTTCCCCCACGTAGACATGGGTACACTTTCAACTGATTTGGAAAATGTAGACCACTAATCTCATTCTTACACTAGGGCAACTGGAGTTTCTGCCAAAATATCTTTTGACCTCAATCTTGAAAACTTGAGTTTAGCTTCAGAATCCCTCACCATAAGGGAGAATTTAGACTGACAGCCTCCTTTTTCAGGTAAAGTACTTTGACTTAAATTTACAGCTAAAGAAAACTGTTACAATTGGCATTTTCCCATCTATTAATATTTAGAAACCAAAACACATGAGATATCCTTTTCAAAATTTACAAATATCTGCTTATTCTTCTGAGCGCCAAGGTTTAGCATGCAGTTTCAGTTTGTACTTTATTCTTAAATCTGTGTAATTTTGTGGCATACTGCACACAATTATCTACTTGCTGGTCATGTGTGCAGCCACTTGTTACACTGTATCCCCTAAGAGGAGGTGTTGAAAGGTAATGATTTGGAAACAAAGTTATTGGAAACAAGGTCTCTGCAGATTCAGCCAAGCCTAGCTGAGGCTGGACCTTACTCACTATAGCTGGTGTCCTCAAAAACCAGGACACAGACACACAGAGGGGGATGACAGCCATAGGTAACAAAAGAGAAGCTGCCATGTGAAGATGGGAGACTAGAGTGACACACACGTGCACAGGGTGCCAGGGACAGTCTCCCAGCTGTCAGATGCTGGAAAGAGGCATAGATAGATGCAGGGAGCAGGGCCCCACTGTCCAACTATCCCAGCGCTAGAACTGGGAGATGGTAAAGGAACATCTATTAAATACATTACCTCAGGACTATAGGCTGAATTTCAATCCATAACATGAAGTTTGATTTTTATTTAAGGCAAAATTGAGGCATGATCAGAAAATTTTTCCTCTTCCTACCTTCCACAGAAGCCTATCCTTAGAATGGCTTAAAATATACAATGCATTGCATTACAAGCCCAAGTATATTAAATAATCTGAAGTTATTTTAGAATTAAAGAACTAAAGATGCTACAATAACTTCACACATTTTGCTACTGAAACACTAACTCAGTGTCTACTAAAGTCTATTAGCGATATTTAAAATAAACGGTATTTTGAAATACCAAATATATTAAAACATTGACCCATACTGTGGCAATACCACGTGTTCTGCTAACGTAGTCACACCTCCACAATTTAAGGAAATGGGAAATCTCAGGTAGAGAATAGTGGGAAGACGCATGTACATTAAGTCTTCCCATTTGGGAATACGTGTGTGTGTGTGTGTGTGTGTGTGTGTGTGTGGTGTGTGTGTGTACATAAGCCCCCAAATTTGGGAGTACATATGTGCCTAAGTCCCCACATTTGGGAATATATGTGTGTATAAGTCCCTGCATTTTTAGAAAGTACCTGAACTCTGTTTGTGGCTAATTTTATGGCAGAGGGATCCTAGATGAAGAATGCTTGAAACGGAAGACTCTCAGGTTTTATTCAGAAAACTTTTTGTCATTTTGACAGAGTTGGAATAAATGTAAGAGACATTAAACAGTTACTTTGTGGTGTGCTACGGAAGGGCCAAGCCAAGACCACTAACAGCTCCTCGGCAGGCACAGTGCTCAACACGTGGGTTCAGCCACTCTCAGCTGAGCACCCTTAACTGAAAGGTTTTGGACCCACAGGCTTCAGCAGTTTTACAAAACCAACATATGTGCAGACTTTATTGACAAAGCATCTCCAATCTAAAACTCCAGCCTGAAATCCTAACTTCGTGGGCTCCACCATGCTTAAGAAGGTTAGGATCTGAGAGCACGTTAGGCTATGATGCACTACCTGTACTCATGACACTTGAAGGAGCCCATGTTTCCACTACTTTCCCTGCTGCACAGGGGTTTTGTCACAGTCAGTTATATTCAGCCTCTGGTGTTTAGTCTCTAGATCTGTGGATGGCCAGGGGCGAGGTACAGACATGTGTCTTCTTATGCATTCCAGTCACAGTGGTCTCTAGACTGTGGAAGGGATACTGTGGCTCCTGTCCTGTGACCACAGGTAAGGCAGAGCTCCCTCAGTGGCTGGAACTGTGGCTTTGAAATTCCAACAGCTCAAATTGGTGTAGGTTTCCTCAACTCTTTTACTCCATGTACAGTCAAACTATGTTCTGAAATCCCTTTTAATGTGTGTTCCTGAGTGTGTGTCTGTGTGTGTGCACTCGCTTGCACTTGCTCCATCGTGCAAGCATGTACATATGCATGCATGTGCGTTGGTGACTGTATGTACACTTGTGCAGGTATGGAGGCAAGAAGTTAAACTCATGGACTGTTCCTTAGGTGCCGCCCACTTTGTCTTCAGAGACAGGATCCGAAGCCTGGAGCTTGCCAAGCAGGCTAGGCCAGCCAGCCATCTAGCTCCAGGGACTCTTCCTGTCTCTGCCTCCTCAGCACTGAGATTATAAGGTGCACCTGCACGTAAGCATTTTAAGTAGCCGTGGGAATCGACCTCAGGTCCTCCTGTCTGCAGGGTAAACATTTCAGCAGCTGAGCTGTCTAGTCCTAAATCTTTTTTTCTCCTTTCTGGAACAGGCTAGAGTAAATGCTGTTATGTGGGGGTTGAACTGACCAAAATGGTACAATTTACATTCCTTCCTGTGAAGGACCCACCATTTCCCATGCTTTACAGAAAGCAACACCAGCCATGAACCTCGTACAAACTGGGAGCAGAAGGCTGAAACGCCTACTCTTCTCAATAGGTCACCACACCCTTTCAAATTGTATCAGGAAAAGCACTATACAGATACTTAGAGAAGAGCCTAAGGTTTCTGCTCCTTTTTAGAGGAGTAGCCCATCACTGCCTAATTAAGTAAACACACATAAAATGCTAAAATGGAAAGCCTAAACTTACCGTTCCTTCGCTAGTCTATGAATTGGCTTGTTATATATGTGGAAATTAAAGGGAGTTTCTTTTCTTACATGGAGAGAATTTATACTGAACCTTCTAGGCAAGCCAAGGGCTGTTGGCTTGGTATTCCCCTTAGCTAGGAAGCAGCAAGAGGAGGGGATGAAGTTAATCCTCAGGTTAAAAACAAAGCCCAAGATTATGTCATAGAAATATCTCATGGAAAATGACTTCAACAACATGGGCAAAGCAAAACCAAAGAGCATTAAGCAGGCTGGACCAATGGCCTGTAGTTCCTCATTACCAAGCTGACTGTGGAAAGCATGGAAATCTTCGGGTTGAATTTACTCATCTTTCTTCTGTGTTTCCTTAAAAAAAAAGACTTACTGTTTTTCTCCACCTGTACCACCCCACTCCAGGATCTTGGTCCCCATTTCTCTTCTCTTTCTCCTAGCTTAACTCTCTCTGTCTCTGTTTTTGTCTTTCTCCTTCATCCCCCCCACCCCCTTTCAGTAGAGGGAATATGCTTACCTTTTAAATTTCAATCATGATGTAAGAAAACAGGGTATCATTTTGTATCTAATCTCTCTGAACCTATTTATGAAGTCTCTGCGATATGATCCCACAATTTATCAAAACCCAGTTGGCAAATCTCGGTAAGTCACAACAGGCATTCCTGAATTATATGCAACTTCGTTAGCAAACAAACAAACAGCCATTTAAAATCCCAGTAAAGCATAGAAACCAAACGTAGGGAAAGAAATCTAGACCTTGGATCTGAACCTTGCCTCTAGTGTGGAAAACCCTTTCTTTTAAATAGACCATTCCTTTGATGACGGTGGCTTCGATCGATTTCCCTTCTAAATTATAAACAATTTTACATACGTTTATTTAAATACCAGGGAAGTACTAACAGCTCAGCAAGGTAACCAAAGCATCTTAAAAGTAGAACTTTAAGCTTTGTAAACAATACTTTTAGAGTAGGCGTTTTTAGTTGTCATTGTTCACTCTAGGAACTCGGGTCCTTCCTGGTTTCCCGGTTCACTGACTATCAGTAGCAATAGGAGCTGGAGGCTGCTGGAACTTTAGCGAACTTGCTAGAGGGTGCGCGTGGGGGCTTCCCACTGCCTCCGTGTTCCTTAGAAGGCTCCGAACAAAGCCTTGGGTCCCTTGGAAGAGAGTTCCCTGCCCGGGGCTCACCGCACCCACAGATCCCAGTTAGGAAAGGTCATTGGGACCTGAGTGTGACGGTCATGGGGAGAGTGATTGAGCGCGCGGCGGATTCTGCCCACCCTGCTCACCCGCCGCAGGTTGGGCCCTGAGCTGTCCCCACCGCGGGGACAGCGGCGCCTTCCAGGCCGGGGCGCGGGGTTCACTGCACTTACCACCGCTAGCAGCTGCAGCAGTAGCAGCAGGGCGCACCGGCCGCCCGGGCTCCGCGCCATCGCCTCGTTCCGCCGCGCCCTCGCCTCCGGGCCTCGCCGGCGCCCCGCGGATCCTCCTGGCCAGGTTCCCTCCCGGGGCCGCCCTTCTCCGCCTCTGCCCGGCCCGGGGTGCGGTTCCAGGTGTGGCCGGGTCCGAAAGGGTAGCCGTGGGCCGGGCCGCAGCCTGGATGGAGGAGGGGAATGCGCTCGCTCCGCGGGGAGGTGCGAGGCAGTTCCCGCCCTCCGCACCTGGGGCCGGTGACGTCCCCCGCAGGGGACCTTGGGTGGCTGGCCCCGCCCCATCGTGTCCCTTCCTCCTCTGGGATCTCCTCCACTAGAGAGCCTTCTAGTTACTGTCCAGACCCCAAGACAGATCTAAGGAGCGGGACTCAGGGAGCCCGCGATTGCAAGGCTGCGGTGATAAAGGGCTGGCGTTGAGGGAATGAGCGCAGGTGACGACCTAGGGACACTCGGGCCACGCGGCGTGGGGCCTGCTGTTGCGAGCGAGGCCTCAGTAGTGTCTCTTTAAAGGCCTCTGGCCTCTTCTCTGTGGCCCCTTTCAGCAGGTTTGCAACTTTTCTGGCTCAGCGAGGAGACAGTAGAAGACTCACAGCAGGGCAAAGAGGCGACAAGTTTTTGATCTGTCAGAGATCAGAGGTTAGAGACGTCCAAACATTGAATTACTGTACGAATAAAATTAGAAAATCTGTATGAATCTTTCTGCAGTGGCCAGCACTTAAGGACTTAGGGATCGTTGTTGAAATTAAAACAATAGTTTTACAGGAGTAAGTGAGTAAACGTTAAATTGAACTCTGTCATTGTTGTTATTATTATTTAGACGTGTCTCACTTGGTAACCAAAGCTGACCTCAGACTTGAGATCCTCCTGCTTCATTGCCTAGTTCTGTGATTATAGGTGTGTTACCAGGCCTGGTTAAACGAACTCTTGAAAAGCAGACACTGAATGTGGGTGTCCAGACGCTGGAGTCAGCCCAGGTTGGAAAAATCCTCTGTCGCATGTAAAAAGAAAAATATTATGGAAAACACTCAGGTACATTTTAACATATGTGAATTAACATTAATTAATATTAGTTATCTGCACAAATATATTTGAAATGAACACATTATAGCATCTAAAGAAAGATGTTTTCCATAATCGTTAGCTAAGGGGGGGTGGTCTTTGTAAGTTTTAATTTTCACATCCTATTAACATTCCTGCTTATTTCAGGTTAATATTACAGTAGTAGAAAACCCTCTGAGCCATACAGGAAACAGGCAAGACCAATTTATCACTAAATTTAGCTCAACTAGCTGAGTTGTGTCTGAATTTCAAGCTGACACATTTTTATAATTCAGTACCATCATCATCTCTGATGTTGTTAGCCTCTTTCTCCCATGCTGCTGCTTGGTGTCCTCAGCAGTGGATGGACCCCACTCTGCTCACTCCCATGGCTAACGCAGAGGGAAGACTGTCTTTCAGTTTTTACTCCTTCCCTTTGAACTAGATGTGGGTGCTAGCATAACCTGTTGGTAATTCCCATTCCTCGCAATGCTGGAAGAACTCTTATTCAAGACAGCAGGATTTACCAAAGTGTGTTTGCAAACCTTCTCTGGAAGCTTTCTCTGTGTTCAGTCTAAAAGAGTGCTCTTGTCTTTGAGCCCTGAAGACACGTATTTATGCTTCATTATCAAGACTGCAGGAGCTGTTTAGTAATGAAGATAATTGTAGCTTCCTGCATAAGAAATAGCTAATAAGATTTTATTTCTGTTGAATTATTCACCAGCCTCTGGGGACCGTCAAAGTCAGCTTCAGGCAGTATTCCTTCTATAAGGCATCTGTCCCAGGACTTGAGCAAAGGTGTCAGTCAGTACCCTCACCACATGATGTCATCAAGTTTCATCCTTGTATAATTAATTTCCACTTTACCAACTCTAAGCAGGACTCAGCTGAAAGGACTTTCTGAGAATCAGATAATTCATATCTGCCTCCGTTGCCCCTGATTTCCTTATGCTGGAATGAGGTTAAACTTATTTAATAAATCTCTGCATATAAAACCAAATGTGGTCATTTCCAATGAAGCAGTAAAAATGGTTTTGTGATAAATGGAAATGTTGATAAGACGTGAACATTTTATGTTCCAGGATCTCTACCTAAAGTAGTTTAAGATTAGGATACACACATTTTCTTTTCTTTAGATGCCTACAACTCATTAGTTCAAAACATATTTTGTTCAAATAACTGTATTCAAATATATTAGAGTTGGGTTGGAGAAATGGCTCAATGGTTAAGATTGCTTGTGTTTCCTGCAGAGGACCAGCGTCTGTTTCCTAGCACCTGCATGCATGCTGGATCACAACCATTTTTAATTCCAACTCCCAGGGGTCCATCTCGGTCTTCTGAGCCCCCTGGCCCCCATTTCACTGACAGATAAGGATTTCTCTGTCTTGATCCCACCTCTCTAGGGCAAGTGTTTTCATTCCTCCCATGTCATGTGCATGCCTTAGTGAATGGTGGGCTTGTCACTTGGCCACCCAAACCAGACCCGAGGTATTATCCTTAAGGTCCCATTTTCAGGTCTTTCCATGTCCTCTGTGGTTGTAATCACAAGGAATCCCATGCCTTGTATGCAGTAGCAAGTCCTGTGATTTCATCCAGGCCAACTGCTGTACCCATTGCTCTGTCTCAAGAATGTAAGTTCCATACATGCAAGGACCATTTGTTGTTTGTAGTGGGCTCAGCCTTAGTCTCAGATTCATACTGGATGATTAATAAACATTTGTTCGATCAAACCTACATACCAGAAGGAATTAATTATAGATGAAAACGAGTATTATAGAGGAAAATGTTTTGAAT
Organism: Mastomys natalensis; assembly: GCA_021653895.1. Classification (NCBI taxonomy): domain Eukaryota; kingdom Metazoa; phylum Chordata; class Mammalia; order Rodentia; family Muridae; genus Mastomys; species Mastomys natalensis. The sequence continues at coordinate 186,711 of JAJTUV010000250.1, forward strand.
ATTCATTGTGAATGAATTGATAGAGCTAGTGAGAAAATGCTGACCTGTGATGTGTGTTTCTTGTGTATGTGTGTGTGTGTGTGAGTGAGAGAGAGATGTAAAAAAGAGAGAGAGAGTGAGAATGCATTCACATGTATATGCATGTGATTTGTGTGTGTGTGTTTCCTTAGTAACCCTGCAGCCAAACAGAGAGAGCAGGTGTGAGTCAGGCTGTGGAGTGTCCTGGCTGATGGTTAAGAGCTCTAAGTATCCAGCTCATCTATGGAACTGAGTGTGACTGGGAGGGGAGGGATAAGGTGAAGCTGGAAGAGTCCAGGAGCCAACTGAGAACAGAGTTCATCACTCGGAAGGTAAAGAAGTTGGACAGAATTGCCCTTCCTCTCAGTTCTGGTGAAGGAGCCATGTCCTGTGCACTGGAGGCCAAGGTGTGAGTGTCAGACATTGATAGCTGGATCCTGAAGCATCTGCATTCTCTAGTTTGTTGGACAAATGCAGGTTAGGGGGTGAGAAGAAAACACAGGCTAAGGGAATAGCCTTGCAATGGTAAGCTGGCCAAGCACGGGTGCCTTTCTGAGTTAGCTTCACAGAGTGGTAAAGTCAGCAGGGTGCATGCGCTCGCTCGGACAGCACTCAGAGGAACCAGCGCACTATTAATAGAGTCCCTGTACCCTGAGGCCAGCACAGCCCTGAGTACTGTTGAAGACACCATTATATGAGAAGAGTGATACAGCCTACCACAATGAGTCAGTATCTCACTGCACAATTACCCACACGTTCTTTTGTGTGAGTCACTGCACTACCTAGGACCCATGACTGTCAGTACAGAGTCTCTGAGCTTAGATGGTTTAAGAAAATTGTTAACGTTGGTCATGAAGTAGAGAAGAAATAGAAAAAGGTGCAACAACAACAACAACCAAAACAGGCAAGGAGGGATTTGTGCAGTGGGGTGTGTGTGAAGGGGTCAGTCTACTTTTGGGTCAGAGTAGAGTTTCTACTGTGATCAAAATGTGACCATGCTGTTTTGAGGTGTACACAGAAAGGGCCTGGGAAAGCCCAGCAAGGCGTTGGTGCCCTCCTAGTCTGGCACTCCCTCCCATTGAGTCATACTGGAAAGCATTTGGCTGACCTTGACATCCACTGAGTGTTATAGGAGGGTATGTCACGTTATTCCATGATCTGTCTGTGACTCTGCCACCACAAATATGGCCCCTGTGCTCCACCTCAGAGCTTCGTTCTCAGTGTCCCGTATCCTTTGTGCAATTCTGTGCAAAATTTATTTCTTCATTCTTGACTTTCTTTGTTCTCATACTTTCCCGTCTTAATGAAGTCCTTCCCTGATCTATGGTTTGACAGTTGTCACTGCCCCTCCTCATGCTGCCTGTGTCATGTTTCTCCTTGGTCATCACATTCTAACGGACTGTATGGAAAAGGGACTTGTAGAGAGGAGAGGAGGTGCAGGGAGACAGTCCAGGAGAGGGGTCGGGAGTGATGAGAGCCAGTGAGTGCATCCACAAAAATGAAAAATAACCAGCTTAATAAAAAATTAAATAGGCCTATTCACTCAGTAAATATTTGGTAAATGTGAGGAAGGTGTGTGTGTGTGTGTGTGTGTGTGTGTGTGTAAGGACAAAGTGGGAAAGAGTGGGAGGGTATCAGCTTCCTGGGGCTTATGGGTAAGCTCTCCAAATGGGGAGGGGTTATGGCTGAACCTAGTCCCCTTTGTCAAAATTCTCTGATGTCTACATTTTTTTTAAAGACGCTTATGATACTGGAACACTTAGAGGCCACCAGAGAGCATCTCTGTGTCCTCCGAGTGTGATCCTTAATTGGCCTTGCCCACTTAACAAGGACTTAGTATCACCATGGAAACACACCTCTGAGTGTGCATATGAGTGTTTCCAGAAAGATTTCACTGAGGAAGGAAGCCTCCCCCTGAATGTGAGCAGCACCTCTTTACAGGCTAGGGTCCTGGACTGAACTGTCACCTCTGCTCCCATCCTGGGGATGCCGTCTGGCCAGCTGTCTCACTTCCACACCTGCTGCAGTGCCTTCCCCACCGTGAGAGACCACGCTCTTATGCTGTGAGCCAAAACAAACTGTCCCTTAAGTTGTGTCTGTCAGATATTTTTCACAGCAAAGAGAATGGTAACTAATACCCAGGAGGAAAGAGTGAGAAAACAGGAACAATCTGGAAAAGCCCCCTTCCCTCTGGGGCCAAGCAGAACAGACTTTTATTACAGGAATACTAGGAAGGTTGATGGACTCTTGGGGAATCTGCGGCCTTCATTTTGCCCTGGGATTGTTTATGGGAATTCTTAGAAAGATAAAGGCACCAGCCATGGTCAGGAATGACATGAGAGGAGGGTGTCCTTGACTGCTGACAAGAGCCTGGAATCCATCTGTGAAGTGACAGGGTGTGCAGGGTATTGTGGGAAGCCAACTGCAGTGTTTACAGAAAGCACCAAACAGAAACCACACTGACCGAAGGTGACTAATGGGCCCGTAGAAACACAGAAAGAAACCCCCAGAGGACAGAAAAGACATTTCTTGGCTATTTCATTTACTTCACACAAACAAGTATAATGAAATCCAAAGTATTCAATCAACCGTCAACCACAAAAATAAAGAACGAAAACAAGAAACCAAAACAATACAGCAGACATGCAGAATCTCAAAAGTAATCTACCCAAGGACTTAAAGAAAGTGCTTATTTTAATTCACTTTAAAGACAGTTTAAAAGCATGTAAAAATGAATATGATCACTTAATAATTTTAACGCCATCTGAGTTCATATAATGATTTGTTGACACTCAAGTTCAGAAGTTGTTTAGAGACTTTGCTAAGATGTTTGGAGTGCAGCTAAGGTCACACAACACTGCTGTTTCTTCTGGGAGCCCAAGAATTCCAGGCTGTGTGACTTGTATGCTCCAGGTTTGAGTCTGGGGGCCGAAAACAAAAATGTCAGTGGCTTGCCTACTTGGGTGGAGGTAGGAGGTGGATTCCACCAGAAAACGTGGGTGGAGCCTCTGTGTGAGCTCGTCCTTGAGAGGCAAGAGCTTGTGTTTCTACAGGGAAGACAGGGAAGGTATCGCTGCAGAGGTCACGTGCACGAGCTGTTCTTCTTGCTTCCAGTAGATATTGTGAATAGCAAATTATCCCGACTCAGTAAGCAAAGGTATCTGAAAAACCTCAGAGCAGGGAAGTAGGAATTTAGTCAAGTCCACTTCTGTAATATAAACAGGGAATGGGACCGCAGAACCAGCCTTTCATGTACCGTTAAGGAGGACATCAGAACCTGTCCAGCATTTTAAGAGTGTTCATAAACATGTTTGCTTGTACTGTTATGGCTTTTTTTTTTTCTTTTTTGTGAGCTAGTTTGGTTTTCACCGCCTCTACTTCTTTTTCAAGGTAGAGATTTTATTAAAAGGAAATATGTTCAAATGTAAAGCAACCAGTGAAAGAAAAACTTGATTCAGGGCCCAGAGATGTAGCTCAGCTGGTGGACTGTTTGCCTAACATGCGCGCAGCCCCAAGCTGGGTCTCCGGAACCACACAAGCCCAATGCCGTGGCGTGCACTTCAGTGGTAGAAGCAGGGGACCAGAAGTTCAAGGTCATCCTTGAACAGAGTGAGGAGCTAGCTTGGGATACATGAAACCTTTCTTAAAAAGTCTGATACAAAAGAAATAAACGGGATAGCTTGCTTTCAGTGATTCGCACTTAACAATCACGATGATGCTTGCTATCGTGTGTGAGGGTACTGTGCTTAGTTTTCAACACAAAACGTAATGTTTACTCCAAACAAGACTGAGTTTCCTGAAATGTGTCCAGTCATTTAGCTGCGTAATTGTCTGTTAATTTTCTGCGTAGTTTTCAACCCCACCACCACTACTCTGCCTCTCCTAACTTCCGCTGAAGCATTATCTAAGTGATGGCAGACCTTTGGAGCGAGTCCCAGCAGGTGCATGCAAATCCAGCCACAATAAACCTAAGCCCACCAGCAAAACCCTCTTGTGATTAATTTTCCAATGGTTATGTAGGAGGAAGGAAGTCTGCCATTGTTTTTTATTTCTTAACATTGGGATTAGAACTGTCATCTAAATGAATTGATATCAAGTGAACAGGTTAGGCAGAGCAGTACTCCAGGGAAGCCTTGGAGGTGAACAGACTGAAATCCACTTGAGGCTGTTTGTGAAGGACTTCTCTGTGGTCACTAAGAGCAACGAGAGGTGTTTCCATTGGTTAGCATTGTGAGACAGTCAGCCTGTCTCAGATTTTCAATAGATGCTGTTTTGAGAACAAGGTAAGGGTGTGTAACAGAAGACATAGTTGTCCTAGAATACACACCCTGGGATTTCACTTCATAATTTGGGTGAGACATCAAAAATGACCTGCTTATCCCAACAGAAGATAGTGAAGTCTTTATGTCCCAAACCCATTTAGCCAATTGGTTAGAATGTGAGAGCCAAGTTATGGGTATTTATTTGCATAGTGGTAATTCTACATGGACAGATATCAAATATATGCTTTTTTAAAAAATTTTTTGAAATACTCTACTGTATAGCTCTGGCTATCCTGAAACTCACTGTGTAGACTACATAGATCAGGCTTGTCTCCAGCTCACAGACATCACCTGTCTCTGCCTCCTGAGCTCTCAGATCAAAAGTATAGCCATCACTCCCAGCATAGGACTTTATTTTGAGGCAGGATCTTTTGTAGCTCAGATTGGACTCACATTAAATATGTATCTGAGGATGACCAGTTCTTAAATCAGCCATTGACCAGTAAGTTGTCCCTCAGTCTTATTTTGAAAACACTCACCCCCCCCACCCCCCCACCCCCCATACATATATATGTATATATAATCTGTGGCTGGGTGGTGGTGGTGGTTGGCTTTAGTCTCACACTTGGGCAGCAGAGACAGGTGGATCTCTGTGACATCAACCTGGTCTACAGATTGAGTTCCAGGACAGTCAGAGCTACAAAGAGAAACCTTGTTTTGAAAAACAAAAAACAACCAACCAAACCAAAGGCTGTGGATCAATGGTTAGAAATCTGTAGGGTAGACAGTCTACAGGCCTAACTTAGAGTACATTTAAAAGATTTAATATGCAAATACAATATTGTCTAAGTACTTACTATGCCCCAAATCTATTTTACAACTATAAGAATCTGCTGAGGTAGAGACGGTTATTATCGCTATAGTGGTTATTATATCCACAGAGGTTAAACAACTTGCTGTGATTTTTGAATGCTAGTAGTTTGTTTCCGGAGCCTAAACCGTTGTTAATGAGAAACTCAGAACACAACGGACAGAGACAGAATGAAACGTTTTTAAGTTTAACTTTCGTTAATCATTAAAACATAGTTATTTCTGATTGATTAGTAGATGACATAAGAGTCAGACTTTTTGACTTTCTGAAAAATCGAGTGTGTTTGCTTAGCAACTCAATGTCTCCTATCCGTATGGCTTCCTTTTACAGAGGAGAGATCTTTGGCTATTGGCAAAGATGGTCATTGCAGGTTTTGGCATGTTGGGGAAGCCCTGGGAGAGCTTTGGCTGACAAGGTCTGCTGTTACTTTGGCAATGTAATCATTGTTTGCTTCATAGAGAGACTACTCAAAGACCAGCAAAAAAGAGCACAGTTCCAGGAATCTAAGATTGTCTACCTACAAAGAACTGCAAGGATTTTTATTTGTTTTGTTTCGTTTTTAAAGTCAATTTAGGGGCTGTAAAAAATGCTGTGTTTAGAGGCACTTGCTGCTCCTGTAGAGGACCCCTGTTTAGTTCCCAGCACCTACGATGGGGAGCTCATGACTACCTGTAACCATAGTTCCAGGGAATCACAACACAGCCTAACAGGACCCATGCCCACACGCAAGCTACAGTCCCGCATTTAATATACAGTTTTGTTATATAGCCCAGACTGGTCTTAACAATCATGCCTGTTCTCTGTCCTCAGTCTTCTGAGTGCTGGGATTATAATGTGAGCCATTATGGCCTATATTTTAAAACATTTTTTTTTGTTTTAGTTTTTTAATAATTGAAATTGACCCTAGGACCTTTCCCGGATGGAGCCACTACTCTATCACTGATATTCCCTCAGACAGGTTGAGTGCTTACTTTGAGACAGGCTCTTACTAAGTTGTTCAGGCTAGTTTTGAACTGGCAGTCGTCCTGCCTCAACCTCTGGAGTAGCTATGATTACCGAGCTGTGCTAGTAGTCCCAGATACTTTAATCTCTAGGCTGTATGTGTATATTTGTATGTGTGTATTTCTAATCCTACTTACTATGGCCATTATTTTCTCTACGCTCTTTCTAATTTTTCAGGTGTTGCTCAAGTCTCAGAGTGGACAATGATGAGTAGTTACTAGAGGGAGGATACTTTAGATATAATTATATATTTGTTCTACTTTGTTGTGTAACCTGGGAGAGTCTGCTTTTCCAAATCTCTTTATCTGTGACTACAGTTCAAGGTTCACTCTAAGACGTTAATTAGAATATGGATCTCCTGCAGTCACAGGTAACTCTCAGCAGTATCGTTAGATCCTGTTGTGGTGACTGCAACATTGGCACATTTCCTCCAATGCTGTCTTGATTTTAATTCATACCACCACTATATCTATATTTCTCTGTTTTATATTTGTGGCACAAGGTTTCAAGAGAAAGAAAGACACAAACCTGAGCATGGCTGACGTATTGGCTGTGGACAAATCTCAGCTCACAGTGAACCAGGCAAAGCAGCAGCCTCCATCTGTGGAGGGAGCTCTGGATTCTGGCACCTGGAATTTAAACGACGTCAGTGCTCTTTACTTATCAGCTGTCCCTCTTCCATAAAAGTGTCTTAGACTGTGTTCCTGAATAAATGTTAGTCCATGTAATTTCTGATTTGGAATTCCTTTTTTGTAGACCAGGCAGAAGATGTGAAACAAAACAACAAAACCAACCCAAACCGACCAGCAGTAAGGAGTCTCCTTGTCTTTGTTTTCTAACTGGTAATGTCTATGAAGCTAACAGTGGCACATATGCCTGTCACACTCTGACTGCCTTTGAGGTCCCCAAATTAAACCAATTTTGCCTTGTTTTGCTTTGGAATGAGTCTCTCTCTCTCTCTCTCTCTCTCTCTCTCTCTCTCTCTCTCTTCCTCTCTCTCTCTCTCCTCCTATCTCTCTCTTCCTCTCTCTCTCTCTCTCTCCTCCTCTCTCTCTCTTTCTCTCTCTCTCTGTCACTCTCTCTGTGTGCATGCACTCGAGTGGACATATTCGTGCACACATGCAGTGATATCAAGGGTTACACGCACAGGTGTGTGCATGTGTGTGGCGGCTAGAAGTCAAATGCGGATGTAGCTTCCCAGGTGCATCCACACTGTGTGACACAGGATCGGTGCATTTGCCTGGAGCTCACTGATAAGGGTAATCTGGCTGGACAGTGAACCTAGGGACCTGCCTGGACCAGTCTCTCCACTGGCTCCAGTTATTACGTAGGCTTTGGAGACTGAATGTTTGGGGGAGAAAGTATAACAAAGCTTTATCAGCTGAGCCATCTCCCCATCTCCAATTTTGTCAGTTTTATGTCTTGAACTTGCTTGAATAGAATCTAGTAATGGTTGTGTAATTTATCTAAGCCACTCTTCTGGCATTGATTCCCAATGTTCAGGTCAAGTCATCCACCATTCTTCAAGAATCTTCACCTCACACTCATCTTTATCCTGTTTTTTTTTTTTTTTCCTCTCCATTATCTTCATCTAAACCTCATTGTCCAGCTTTACAAAGGAGAAAGGCAAGATCCATCCAGAACCAAAAGCCAATGTCTTGGCACCTCTTAGGAGACATAATAGCATGGCATTTATTTAGTGACAAAGCCACGCTCTCAACTGTGTCACAGTTACAGATTTCTGTCACAGCACAAAAACATTGTCACCTCCTTATGTCAGCTTCTCTTTCCATGTCATCATAGCAGGTTGGGCTTTTGCCTGTGAGGTTACTCTTGTTGTCCAACACACTGTGTGTGATTAAAAACATCCAGTTTCTATCAGCTTTCTGCTTTGAATTCATTGGGTATCACATCCACTCAATGCAATCCTGAACACCTACATGCTTCCTCATTGGTTGGGAGAATGAGGAAGAGGTACTGTCTAGAAACAAAAAGTGACATACTGTTAAAAGATTCATATACATTTTACAGTACATTTCTTAATAAACGTTAAGGAGAGTCTCACTTTCACAGAGTGATTAATGTTTATTGACAGTTTTATTACAACAATTGTTACACTATTTGCTTGCTCTATCATCTATCTATGTATCTATCTATGTATCTATCTATGTATCTATTTTATCTATGTATCTATTATCTATTATCTATCTATCTATCTATCTATCTATCTATCTATCTATCTTCTATCTATCATCTGTCTGCCTGTCTATCATCTATCGTGGGGACATGCATGTTCCATAGTGTGCATGTAGAGATCAGAGGAAAGCTTTTGGGAGTTGGTTCTCTCATGTAGGCCCCACAAGTCAGGCTCAGGTTTTCAGGAGTGGCTGCAAGCATGTTTACCCACTCAGCCCTATCACAGCTCTGTCATGTGTTTTAATACGCACTATTTAAAATGTGTTTAAAATAGGAAGTCAAAGGACACTTAAAATTTCTGCTTAAAACAATTTTTATTTTTAATAAAAAATACAGATACATTGTTACAAACAAAGAGAACTTCTAGGTCATTCCAAAGATCAATACATTTTCAAACTTGAAAACACATTTAGATTTTTACCTATATAAGCTTTACCACTGTGACCTGGTTTTGTCTGCCTTTTAATAATGCAGTCAAATCTCCATTTTTAAGATTATTTTTTTTTACTTCTTTTTGAGACAAGGTCTCCTAGAGCCAGGCTAGGTATGTGGCTGAGGATAACTTTGAACTTCTGATTCTCTTGCTTCTACCTCTCAAGTGCTATGGTTACCATGTTTGCCGCCGTGCCTGGCTCCGAATTTCTATTTGTTAAGATGGGTTTTAGGAGCTAATGTTAAAATGCTTTAGGGCACCTGAGCCTGCCTTTGCACATGGAATAAGGGTTGTTCTTACTGTTAATCTAACACTCATGAAAATGCACAAGCATGTATAAGAATAACTATTAAACGTACCCTGTCTAACTTTAAATGAATGAGACTCAAACTATGATATTCATTTATTAGGCTCTGAACAATTACTGAAGAATTACCCTTAATTTGAATCTCTAAATGCCAGTCTGGATACTGGCTCAACCATGATCTCCAAATAACCTGAAACTCTTTGGGTTACTTCTGCCTCAGCAGTCTGGCATCCTGGGGAGGCATATTACTCTGGCATGTGCATCATGACTCCTGGAGACCCCCTGTTCTCCAGTTTTCCTCCTTCTTCCCTCCTTCCTGCTCCTTCTCATGATGCCTACCTGTGACCCCCAGCCTGGTAACTCAAACTCCACCTCTCTCTATTCTCCCCAGTAACTGACTGTTACCAGTCTTTTTAAAATCAATAGTTTTAAATTGGGGAACAAGGTTTGCATAGGATCACTTGGTGTATATGAAGATCTGCTCATTGTTGGGGGCAACCAGGTCTTGGGGGCCAGTATTTAGCATTTGAGTACATGGAAGTACCAAACCAACTCACTACAGAAACTCAGACCAGTGTTTGAGCTCAGGGTTAGAGCACATTACCCTGCAGAGGTAATGGGCAGGCTGTACCACAGGCTGGACCCCTCTTAGTCCAGTACAGGCATGCTGAAAGCCTTGTCTTGGAAACATGGCTGCTTAAACTTCCCAGCAGGTTTGTTCTAATACATATCTTCATGGTAGTTGCCACACTAGCAAAGTGACAACTAGTAGGCCTAGGGTGTTTGCTTCCACCTATCTTTAGATACATTGTATCTGCTTTATGTATCCAGTGACATTAGGTGTTTGCTTCCACCTTGGTGTCTTTAGACTGTATTTACTTTTAGAGTTAAAACATAATTGATAACACTCAGTGACTAGAAAACAATTTAAAGCTTTTATTATAAAAGGAAATTTAGTGTCTATGATGTCTCATGCCTATAAACTTAGCACTCAGGAGACTATCAGGAGAATCCCAACTTCAAGGCTTGGTATAACTACATAGCAGGTTCCAGGATAACCTCAGCTGCAGCAAGACCATGTCTCAAAAAACCAGAACAAAACCAACCAACCAACAAACAGCAATATCAATAACAAAAACAAAAACCACCAAAAAGAAAAATTAAAAGATCTACTTATACCATTAGAAATAATGGAGCTGGACAACAGTTTTGGAGAGATTGGACTAAGACAATAGCGTCCAGGTGCAGGTGAGGTAGGGTATTCTTGATGGGCTGAAAGCTGGGGTCATGAATAACCGGAAATGACTAGAACTGCATTCCTGTTAGGGTGACTCTCATGTGATATGGTTTAAACCAGTGTTTCCCAACCTGTGGGTCGAGACTCCTTTGAGGGGAGTCCAGTGGTCCTTTGCATATCAAGTATCCTGCATATCTGTTTACACTATAATCCATATGCTCTCTACGGTTGGGATCACAGCATGAGGAACTGTATTAACGGGTCGCAGCACGAGGAAGGCTGAGGACCTCTGCTGTACACGCATACTCACACACCATCTTCATAACACACAGCATCAAGCTGCTGCAGCTGGACAAGTCCTTCTTCCATTGAACCTTATTTCATTACTTTCCTAAAATGACACACATGCACACACTGGACTCCATGCTATTTTGGGCCACAGCCCTTTTTGCTTAGAAGAGAAGCCATGCTTTCCGTTCCCACAAACCCCGTCAGACGTTGTTAACTTCACGGACCTCACTGCAATCTCTTGAGTCATTTCTACCCCTGGCACGTACAAAATAAGGACTTCTTTGTTAAAGACTGACACAGGACCAGTTTCCTAGGAGTGTCAGTGAGGAAGCTCCTGTATTTTTCTTGGGCTAGATCAAAGTACACACGAAATATTATTTACACCATACTAAATTTTCTTACATGTTCTATGATATTTGTTTTTCAAAATTGTCTTATTTTGAAGATACACAGCATAGAGATACGGCAAGTTAAACAGGTTCACTCACAGCCCTGGGCTTGAGCAAAAGTTATGCTTTGAGTTCTCTCACCAAGAAGACAAACCAAACCAAAACCAAAAATCGAAAAACGAAAAACCCCCCAAAACCCAGCTGCATCAAATGTCTTCATTCCAGGCTGCCCTGTAAGCTTCATCAAGCACCTCAGATTCCCATTGTTATTAATACTACTCTTGTATCCTTATTAATGACACCAGAATAGGAGGTAGAGGCAGAAACTTGGACTCCAAGAAAGAAACTAATCTACCAACCCACCCTGCATTTTAAGGCCACAGCATTTTCCTTTGGTGTTGATAATATAGAAATGTGAAAATGCTTGGGAAATATCGCTGTCTAACATCTTAGATAATTAAAAATATATATATACAGGTTTACTCTGCTTGAAAAAACATCAGATAATTAGAAATGACAGCATACCCAGCTTTCGTATATGAATCAGAATATTTGAATTATACTTATGATCAGAGATTATCCACTAAGAGCCAAATTAGTCCAATAGTACTGGCATGGCTAGATTTCAAAAAGACATGTAGTTACAAATATCCAAATTTGCCTGGTATGTTTTTCCCAGTTTGCTTTGGTCATAGATGGGAACAGGCTTCTTTTGTATAGAGCATACTGTATGAGCCTCGCAGCTCCGTGGGAGCCACCATGCTGGCAGAGGCACTAGGAAGGGGGCAAATGACCCTTTCTGTTACAGTGACATTTTGGGTGACACGTGGGTCAAAGGTGGCAGTGGTGGGTTGCATAAAGGAACCTGAAGTTGAGTAAGTTTCTGTGACCAAGTAGTTACCAAGCTGTAGAGGGTCAGGGATGGCAATAGCAGGGTGGACAGACCCAGAAGTGGACAAAACAGAAGTATCTTGGTTGCCAGGCAACGTGTGGCTCATTTTAGAACCTGTCTGGGTGACTTCCAGACTGCCAGGCAAAGTCTGGTACCTTTTAGAACCCGATTGAGTGACTTCCAGACTGTCAGGCAAAGTTTGGTGCCTGTTAGAACCCGATTGAGTGACTTCCAGACCGCCAGGCAAAGTCTGATACCTGTTAGAACCTGCCTGAGGGACTTCCATAGAGCGAGCGCAGGTGTCAGCCCCGAACCACTGTCTTTAGGGCCTGGCTTTGCTTGCTTGGCTTCATCATCAATACCAAGACAGATCTCTGCAAGCTTTTTAAATTTGGGGCCAAGGGAGTCCAAGAAGTTGTCGTCTAGGTCGTCGGCAAAAAAGCTGCAGGAGCTGAGGGTGGGGGAATGGGGGCAGCATCCTCGCCTTCGTTATCGTAGATCAGCAAACAGTCATTCACTTCGCGCTCATCCTCTTCCTCGGCATAGGCGAACGATTTCTAAAGATGGAGAAGAAGGAGAAACGGACCTTATAAAGACCATCGGATCCTCTTCATAAAACCCCAGGCTGTAGTACTCCACACAAGTGATGGAAATGTCCTTCTTTTTATCTGTTTGGTTATTTTTTCTCCCTGGATAGCTAAAATGTTTTTATTTATTTATTTTTATTGTTTTATTGTTTTTAAGCTAGTGTTCAATAGAATGAGTTTATGACATTTTCATACACATATATATTCCTCGATTTTTATTCATATTTAGACTGGCCTTACCCTTTTTTGCTCTCCCGACTCTCTCCTGCTAGCCCCTTTTCTTTCCTTAGATTTCCTCCTTAGCTTTCATTTCCTTTATATGAATTTTTACCTAAATATGGTTTTTGCAAATGAGAAAAAAACACGAGCTAGTTTCCCCCCATTACTGTCCCATGTTCTTCCTCCTCTCTGTCATCCTCCCCTCCCCTCTTCCTTCTGAGCAGTTCCCTCCTACCTTCATGCATAGATAAAATTAAATCTAGACTCCACATATTAGAGAAAGTGTGATATGTGTCTTTCTGAGTCTGGCTTCAGGGAATACTCTTTAATGAACATTCTTGCTCGGGGATTTGCCAGTGTGGCTGACATTCCATCAAAGAGTCTAGCCTGGCTGATGTTTTAGTTCTTGATCTGTTCTTCATAGGAACTGTATATGATGCCTGGAATTTATCACTGGGCTGCTTGATCTTTGTGTTGGGGTAGGGAAAGCTTTTCCAACATGCACTGAGACAGTTTTCACTCCACAGGGATTTTGTGTTAACGTAATCCTAGTTGGCTTGTCTTGTGAGTTTCAGCTAGTGACTCATTTTGACAGCCACCAAAATTACCTGGTTTATTTTGACAAGAGGAAGCTTTTATTTCCTTACATTTAAAAAAGCATAGACAGATGATTCTTAAAACTGACATACGTCATTAAGTAACCCCGACAATTTGCCACCCAGTTACCTGAGAGAAGTAGGAGCCTAGGAAAGTCATATTCACTGGTGCAGCATAGTCCTTCAAGGTCCCTCCAGTGGAATGCCTCGTTCTCATTGTTCCTGAATGACCCAAGGAACAGGGGCCAAGTGCCACTGCAGCTCCTGATCCAGTAGCTCCTCCTAGTTTGGCAGTCATTTCCATTCCTGAAGCACCTTCTACCACTGTCCCTCCAGCGTACGTATTTGTGCAAACTTCTAAAGACACGGAAGAGAGGAAGGGAGAGATCTCTAATGTTTCATGCTATGATTTTTTTTTTTTTTTGGTTAAAGATCCTGTGTATGCATCTGTGTGTACATTTGTGTGCATATTCATAGGCATGTGCATGTCCATGTTGGTATGTGTGCACATAGAAGTAAGAACTCAATCCTGGGTGTGTTCTTTAGGACACTGTCTATCTTTTTTGAGTCAAGGGCTCTCACTGGTCTGGAACTTGCTGACTCAGCTAGGGGCTCTGTCCAGCGAGCCCGGGGATCTGCCCCTCCCACCTCCGCAGTGCTGTGAGAATGAGCATGTGCCGCCATGCTTAGCCTTTCATGACTCAGGGCCTCTTGCTTGCACAGTAAGCCATCTTTTCAGTCCCCACAGTCCTTTCATTTTTGATGCTCATGAGCAGTAACCATGTAAAGCACCAGTGAGAGGGCAAGCACAAGGATGTGGCTGGGGCATTGGCATTCTGGTAGGCTTATGTGAGAGTAACAGGCTGGGGGCGGGGCATGGGCAGGTGGAAAGCCCTGAAAACAGATGTCAGTTAAACCAAGAGTACAGGGGAAATACATTGTCAGTGGCAATAGCCAGAAATAAAGCGAAAAGGCACAATAGTCTGCGAATAGCCACAGAAAACTTCAGAACTCCTGTGGTCTCAGGAACAATTGAACTGCAGTTGAACTGGTCATAGCGTTTCACTGTGGACACTGAAGAGAGGTCAGGCCCCCATGATGTCAAAGTAATAGATGATGTGCAAAGAAAATGTACAGAATTATGATTGATCTTCCTGTTTCTTTGATATTATGCTTTCCTGGATTATTTAAATCTATTTTTTACTTTTTACTTATGTACATCTGTGCGTGTCTCTGTGTGAATAGGGGCACATGTGTACGGATGTCCACAGACATCAGAACAGGGTGTCAAAACCCCTGGAACTGGAGTTAAAAGTGTTTGTCAACCATCCAGTGTAGGTACCAGGAACTGAACACCAGGCCTTTGGAGGAAGAGCTAACACTCTTGACCCCTGACCGAACCCTCGAGCTCAGGACCTGTTATCTTTTGCAGACAATTCTGAATTATTTCTTTGTTCTGTAATGAGAGAAGCAAGTGATTATCCAAGAAGCTGCTAAAGGCTATTCGTCCGAGATAACGTGTGCAGATTCTTGTTAACTAGAGAGAAAAATCCGATACAACTAAAGGTTTATTGTTCACTAGTTTATAGTGTACTTCTGACAATGAGACAACATGATTAAAATGGTCACGTGGTAAGTACAAAGAAATAACAAATTCACTTAAATGCCAGCTTCAGCCATTATGCTGCAGAGTGACTGCGTAGAACTACTACCTGAACTCAAATCAGGACATAGTTCATGCCGTTACATGCGGAAAAGGGACAGGATTGCAGATACACACACACGCACACACATGCACACACGCATGGGGATGCACACACTCGAAGCATGGATGTGCTAATGTGAGACTTGACAGGCAAACACAACCCAACCTGAGCTACCAATAACCAGAGTGAGTGGTGGGCACAGTTACTGCTTACATTTTCATTTATAGTTTTCTAATGCTGTAAAATATCTCCTAATTAAAAATTATTAATTAGGGTTGAAAAGATAACTCAGAGGTTAAGGGTACTGGCTGCTCTTTTAAAAGATCTAGGTTTACTTCTCAGTATCTATAAAACAGTTGACAGCTGACTGTAAACCCAGGCATGCACATGGTGCACAGACATAATGAAGGCAAAATACCTATAAAGAAAATAAAATAATAGTGCCAGGAGAATTAGAATAGAAATATTAATTAATAAAATATTAAGCCAGCTCCTAAGTTAAGCGGTGACAGTTCCTGTTGCACACACATGTGTGCAATTATTGATCACTCCTTAATTTTGACTAGTTCTTCTTTAATCCACCCTTGCTTTCGAAGACAAATTTTAAAAATAAATTTCAGCTACTTGGGAGGCTGAGGCAGGAGGACTTCAAGGTCAAGGCCTACCTGGGAAAATTAGTGAGACCCTGTCTCAAAAATAGAGATCATAAGAAAGAACAGGGTCTGTAGCTCAGTGGTGAATACTTGTTTAGTGTACATGAAGCCCTGAGTTCAAATCCCAGCACAAATAAGTAAACAAACAAATTTGATGTTCACTCACCAGAGCTTTCCATAAAATCTGCTCCATTGGCTGTGACCGGAGGAACACAAATATTTGTCATTTCCTGCAGATTATGTTAAAAGATAAACATATATTCAGAGCAATATAGGAGAAGTATGGTCCCTTTTAAGTGAAAACTTTACAATTCTCAGAGTGGCTATTGTTTGGATGTGACATCTGTAAAGCAGACATCCTAAAAGTTCCCATCCATGAGTCTCAGCTTCCCACTGAGGACGGAGATGGACCTTGATATCCCTCTATTCCTCGTCCCTATTTCTACAGGAATCATCCTCCTGCTACATGATTGCAGGGACTACTTTACAAACCAGTTCTCACCTTGTCTTCGGGCTGAGCTCCTTCGATTCCCCACTGATGAATCGTTCCTTCGAACCATCGGGCACTGGGATAAAGCCACCTGTCGCTGCTCCTCCAATGGACCTGACCCACAGTCACAGGTCAGAAGCAGAAGTGGGGCCACTGGGCAGGAACAAGGAGACAGAGAATGGTTGAATCCATTGGAAACTATTTGACATAGCAATTGTCAGAATGTTACAATAATTTAGATACTAAAGGGATATATTTAATGGAAGCAAAATTGGTGTCGACAGCATACAATTTAGTAAGTGAAACACAGTAATTTTCCAATGATCATGAGCTAAAGGCAAGGCCATTTATTGGAGGATTTGTGCATTGTCTCAATCCCTTTCCTAATACATATTAAAAAATATTATTACTATTATTATTGTTGTATTTATATATATTGAGTGTATCTATTGTGTTCTGTAAATATGCACACAGCTATGATACCTCTATAGCCAAGATTTTAGGTGATCATGGCAATATTTCAGCAATCTTTAGTAATTTCTTAGTAAATGGTAATTGACTAGCAAAGTATAAGAGCAACTAGAGATGGTTTAGTCAATGGCTGACAGTGTCCCTCTCTCTCTCTCTCTCTCTCTTCTCTCTCTCTCCTCTCTCTCTCTCTCTCTGTTGTGTGTGTGTGTGTGTGTATGATGCACGTGAGAATTGGGGTGTGAGGTGCTGGGAACTGGAACCTGGGTTGCTTGCAGAGTCTGTGCTCTTAAGCCCAGAGGCCATACAGTGCACTTCTAACTGTGAAATGAGAGTCCCTAGCTTGGAAGATCTTCCAGCCGTTGCATCATTCTTTCTTCTAATGGGCTAAGAACTACTCATTTGAGAATATTTACTTCAAATGCATGGGTGTTTTGCCTGCATCTATCTCTTCCATCTCTGTGTACCATGTGCATGCCCTGTGCATGCAGAGGCCAGAAGAAGGTGTCAGATTCCCCAGAACTGGAGTTCCTAGTAGTTGTTAACTTCCACGTGGGTGCAGTGATTCAAATCCAGGTTTTCTGGAATAGCAGTCAGGGCTCTGAGCTGTTGATCCATTTCTCCAGCTCCAGAAATAGTAATTTTGAAAGCAGGTGTTTATTGTTCTCTGTTGTCAGTGACTCACCTTCTCTGTCCTGTCAAGGCCACATGAACACTACCCTTGACCTGTCCACTTACAAGTCCAGTATCTCACTGAAGGGCTTTAGGGAGAACAGTCTCTAAATCAGACTCCTAGGGTTTGAGCTTTGGATGCACCGCTCTCCGGCTCTAGAACCCCAAGAGTGTTATGTGATCTTTCTTTGCTCAGCTAACTCATCTGTTCAAAAAGGAAATAAACGGTGCTTTTATCATAGTTTATCTGATGGATGGAAAAGACAGAAACGGATGCTACGAAGTCCTGCTAGTATTGGTAGAATGAGCTATATAATTATGCAAACTGGATCAGTCCTATATTACTATATTACTAGCTCAAGTTACAAACTAGATGGGATGTAATTGATATATTATGTCAAAATTGAAAATAGGGCTTATATAAATTGTATTTCTTTGTGTTTATCTTTAAAATATTTTATTTTTAATTATGTGCATATGTGTGTGTCTGTGTGGAGGTATGTATATGTGACTGCACGTATCTCTGAAGGCAAGAAGAAGAAGGCATTGGATCCTTGGAAGCTGGATTTATAGGTAGTTGTGAGCCATCCAAAATACGTGCTGGGTACTGAACTCAGGTTTTCTGCAAGAGCTATATGCTCACAATAACTGCGTCGTCTCTCTGCCCCCTAAATGATATTTCTAAAGACAGTTGAAGTATAATATGTTATCATGAGAATTTGTTTTGCCATTAATATTTTATGGTTCAGTAATAAACTAAGGAATTATTGTGTATTTGTTAAGGATCCTTGTTTTTCTAACTCCTTTCAAAATTCCCTTAAGTAGAGGGCAGAGGACTCTCACATTTACAGAACCACTTGAGTAATGAAATGTTGATGAAAATGAAAATTTCCAGAAGTCCTATCTATTGAACAAAATAAAATGCATGTTTATTAAAAGATGTTACCTTTTAATTAATTACCATGTAATTTCCTTTAATGTCTTCACTATTATGTGTGAACATTAAAAATTTTAAAAGGACTTTTATATGTATGAATAAGTACTGTGCGAGAGTCTGGGAGTTATGGGTGATTGTGAGCCTCTTCGTGGGTGCTGGGAATTGAACTTGGGTCCTTTGCTAGAGAACCAAGTAATTCCAACTACTGAGCCATCTCTGTGGCTCAGGTGTGGACATTTTTAAGGGATGTACATGAGGTGTAAGCTTTGTGTTGAAGACTTGTTGGATTAAACAATAAATTCTCAGCCCTGAAGTTGTGCTAATGTGCATCCTGGATGTGAATCCGAATGTGCCTCCTCTGTAACGTTATTTGACCAGCATCCTTTTATTTTAGGATTTCACAAGACTTGTATATGCATCTGAGGTGTTTATATTCATCTTTAGAAAGCCCACATTTATGCATAAAGGCACGGTTTTAAGTGTGAACACTGTTGACTGAATGAAGGGTAGCTTTATAATTTCTCTCTCTCTCATCCACCCTTCCCCATGTGTGTGGAATGTGCTTATGAGGACACACCTGGATGAGTGTGCTTATGGAGGCCAGAATAGCACCCCTTAGGTGTTGTCCACTTTTTGCTTGGCAGGTGCTCTCAATGCCCGGAGCTTTGTTAAGTAAACTAGGCTAGCTGGCCAGTGAGCTCTGGGCATCAGCTTGTCTCTACCTCCTGTCTTGCTGTGGCTGGTATACAAGCATTCTCCATTGCACCTGGCTTTTTAGGTGGGTGCTGGAGATTGAATTCAGGTCCTTATGCTTGTGGGGAAACACTTTACTGACTGAGCTGGCGCCTCCAGCCCTGTTTTTTTCCAAATGTTTGCATATATGACCTGCTTTGCTATATTTAAAGTGTTGCTAAATGACAAGCTAAACACATCTCACAATCTTCCTCCAATTTCCTTCAACTTTGCCAGTCAATCGGCTAGAGAATGAGACCTCTCACATTGTACAGTTGAGCACAATGGCTTTTGTGAATGACATCACTGCCATGAACTCTGAAGGACATATCTGCTTACTCACATAGCAACATCAGGAGTCCTAGCAGGATCAAGCCAATAGCATCAGGCCCCAACCTCCAGGAAGACTCCCCATATATGAAAGGTGCTCTGCTCGGACCAGGGGCTCTGCACATGCTCCGGTCGTCACACTGACACACTGTCACGGTTAAGCTCTCTGGTGTGTCACACTGCCCACCTGATCATCCTTCACGATGACTGGGACATTGTACACTCCTGGAGTCACTTGTTGCTGGGCTCGTAGAAGTGCTGAGGTAGCTAAAAAAAAAAATACAAATCAACAGTGAAACTAGGTAGCATTTGGTCCTAAAACTTCTTGTTTGTGATAATGGTGATAGAATTGTCTTGGCATCCTGGTCACAAATTGCAGAGCTGCTGTGATTGGAGCAGTGCTGAGTGGTAGAAGAAGGTCAGTCGGGTCGGTCTGCCTATCACAAGTGTCCCATCCGTGGCATGTGGACCACACATGGCCCAAAATAGCTATAGATGCAACCCAACACAAAATTGTGAAAGTTAATTAAACACTAAGAGATTGTTTTGCTTGTTTGTTTTAGTCTGATTGCTAGATACTTGAAGTCATTAGAAGACAACTTCATAGTGTTGTATCATGAAACACACTATCATGAAAAAAAAAAACCAAAACTTATCTATACTCTTGCAGCCCCCAGACTCTTGCAGCCTCCAAGCTGTGGGTTGGACATCCCTATGTGGCCCAAGACAATTCTTCTTCATCCAATGGGTCCCAGAGAAGCCAAAAGGTTGGGTGCCTCTTGGATCCCCTTCTTGTCACTCTTTCTGGTAGTCTGACAGTCCCACAAGTCTTCTCCACAAGGCCCTATATTGCCTTTCCCACCAAAGAGGATGGGAAATGGGCATCACACCGATGTCAGGTCCCCGTCCTGGCCTTACCCACTCTTACGTATGTCTGTATCAATACTCACAGGTACATGGCCTCACATGGCCTCATATGTCTTTAACTCTGACCCCATGACTGACTCACTGAAATACACTCAACTTGGGGATGCTCTCTCATCTGCTCATCTTGTTTCTCATGCCTGGTGCTTAGGGCCTAGTTGACAGGCTTCCTAGTGCTGGGGCCCACTGCCTAACAACTGAGTATCATTTGCTGGCTCTCCATCTCTATATTGCCCCTTCCTAAGTAGGGACCGTGGCAGTGCTGTGTTGTTTGAACCACTCTGGAACCCACTCAGCCCCTGACATTGTGCCATGGCTACCCAGTTTGCACTGCCCATCCAAACTCAGTCCAATCACTCCCATTCTGCCAACCCCAGGAATTGACCCTGGGACCTTGTGAGTGCTAGGCGTGTGCAGAACCACTGGGCTGTATTCCCAGGTGTCTGTTCATTGACAATTTATCTATCTGGTAAACTCATCTGGAGCTCAATGGTACATGTACAGTTTGGAGCTATTTCTTTAAATAGGACCAGAAGTGCCAAAGGTGGAAGGTCATGCAGAGCAAAATCTTTGGTGTCTCTGGCCATGGCTAGCATATGTAGGATACCATGGAGCACATCCATGAGAAAAAGCAAGATCTGTACAAAAAACAGTAAAGGAAAGGGAATTTAAGGAGGGTTAGAAGTAGCGTGGTGGTCACTGTACAGTCCAGGAAGGGAGACTTTTATTAAGTCTATAAGACATTTGAAAACCACAGGAAATAATAAATATGATGCACTTTAGGAGGAAAGGATTCACTCTTCCTCACTGACTAGTGGGTTTGTAGATGTCAGTCTGCCATGCTCTCAGGGTTACCTCTTACATGGCAAGCTCCAGCCCGGGCTGGGCTGCACAGAGACCTCGGCTCAACAGTGATACTCACAAACCCATAAAACAGCAAATGGTGATAGAATTCATACCATTTCTCTTCTCTTCAGAAGAAAACAGATTCACATCTTAGTTTCAAAGAAATGTTCTCAGTGTTTCTTAGAAAAGACCTTTGTCGAAGGGATTCAGATTCCTCTGGAAACACAAACAGCAGCAGATTTTGTCTGTGGAAGCGAGTCTGACTCACCATTCAGCGTCGTGATGGTCCACTCGACTGGCAGCTTCAGTGGTTGCTCCTCCAGCGACACTGTGTAGGGGCCAGTGTATTTACCCCTGTCCAGGGTTCTCACTGACAGGGCCACAGACGGTGAGGAAGTACAGATCTCTTTCTTCTCGAGGACAACTGACGGACAGTTTTCATTAAAACTGGGCACTTCCACATATACTGTGCCTGTGGAGGTCTTACCAGTGTTTTCTGTAAGAATAGTAATTGAGCGGCAAAGATATACAAAGAGAAAAGCACAGAAAATTGCCTGCCTTTTGCTCTGACTCCCTCCCCCTGCCTTCTTCCTTATTGCTCAGATCCCTTCTCTTGTCTTTCTGTGTCTTCCTCATTCCCTCCCTCCCTCCATTCTTCCCTCCCTCTCACCCTCCTTCCCTCCTTCCCTCATTGGTTTCTTCTTTTTTTCCTTCCTTCCTTCTTCCCTCCCCTTTTCTTCTTTCTTTTCTTTCTTTCTTTCTTTCTTTCTTTCTTTCTTTCTTTCTTTCTTTCTTTCTTTCCTTCCTTCCTTCCTTCCTTCCTTCTTTCTCTTTGTTCCTTCCTTCCTTCCTTTGATCTCCCTCCATTCCCCCTCCCCCCCCCACTCTCTGGCTGTGAGCCTGAGCCTTTAATGGCTAAGCCATCTCTCTAGCCCCCCGCACTCCCTCTCTTTGATGAAAAGTTGCTCTAGGCTGGCTGTGGACTCCTGCCTTAGCCTCCTGACTAGCTGGAGTAGTACCTCCTGAGTAGGTGTGCCACTTCATTCAACTTAAAAAAAAAAAGAATGTTTTGTATTTCTTTTCTACTTCCAAGTTAGAATAACTTCTCATGAAAATGTATATTTTTATTCTCAAGAGTAAAAAGACATTATCCTACTTCTGTAACTAATAAAACCAATTTAAACTTGCCAAGTTACCTGGTGTCTCTAGAAAGCAGCATTAGTATTAGTCAAATATTCTTGAAATCAAAGTAATTAATTCATTGATTACAAGTGAAATCATTATAAAAATAATAGCTTGCAAAGCTGTAGCTATAGCTGTAATTAGGAGACATAAGACTCTCGCTCCTGCAACTTGAGCCCAACTATTTGGAATACGTAATTACATTTGCTGCTTAAGACTTAAAAGTTTACTGGAGCCAGGTGTGGTGGCACTTGGCTTTTTAAACCCAGCATTCAGAAGGTAGAGGCAGGTGGATCTCTACGAGTTTGAGACCAGCCTGGTCTACACAGTGAGCCTCAGGGTCAGATCTATATAGTGAGTCCTACTTTCTTAAAACAGTTTAGAGAAGAAAATCTGAAAATATTGACAATAAACAACAAAATAAAACTCTTCCTGTGGGAAGATGGTGAGTTCTATTATCTTTAGAGTTAGGACAGTTTTCTCAAATGTTAGTATTTGTGATGTTAATTTTGGTGTTTATTATGCTGAGCCTAAATAAATTTTACAGATAGGGAGACATACACATTCTATGAATATTATTTTAAGACATCTCAGGAGAGAAAATATTGTTGTTTAATGCTATGACTACCCAGGTTATATAGAAAACTCACAAAGTAAGCATACATTTGCAGTGGCATTTGTTGATGTCTATAGGAGTTTTTACTGGTCCTCTAAAACTCAGATATTTTTGTGAGTCAAAAAAGTTTTCCTGGAGCTAGAGATATGGCTCAGTGGATGAGAACACTTGATGTCCAAGCTCAAGGACCCAGGTTTGGATCCTTAGCACTATGTAAAAGGCTGTGGCTGCTGCGTGTTTACCCGTAGCCTGTCTCTAGGCCCACACTGCTCCAGGTTAAATAAGGTAGTCTATCTCACATGATTAAGGCACACACTGATGAATGTAGACACTCAGCATCTTCCTCTGGCCTCTACAAATACATTGGCACATGTACCCCCACATATAGATGAATATACATCACACACACGCACACACACACACACACACACACACACACACACACACATGTTTTCATAGTGAGGCACAGGGACAAGGGTTATGAGTGCAACCAACTAAGTTGAGAAGTGGAAATTCTTAGTTTCTCTTAGGTTCAGGTATGGTATCTCAGACTCAAGGCCCAAAGCCCCTAGATAATCTTTAGTGATAAAGGAAATATATAAAACAGTCATGACCATCTACTGTAAAAGAAATGCTATTTGAAATAACATTTCATTCAAAACCATGGTAATATCTTTCTTACCGTCAATGGCCAGAACCTCAGCAGAGATTGTCTTGTTAACTATGAAAGTAGAATCTCGGTCAATGTTTTTGACAAATTTGATCTCAGCAGTTTTTGAATCAATAACAAGCAAACCACCATCATTACGACCCAGGACATATCTGTTTTATCGTAGAAAAAAATTATTATTTATCTAATAAATATTTCTTATGCAGTCAACATATTTATGCATGATCTGAAATGTTGTGTATGTACTTATTAAAAATATCAGGGTGCTGGAGAGATGGCTCAGTACACAAGAGAACTTGTTGTTCTCATAAAGGACCTGGGTTTGGTTCTCAGCACCCACATGGCAGCTCAGTTTCACAGTATCTAATGCCCTCTTTATGCACCTTGAGTAACTGTACACACAGTGCACAGACACATAAACATGAATCAATCTTATGAAAAAAAAAATGAAAATCAACACTTCCTAATCCTTACCACAGCAAGGACTCATGGGTATAAAACTTGTCTTACCTGACAGAGGAGGCAGCTTTACCCGTGTCCTCGTCAGTAGCTTGGTAAGTCCCCAGGATGTAACCAGCTAATTTGTTAATGCTTACACCCCTTTGCACAGTAAATTTCCTGGAAGGAGGACGGAATGAAATTCCCTCTCGGACATCAATGATTTGAATTATGACTGGAGTTGGCTGCACTCGGTACTGAGAGATCACTGACTGGTGGAACTCTGCTTTGTTTCTGACGCCAATACTAAATTGCATACTTTGCATTTGTTCATAATCCAGAGCCTGGAGTAAAACCAAATTAGACAGAAGGAAGTGTCACAAAAGACAAACCAAACCAAGTGATAAGGAAGTGTTTATAAATCTTCTAGAAGTTCTTTGCTAAGAGAGTATTATCATTTCAACATTACACCAGACCCAAGGTATTAAAGAAGCTCCAGAATGTTCTAAAACCTTATGCCAAAGAATAGCAGCAGTTCTGTGGTCTTGGGTATAACTGTCCTGACATGATTCCAGATGGGGAGTTTGTCATGTTGAACCAAAGCTTTCCTCAGTTTTTGCTTTTTTCCTAGCAGAATTTGTTAGAAGTTCCCATTTTCTGGAGAAATTGTGACTTCTTTTTGTGAGGACAATAGCTAATGCATTTAAAACACGTTGACAAGTTCCGGAGCCACAATCCTATGCATTTTCATCTCTTCTGACTTTGATCCAATTGTAGACAGTAAATTTGATAAGTATATGAAGTGTCTTTGCTTTCCTGTCCTGAGAACAAAACCCACGTGTGTGTGTGTATGTGTGTGGTATACCTATGTGTGCATGTGTGTGTGTATGCTCTATGAAAGTACAGTAGCTTGGAAGAAAAAAAATTAGTATATCAAGAGAAGTTGTCTTTAAACAATGCAACCATAATGATAGTAAAATAAATTCTATCTACTTTGGCAGGTTTTCTATTTTTTTTAGATAAAGTGGTAATATTATTAATGTAATTTGTTTGTACAGCTAGTTATTTGAGTTACTATAGAATATTTTTAGCCACTAAGGAAACTCAGACCTTACCTTAACCACCTTCAGGATGCCTTCATTAGTTCTAGATCTGTTTCAATTTCAAACCAATTCCCCTCGTTCCCAGAGGTAAAGAAATACACAGCCAACCAGTTATCTGTATATTCTTCATCCCAGTCTGTCACTTGAAATCGGAGTAACTCTGCATTCAAAGTATTTTCCTCAATACGTGCTGAATACTGAAACAGAGAGACAGGATTTCAGATTCAATGCGAGTTGTGAGGATGACCTGACTTCAGCATCATCTGTCACTCTGGCCATTGCCAGGGTTGTGTGGCTAATCTAGCTGGCTAGTCAAGTGTGCCCTTCTTCCCTCCCTGAATCAGCCTTCCAATAGAGGAAGATGCTCTTCAGTTAAGAATGAGTAGCTTTGTTCCCCTGCTAGAATCTCTCGCTGTTGCCCAATATTCAACTCTAGAGTTTACCTGTAAGAATTGCATTTACTTTAAATAGTATTAATCTTTGCTTCTCAAAGCATGTGTTAATTCACACTGACTCTTTAATTCTTACATTTAAGCGTATTTTTTTTTAAAACAGAAAAGCACAGAAGATTAAAGAGCCAGCAAACAGGCAGTTAATGAATTGGGATGCTAAACTATAAAGCATACATAAAAATGATTCTTCAAGGACAAGTGGATGTACCTGATTGTCTCTGAGCACTGGGAAGTTGTCGTTGACATCTTTAATTTTAATACTACATTCACACTGAGTCGACAACCCTGTTCCATCATTGTCTGCACCGCTCACAACCAGATGGTAGCTACTAATTTGCTAAATTTGGAGAGAAAAAGAATAAAGGTTAATTGTTAAAGATTGAGAATGGCCAGCAGTTGCTTTAGTTGGATAAGATAGTGAAAATATTTAAGTTCATGAATGATGGCTCTCACACACTGTTAGTTGTCCATGGCAGGGATAGACTGGTGGGGCTCCAGACTGGATGGAAGTGGTAAGCTACTATAAGAGATTTCCTCTTTAGTAAACTTCTGAAGGTAGTGTTGTGGACTCAGAGGGAAAAGGGAGGGGTGGCTATAGTGATGCAGGCAGATGTGATTGAGAGAAGCTCACTTGTGGAGCTTCTCTACCAGTCTATTAGAAAAAAAAAGTGAAAGTAATGCATCTGAGTAGCCCATTGTGGTGGAGACGCACGGTGTTTGGGGAGACGATGAGAGAAGACAGGAAGGGATTCTTTGGTGTTTTGTAGGTGGAGGTAAAATTAAATGGAGACATCTAGAGGAAAGGTACACCATCAAAGTTTTATGACAAATAGAAATCTCTTCATCTAAGAATTCTCTCCCAGTCTTTAGGGATTAATCACAGTGCAGTCTCTGCTTCTGCACACCAGTGTCCTCCTTAATTTCCCCATTTGAACTGTTGTGTGAGAGGTTGCTGTCACAAGGACATATCCCACCACAGCAGAGTCACTCATACCCTGGAGGCAATTTCCCCTAGATTGGCTCAGTGAAGAGCTAGTAGCCTCCCCCACTTCTATTGGCATTCCCAGACAAGATGGAGGCACCCTCTCTCTTGGGTTGCTTGCCAGCAAGCCCTTTAGGTTTTTGATGCTTTCACATAGCTTGTTCTACCTCTCGATCAAGAGAACTGGTCAAAGTGCGGATTTCTCCAGTGTTTCTGCTGATGAGGAACATGGGCATGCCTGCGGGCTCCTGGGAGACAATTTTGAAGGCAATTTTAGAGTTCATATGGTTTGGCTCATCAGCGTCCGTAGCATTTAGAATCATTACCAGGGAATCTGGGAAAATAGGAAAATCATCAAAGACTATACAAAGTCCTAGATTACACTCACATTAAATAGTCAAAATAGTTTAGTACTGATTCCTATTTTTAAAAAAACCACTTTAAAACTACTTGTGTGCTTTAAAAAAAGAATATCAGGGTTACAGTCTCTTTCTAGAATTTATTGGTTTTCAGAAAAATCTTTAAATGCTCTAACAGCCCTGGCTTTGCTGAAGTTGGGGCTATCTTCTGTTTGGAGTTCTCCACATAGATGTACCTGAATGTTTCCTTTCCAAATGATCCAAATAATGTGAACATGTCTCTGTCCCTTATGATATAAAAACATGGTGCTTGTTCACCCAGGCTAACAGGCCTCTTCAGCACTGTGGCTCACACAGAAGCTCTGTACCTACGCACTAAATTGGTGACAGAATCATCATCTGCAAATAGAATTCTGATGTAACTGTTAATTAAGAGTTAACTACAAATTTTGGAAAAGAAATCTTAGACTATCATAATGATCTTTTTTTGTTATCAAATGACTGAGCAAACTAATGGAACAGTTTGTAACAATGGTATAAGGATATGTGTAATTGAAAACCATGTGAATTGGAGGTGGTTGGCGCTGTAAAAGACTTACTTGAAGCACTGTTTTCTTCAATTTCACCATTGAATATGGTTTGTGAAAATATTGGAGGATTATCATTGACATCTAAAATTTTCACTGTTAATATAAGTGGTCTCTCTACATCCTGTCCCAGGGCATTTAGTGCTCTGCATGTGATCTAGAAACACAGGGAGAATATACATCATCACTATACGAGTTAGTTTGCTTATTATTAAACTCATAGAAATTAGATCAATGTTGACATATACAGAATTTAGCAAGAAAAGAAGAAAAAACACTTCTCTAAACTGGACAAAGGCAAAGGTTCCCAGTTGCCCCTTCCTTAAAGCTGCTCTATTTTGGCAGGATAAAGTTCTAGAAAGCTGTGTGCTAAATCCCAGCCTACCCTAGGTACTCCCTGGGTATATTATATCAGAAACATGAGCCATTACAGAAGATTGTTGATAGAGGGACTAATATTATTTTTTAATAGACCCATTCATGCATTCCCCTTTCTTATAAACCTACCAGACATTCTAACTTCACAAAGCACATGAAGAAGGATAACTTGATTGAGAACTTACCAGGAAGCTTGGGTTTCCTCACGATCAACTATGGCTGTTATGTTGATATCACCATTGTTTGGGTCAACAACAAAGATCCCAAAAGGGGGCTGATCAATTCCCACTCCAGAAATGCGGTAGGTAATTTTCTGAGTTTTTTGAAAATCTGAAGTGATCTGCAAGAAAAGGAAAAACCAACCAAACAAAAAAGAAAATGGTTTAAATGTCAAGCTGACCATTGACAACTCTTCTCCTGCCTCCTCCACCTCCATGATCTAAAGTCATCTGTTCACTTGGTCCCCCCTTTCTGTTACTTCTTGCTCTACTTATTTACTGGAGAGCAGGATTAGGTAATAAGTATGGCTGTTCTGCTCACCAGCACAACCAAGAAAGACTAGTCATTGTGACTTTTGAATGCTTGTTTAGGTTATGGTACCATGATGGGAATGTTAAAAACTTGTAAGAAAACAAGGACTTAGTATCGAGAAGACTTCTTCTGGATACAAAATTCTTACTTAACTTTTCAAAAGGATGCTTCTCTAAGTTGGAAGAAGTGACAATGAAGGGGGAAAGGGAAAGAATAAGGCAACAGATGTTCAAAGTATGTATGATGTGAATTGGTTTTTATTTTTAGAATTTTAAAGCCATTTAACAGAGAGAATAGTACATTGCTCATGAGATAGCTCATAGACCTGCCTCAATAGTTTCCCCAACCATGGTCAATCCAGTCACCTACCTGTCATCTTTCTCTCATTTTATCCTTGTTTACTAGAGTCTGGACACACACCAGTTTACACATTAAAATGAGCCAGTACATTTCTTAATCCCATTTTATAACTCTAAAGGCTATCATTCCTCTATCTTTAATTTCTTGTTTTTTAACATTACTATTGTAGTTTTGTTGGGGACAATATGTTGTTGTTCTGTGGACTTTGCAGGTTACATATTACTAGATGGAATTTCTATATCATATATAACTTGCACATAATACATTTATTCTAAGGCTCACACCACTTCTGCCAATATGGCTCACCTTGGCAATTGGGTTTCGTTTCGAGTTGTCTTCTCTTTCTCTGCAGGGCTTTGCAAATTTCACCCATTCACGTTTGTACCTTCTTTTGGCCAGCTGCAATGCTGTCCCATCTTCTCTGTGCTGTCCTCCTGGCTGCATTGAAAGAGATCCCACTTTTATCACCTACATGGCTGACAGTCTTTGCTTCGAACATTGTGATAGATAGATACCTATGCTGAGGAACTTTTTGTTTCTACTTTGATGACCATTTGCTCACCTGATACTTTGTCAAGAAGCAGCATTAAATAGATCATTACTAAGCCATGTGATTTTTAATGTTAGCATTTAAGCATATTTAATTTCCTCCCTATATATTCTACAATTGACTTTGACTTGTTATTTGTTTAAGATAAGAAGAAAAGACCCAGAAGTAGTAGTGCATGTCTGCAATCAAGAACTGGTGAGGCTGAGGCAGGAGGATTGTCAGGAGTTCAAAGCTAGTCTGGTCAACAAATGAGTACTAGGCTAGGCAAGACTATACGGAAGACCTGTTTTCAAAAGACCATGAACCAACCAACCAACCAACAAACCAACCAATCAATAAAGAACCAATAGAATGATAAAATAAATAAACAAGACCATATGTGATAGCAATCATAATATTTATAGATAGTCTTAAAAGATTTTGGGTTATTTGCTATAATTTTAGTTTTATGTGTTTTCATAGTTGAATTATCAAATAATTGGATTAAATACTTTTCTCAATATGATTTTAAGTTTTAAAAGCAAATTCTGATTTCAATGATAAAAACTGCATACTTACCTTTATATACAGTTCCCCATGTACCAGTGGCACCACCTGTAGAAGTCAGATAGAACCAAATGGCATGTGAGTTCTTCAGACACGTCTTCATTTTTAAATATTTAAAGATTTTGGTGTGCAGAAGCATCCCAAAGTGAAAATCCTACCAGGAAAAGGAATACTTTTCTCTCTAGCTCTTCAATCTGACTTCAGACTTTTTAAAGACTATGTGTTTTACTTTATGTGCGTGAATATTTGCCTGCATGCATGTATGTGCACCATGTGTGTGTGTGTTGAATCTCCTGCAATCAGGATTAAGAATGGTTGTGAGCTACCATGTCAGTGCTGGGAATTGAAACTATATCCTCTGTAAAAGCACCAAGTGCTATTAACTCCTACAACATATCGCCAGCACCATGACTTCAGATTTTCATGACACAAAAGAGGAACCTACCAGCAGTTAGAGACTGAGGCTGGAGGATCGTAGCTAGTTTGAGACAAACCTGGGCTATATGGTAAATTTAGATCTGCTTGAACAACAGAGTGAAATTCTGTCTCAAAACCAAAAAACGACAAAATAAAACAAAACTAAGGAAGAAGATTCATAGCCACCACCACTACCACCATCATCGGCATCACCATCATTATCGCCATCTCTTTGTCTGTAAAATGAGGCTTTCAGCCAGTTGCAACTACTACGTGTTTCTTACATGGCTATCATATGCACTGCTCCTAGAGCTTAGGAACTGTCATGATAAACTTCTGAAAGTGGTCATGGAATTACTCAAAACTATCTTGCTGGGCATGGTGGCACATGCCTACAGTCTCAGCATGTGGGAAACTAAGATCATGTTGGGCATGGTGGCACAGGCCTACAATCCCAGCATGTGGGAAGCTAAGGTAGGAGGGTTGTAGAGAGTTGGAGGACAGCCAGGGTGACATAGCAAGACATTGTCTCAAAATACTAGAAAAAAAAAAAAGCAACAACAAAATCAAATCCCTATTATCTATGTCTTTATATAAAAGCTTATATATAACCCTATATAAAAAGTCCTTTTCAAGACAGGTTTTTTTTGTTCTGTGCTTTTCTCTTTTTCTATCCTTTTTAAAGCTGAACTAGAGTAAGGAGAATAGAATGGAACTATTCTGGTTTATGAAATTGGAAAAAAAATATATATATATATATATATATAATATATATATATATAAAATTATATATATTTATGCAGAGGTTATTCTATGCCAGTCTTAGGTGCTACTTGTTATGTGGTATGGGTCTGCTCTTCTCTTTCTTGCCGCAAGTTAAAACACTGAACTTTATTTTTTAATTGCAGATATAGTGGTGCTACTCTTTAATCCTAGCATTCAGGAGGAATTGGCAGGCAGATCTCTAAGAATTTGAGACCAGCCTGGTTTACATAGTGAGTTTTAGGAGAGGCAGGACTACATAATGAGACCCTGTCATAAACAACAAACAACTAACCAACCAATAAATAAATAAGGCCTTCATTGTATATCATTGATAAAAAAAATTAAATGAGGATGAAGGAGGCTGAACAGCTGGAGCCTTTGCTTTCTCAGGAGCCCACAGGTCTGGCTTCTGTGCTGCTCTCCACCTGGAATGCATTCCTCTCTCCTTACTGCCTACCTACATGTGATTTACCCAGTCAAGTACCAACAAGCTACACGAAGCTGTCTTTTCTAATGCCTCCCTCCCTGAGTTTGTACAGCTCACACTCTGCTTAACGCCATTCAGCTCACAACATCCCCTATATCTTACTGTTTTATGTGTATTAAGGAATTTAACCATAAGCTTTCCAAATCCTGGGTCTTATCCTATCATTCCTTTCTGTTCAAGTGTTTAACAAGTATTGGCTGATCCATTGAATAGGAGATCCGAAGAACAAAGGCCATGGGAAACAAATTACAGGATACATTAGAAGTGTGATAGTAGTGGGTGTCTTGATTAGTTTTTATTTGCATAACAATGTACTTAATATTGCTATTATTTATTGCAACCACCTGGAGAACATTCTAGCATATGATCCCTGTTTTTATGGATATAGAGAAGTAAGACCATGAATGCTTTGTCCCAGTTAATAGTCTTTGGTGAATAGGGTTTGAAACACAGCCACTTTGTTACCAGGGTGTGTGCCTTGCCATGACACCAGATCCTAACCCTGAGCTAGCATAAATGCACAGATGAAAGTTATGTGACAGTCACTTTAGATTTTTATCTGGTCAAAGGCTGTGGTTGATTCTGGAACAATGTAGATCTATTACATCATTTATTTTTAAAGATTGTAATGAACAGGCAGGTCTATGACTGGACCAAAGGAGCAATTACACCAGACACAGGATGATTAACCCCTCCATTGCGAACATTTTAACTGAAATTCTGATTTTAAATTGAGTCTCAAGAGGATGCTCCAACATCATGCCGCCTATTAGGGAAGAAGAAACCAGTGTGGTGTGGTCACTGACTATTCTTCCTCAGATGATTCTGAGGGTAAGAATGGGCCAGGCATACTCTTCTTTACAGGAAAAAGGAGTCATCCAGAAAACATGAGTCATGTCTGTACAAGCCCTGAGGAGAAGGAGTCTTCTAATAGATAGTAAAGCCCTGCTCCTACCTTCCCAGGAAGGCAAAACCTAGTCTATGGAGAATCAACAGAGCATACCATGGGCTATTGTGAGTGTGTGTGTGTGTCCAGTGCTCTCACAGTCTCACACCCCTCAGATGACTCAATCATTTTAAATTTTAAACTCTTTTCTTTTAATACCGATTTCAAAGAATATCCCCTTATTTTAGTGTTGTGGGAAGATGCCCTTTGTTTGTTTCCAGAAACACAAGGGACTTGATGGGAAACATTTCTGAGTGCTGAACCACGCTACAGCTGGCAAGAACTACGATTGCAGATGGATGAGTGTCAATTCTGAGACTCTGGAGCCTCAGGAGAGCATCCTGGCTGGAGAAACGGACCACGGAGGGCGGGGCTCAGAAAGCTGCGTCTCTAGTCCCAGCAAGCCCTCTTCGTCTCCTGTGTGAGCAGCTACTGAAGAAAGGTTCTCTTGGCACGGCTTTTCCATCATGCCTTCCAGTGACGGACTGGAACTGTGAGCCAAAAATAAAACTCTTCTCCCTTAAAGTTTCTGTCAGGTGCTTTGCTGGAGAAAAGCAGCGTACACAGCCACACTGCCCATTTCTAGATCCTAAGAGAGCACCGCCACCCCCTCTCGGGAAGCCAGAGAACAGTTCAGGCAATTCAAAGGAATCATTATATGTTTTAAATATGACTTTTATGTGTATGCATTTTGGGCATGAAATGTCATGAAATGCACATAGTTTGAAATTTTGCTGCTACAACTGACCAACTAATCTGAAGCAGTGACTGTAAACATGGCAGGTCAGAGCAGTCCTTCAAGACACATTGCTGAAGGAGTTACACAATGCACAGTTGAGAAAAATGGGTGGCTTACCCTTTCGACCTCTATGGGGAAGCTCCTTCACTTATCCTGTATAATGTCCTAGTAATCCACTGTAAGCTGAGAAGGCTAATCTGAACACCCATTTAACACCAACAACCCTCTGAACACTGTAGTTTGGCCTGCAGTGCTTAGAACACTTATTTTAATTTATGGTTGGATTATTTTCTAACACAAATTCTATAACGAAGCATTGAATGCCTCATGTAACTTATTGGATTTTACATAGAAAACAAAACCTAATGGTTCTATAAATATAAAGTAGAAAACTGTTATGTTCAGTGTAAACTAGGACTATATAGAATTTTTGAGATTGAAAGCGTCTATTATATGTTCTAATAAACGTAGTATTCATCAAAGCAAAATCTTTAATTGAATAGTATATATTATTTGCAAATTAGTATTTAATTTCTGACAATTCAGTTTTCAAGAATCGATGTGTAAACTCAATTAATTTAGAAAGCTGATTGTTTTTTTAAAGCTAAAGTAAAATTGATGCCCTTGGTTATTTGCAAATATTCCATTTGAATGAATTGGAGGATGCCATCAAGTGTGCTGGTACAAATCTGGACTTGTAGATCCTGGTTTTTCTTTTTAATTGTGTGTGTCTGTGCAGGTACATACAGGAGTGTGTGTTCCATGCCATGTATGTGGAGGTTAGAGGAGAATCTTAGATGTCAGTCTTCACCTTCAATCTTGTTTGAGATAAATCTCGTTTGCTGCAGTGATATCTAGGCTCCTGGGCAGAAAGCTTCCAGCGATTCTCCTGTGTCTTCCTCTCATCTTCCCATAGGAGAGTTCTGATTCCATATGTATTCCATTGCATCTGTTCTCAGATGTGTTCTAGGGCCCTGATTCAGCTCCTCACGCCTGCTTGGCAGCCCTCCGAGCCATCTTTCTAGCCTCCAGACTGATTTAAATCCCAGTCCCAGGCATGTATCACTGCAGGACTTAGGACCATGAACCATCCCTTCCTCTCTCTTCTGCCATAGAAGGATAGTACTACATATTTATGTGTAGGCTCCTTGTGAGGATTGAACAGATGTAAACTCCACAGGAGAGGCCACGTACACAGTAGGTACTTAGTAAATGGTAGTAATTTCAGTTAGAATAACAAGAAAAGAAAAGCAGTATCAAAAAGCCCTTTGACAAGTATGTAGAGACCCCTTAGCACTGTTGTGTGTGTGTGAGACTTCTTTCTCTTCTGAGCACAGGAGCCGTGCTCCAAGGTACCCCTGTGAGGGTGCTCTTTACGAGCTTCTGGGGTGCTGCTCCCACTGCAGTTCCCATTAATGCACCTACTGGAGTTGTGCAATGCACACCTGGCCGGCTGCACTCCATTAAGAAAAAAGTGTGCATTAGGCAGATTCAATTATTTGTCACGTAATTATGGATAACCCATCATCTATGTAATTTCATCATGAGGCATTTCCCCAAGCAAGCCCTCACCTTAGGCTATTGATGGACTTTTTACTGGAAAGGAAGCACCAAGGGCTAAGAGGTTTACGAGAAACCTCTGGGACACAGAGTGCTTCAGTTAGGGATGAGAACTGGTTTCTGGTATTAAGCAAGGGGGAATGCTAATTGCTAGAAATAATTGCATCTCCTGACTGCTGCCAAAGTCAGGCCGAGTTAAGCAGTATTCCTGGCAAGCTTCCTCTGCCGTTAGAATCTCGAATTTTGAAGACATTCAGTGGGATGCACAGCTTCATGTATTCACTAACAGTGGAAACAACCATCTCACTAACCAAGAATGGAAAAGACACCTCACAGATGGCCCATTTATTAAAATGAGGCATTTAGCTTCAATCCAATTTTTATATACTTTGATATTGTACAGAAAATATAGAAAAGATGGCTGAAATGACTTTTTATTTCTAGGACACACTACTCATGACTTGACATTTCAGTGACCTTCACGTCCCCATTTACTACAAACTGTATTAAACTTCTGAGTTTTAAACATCTAATTCCCTAAGTAAAACTGTAGCCAGCATTGTAACATTGTCTAGCTCATTCCTCAGACAAGGAAGTTATGGCTCAAAATGTGTTTTAGATTTTGTTAACTATAAGACCTGGAACAATGCTTTTCTTTGAAGACAAACTTTATTTTCGTAAGTAGATCTCTGAAGGTGAACATCTTCAAGTATAATTCTTTCTTGTAAGTGTTAATTTTATGTTATGTGAAATAATTAGGATAAATATAGAGAACTGATAAATGTTACATCTTTAAAAGGATAGTCAGGTGGTCTTTGTGCCTACATCTTCCAAATGATTAACCTTGAAGTCCAAATAGCTAAGATGTTTTGAGAAAAATCTCTAAATTTGAAAACATGTAGTTTCTTGAACTCATAGTATATTTATTTAAGGTTGCCCCTTTTCTTGTCATTCTTGAAACATTAGTTTCACAAATACTGTTTTTACATTTTTATTTGTGTATGTACATAAATAGGTGTGTGTGTGTGTTGTGTGATATTTACATGTGTATGTGCCTGGAGGTCATAGGAGGACACTGGGTGTTCTTTATCCCTCTTTATCTTATTCTCTTGAGACAAGGTCTCTCACTGAATATGTCCCAATGCCAGCAAGCCCCAGGGATCCTTTTGTCTCCGTTTCCCCAGTGCTAGGGCTTCAGATCACGTGATCATGCCTGACTTTTTCTATGTGGGTACTGAGGATTCAAATCAGGTCTTCTTGTTTGTGCAACAAGCTCTCTTACTCTACTAGGCCACCTTCCCAGCCCCACACAAGTATTCCTAATATACTCTAACTGAAAAAATATGTAGGACCTTCTTGACCTAAGTGATGTCAGTGGTTAAGACATTAAAGCACAGTACTGTGACAGATGTCACCAAGAACCATCCCCAGTACTGAAAAACTCCAACTGGATGGTATCTTTAGAACATACTTCTGTGACCACAAGGGTGCTCTCTTCTTACTGTGGGCATTTTAAGGAGGCAGGAGCAGGATTAAGATGATCCCTCTCTCTCTCTCTCTTTCTCTCTTCCCCTCCTCTTTGCTCCTTTTTGCTTTCTTCTTTCTTCTCTTTTCTTTCTTCTTTTGAGACAGTCTCTCTACAGAATCCTGACTGTACTGAGCTCACTATGTAGACCAGACTGGCCTTGAACTTACAGATCTGTCTGTTCTGCCTCCGAGTAATGGGATTAAAGGTGTGTGCCACCATGCCCAGCCAA
Source organism: Mastomys natalensis (assembly GCA_021653895.1). Taxonomy (NCBI): domain Eukaryota; kingdom Metazoa; phylum Chordata; class Mammalia; order Rodentia; family Muridae; genus Mastomys; species Mastomys natalensis. The sequence goes on from JAJTUV010000250.1 coordinate 223,194, forward strand.
AGATGATTCTTATCTGACAGTAGAGAACATAAGACTTGGAATGATAATGGAGGAGCTACACACTCAAGCCTAGGTCTTGCTGATTACATCTCATATTGCAATGGTATCCAATGACCTTATATGGTGTGTATGAAAGGAAAGATACTTAGAAACCTTTTCCAGACGTGCTTTTCAACTTCAGACCCCACCCTTCAACAACAAACGGTACCCATGCTCTGGGAACACTGTATTTTATGGGTAGCCACATTATGTCAAGAGTCTGGGTGGCTCCTGTTTGGTAAAAGGATTCCATTTACTGTCATAGACTGAACTGTTCAATGCTACCCTCATCCACCTGTCTAAATTCTTCCCTGATTCTCTAACATACACTTTCATTCCAGCCAAACCGGTGGCTCCACAGTCCCTGGCTAAGGATACAATTGTCCTGTCAGTCTGACAATGGAACAGTTCAGTCTGTCTCTACCCATGGAATCCACTGAGTCTTATCTGCCTAACACCACCTCTGAAAGCAGGAGTAAGGATACAGCTTAGCTTAATGTGAAGCACAAATGCCACCCATATGAACGATTTTTAAATGTCTTACATTCACATTAAAAGGCTTGTTAAAAAGTTTGATAATTAGTGGTGCATTTAATTTAATCTACTGGAAATACTATAATTTCAATATGCAATCAAAATAAAACTAAGGATATCTTTTACAGTCTTTCGTTATGACTAAATACTTTGTTGTATATTTTACATTTAACAGCATATTTCTTCTCAGAACTGTGGTATTCAAAGCGATAAACATTCATGTATGGATAGTGGCTATGATACGGCACAGGCCAGATCTAGACCCTTCATTTTGTACTTCTTTCTGTGTCTCTCTGTCTCTGTCTCTGTCCACCTCCCACTTTGTTCCTTTCTCTTCCTCTTCCCCTGCACGGGAAAACTTTCCTGAGTGTTGGACAACACATGTTCCAACTTTCTCACCACCGGCATGGTAGGAGAACTGCACCCGCTTCACAGTTGAAAGAGGCCTTGCTCAGTCACTAGTCCCTTCTTTGAAAAGTGGTGTGATGCCTGTTTTCTGTTTGACCACTGTCGTATGAGGGAGACTTGAGACATTCTTTCACACAACGCGTGTGTACAGCTCCTGAGATCTATCTCTCTGTAAGGCTTAGCAATCTCTGTTCTCTGTGTTTTGGAATGAGGCAACGGCAGGAATGGATGCTGAGGCCGAGTTTGTCATCGACAATGTGGCAGTTAATGGAAAACTTTCCTATCTTTATTTATATTCAAGTCTTGGTGATCTTCAAGTTTGGGATGAGTTATGACATATTTATGCCTCACTAATACATGATTAAGTCATACACTAGCTTTAGTGTCTAAGCTAATGCTTTCACTTCAGATTCTTCTTGTCTTTTATAAAACATAAAGTCTCCCCAGCCAACAGAAGAGCTACTCTTCTGACATTATTCTCCTGCAAAGGTCTTGTCACCTCCCTTCCCCAAAAGCTCCATCTACTTTGCCATACTGGCTAAATGTAAAACTGGTTTTCTTAATAATCCTCTCAAATCGTTTAGAGTCAAAAATGACTTTGATTTTAGTTCAACGGTTGGTGACTATTCTAGAAAACACGCTGGGTATCAAGACCAGGCATGCAGAGTCTTAGCCATATGCCTTAGCGAGAGGTTTGTGATCCTGGAGAACTCATGTGCTATTATCATGCGTCCTGTTTTCATTTGTGTGTTAGAAAACACCTATTGCCTTGAAGAAAGCGAAGACTGTGGAAAAATAAAACCTAGGATTGGGATGTGTCAATCTGATCACTGAAGAAATATAAAAAAATACATTAAAATAAACTTTTTTCTGTTTCACATTTCTTTTTTAAATTAAGAGAAACAAAAGAGGAAGGAGTTTTACACGTTCACAGTTAGCTCTGCTTCATCCTTTTTAGAACATACAACAGGGATTCAGTAACCATATCCAATCTTCTGTGGTAAGCAAGAAGCAGAGAGAGTTTACTGGTTTTAGAAAAAGATGAGACTTACCATCAGAAGGGCTAGAGGTCCCAGGGCTCTGGGAACAGGCAGACCATTGTCACTGGTGTCTCTGATGATAAATCCAAGTCTCTTGCTGCAGCTCCTCACCTGGGTGTATGTATCTTATGTCTGAAGCTCTCTTCTGGCAGTGGTGGCTCTGTTGTGTGCCCCAGGACTCTCCTGGTGGCCTGTTAGTCTGTTCCTCCCCACCCCAAGCCAAGGATTGGTCTCACCAGAAACGCTTGCATCACTGCCTCCCAGGTAAAAACTGAGACACACCTCAGTTCCTACAGCAATGGAATCCTTTGTTGGAAGCTAAATGAGAGGTTCACAGGCTAAAGACAAGAGCTGAATGGTAAGGTATCAGATGAATAACACATTAATCATGGCATGGAGGTGCAAGAGCTGCCCCTGGCAGCACGAAAAGAAAAAAAAATCTAGCTGGTTTCTTAAGGTCACAGCTGAAAACTGGAAAGTAGAAAGGAAAGATAGAAAATTCCCCCAAATCTACTTGTAAAAACAAAAAATCACTTGTTTTCAGCTGTGTATGGGTAAGTGATGTGTCTTAATTAATAATGTACTTCTTGAAAGGCCTACAAACAATGAAGAAAGAAAAGCACCGTAGCTAGTCACTATAAATACAGAGTCTGAATAAAATCAACTAGAAATAAATAGACACAGAGAGCTCCTTGGGTGTGCTGGGGTTTGAGGTATATGACTCATGCATTGTAGAATCGGATTGTGTTGATGCTGGTGACATCCTATTGTGCCTTTATTCCCTCATAACTTAGAGAAAGTAGACTGGCCATGAGATAGGTTATATAGTGCTCTTGTAATTACGCCTTTAATTCCCCCAGGCAGTCAGCTTGCACACTGATGGACATCAGTGTTTCCCAAGAGTTCTTTTTAATCCTAGAGTAGTTTAGCCAGAAATAATGTTATATAGGCCAGAAGTTAAAAAAAAATCTGATAGGAAATATCTTGCCACTATTTCTTTTTCAATATTGTTGAAATATACAAGGAATGCTACCACAGTTTTTAAAATTACATTTTGTGTGTATGTGAGTGTGTGTGTGTGTGTGTGTAAATCAGAAGACAACTTACAGTTTTCTCCGTCTATCATGGGGTCATGGTGATAGAACTCGGCCTGCTTTATTCATACATGCCTCCACAGCTAAACCGTCTTTCCAGCCCTCACATCAACTATAGCTAAGGCAGTATCATTCAGTGCATTCACAGAGTTGTGTAGCTGTGATCACTATTACCACCTAGCTCCAGAAAACTTTGTTTTAGACATAAATGTTTTTGAGAATCAAAGGCTAATGGACATGCCATGCCCACTTGTTTTATTGCGAATGGCTGTCTTAATGCTAGCACGGGATACCTGAGCAGGGTTGAACAGCTATACAAGAGATCGTATTGATGCAAAGGCAAACTGATTAACTATCTGTCCTGTTAATTTACTGATCCCTGGGTGATGCCATAAATGTGTGGTGTTGTGTTGTGTGTTGTGTGTGTGTGTGTGTGTATGTGTATCTGTGTGTATATATAGTAGGGCAGAGGACAACTTTGGGTGTTATTCTTAAGGTGCCATCCTCCTTTGACTTTATATTTGTTGATTTATTTTGAGTAGGCTTTCACTATGTTGCCCTTGCCTGTCCTGAAATCACTATGTGGACCAGGCTGGTCTTGAACTCATGTAGATTCACCTTTGACTCTAGATTATTGGAATTAAAAGTATGTGCCACTTTTCTCCCTGGCTTGAAATTCATCAAGTAGGTTAGGCTGGATGGTCATCAAGCCCCAGGGATCTGTGTCTGCTTCCCTAGCTCTGAGATTGCAAGCACATTATCATATCTGGATTTTGGGTTCTGGTGATTGGACTCTGCCCTTGTGTTCACAAGGCAACCATTTATCAATTAAGCCATCTCCCCAGCCCCATTATGTTCTTTAGACAGTATTTATGGCAAAATCTGTTGGGCATTTGAGTCTATAACAGAAAAATAATTAGTGAATCTTTTCAAATCTACTTCTATTTGAAAGAAAATTTAAAGAGGTCAAGTTTGACATTCCTAGTAGAGTTTTTTCCATTGTGATTTCAGCAAACATATTTTATACACTTTTGGACTAGAATCATAATGGAAGTGACTACTGAGCCCTTGGAGACACTGAAGCCTGAGGTACAGGTCAAAGTCTTTGGACAATGAGGTGATTGTTCTATAACTAGACTTGTGAGCAAATGTGAATGGATAGAAGTTGAGAGGAGATTTATTGCATTTTCTGGTGTTTTGTGCAGTGTTAAATGTAAGTGATCAAATGTTAGGGGCCTTCTGAAATTAGTGTTTGAACATAGCTAAGGGTGCAGAGGGTTTGGAGTATAAACATATACAATGATTGTTCACATCATGAGTGTAGGCAGAAGTTCCCTAATTGATTGGCTAAATAATAGATGGCAAAAGCTAATCATTGTTTGAAGATATGGAGGTGGTTTTCCGGATCCCAGAAAGAAGAGGAGGGGACAGGAGAAAGAAAGGGTTTTTAGCCAGGCTGTGGAGCAGAGAAAATGAGCACCATGTAGGCCTGGGGCTATTAGACATGGTGGGGCCTCTGCCCTGGATGAATTCCAACACAGGATAGCTGATGAGTTTAGGACAATAGATTCTGTCCCCAGCAGTTGCCACATCTGGCTGATTTTAAATATTAAGATTGTCTGGTGTTTTCCAGCCACAACGACTCATAAAGAGTGATCGCCAGTCCAGGGCAGTAGTTAGAGGCTAGTGGAGCTAGTTGGTGGGTGACTGCTGATTCAGAGCCTAGCGTGACTTTTTAAAAATTACATGCTACACAGGAGAAATACAGATAAATGATAAAGCAATAAAAAGGATCACCATAAACCCTAAGCTTATTTTCAAGATTATAACTGCATTTTTCTTATTTTGATTACATTCTGACTTATTCTATGATTTTGTTTTTGTAATGAGAATCCTGTTTGGATTTATTTAAGATAGGGTCTCGCTTATAGTAGCCTTTAGACTGCCTTCCTCTGCTCCTAGTGTGCTGGGATGACAGATGCACACTACCATATCCATCTTGAGATTGTGTTAACTTTGCAATCTAAAAAGTCATTTGAAAAATAATATGAAGAAAGTAGGTTTTATCAGTGGTATTCTAAACATATGGGGAGGAGGGAAAAGATGAACCAAGTGCTTTCATTTTTCTCCCATGATTTAATTTTATCCTTCAATTCTTTAGATTATCCTTGAGCTAATGGCAAGGGGATCCACAGCAGATGGGTTCTCTAATTTTTTCTTCTTTTTTGTCTCTGTGTCCTAAACAGTTTCCTTATGTTTTATTTTAACATTCTAGGTCATATAAGGCAAATTTCATACTAATATAAAATACTGGGGCATGTTCCCCCATGCTCCTGTTTTCTCTTTAACTTCCCAGAAAGTTTCATTTCTACTTTAACACCATCTATGTATATATATATAATTTTATACATCTGTTAAATCTAGGGCCCCCAAATGAAAGAAAATACTGATCTTTGTCTTTCTGAGATTGGTATAATTGAGTATTAACAATTGATTATCTCCAGATGAACCAATATTTTGGCAAGTGACATACCTAGATCTTTCTTTATGACTGAAAAACATCCACTGTGTATATAGACCATATTTTTCTTATCTATTCCTCTATTGAGATATAGGTTGGTTCCATAACTAAACCATTGTGAAAAGTGCTCCAGTAAACATGGATATGCAAGATTAGCTGTGATATGTTGACTTGTAATCCTTTCTGTAAGTAACCAGAGTGGTGTAGCTTGGTTATAGGGCAGATCTATTTTCAGTCTTTTGCGGACTCTCCTTACAGACTTCCAGTGGCTGTAAGCCCACACGTCCTTTTCTTAGGAAGATGGGCCTCTTAGTAAGGTAAGGAAGTGTCCTGGTGTAGCCCTGTTTATGTGGCCGTAGTACGTAGTCTAAAAGTGATTTTCGTAGTAGTCTTCTACACTTCTTGCTGCTTTCTCTTGCTATTCATTTGTGTTTAGAGTTAAAGAGATTGCCATGTGGTGCTGGAAACTGAACATGGGTCCTCTGGAAGAACAGCCAGTGCTCTTAACCATTGAGTGTTTTCCAGTGCTTTCTGGTTGAGTAATGGTGTTATTACTCTTGGGATAATGGCTTGGAAACCCAACCCTAGCTTGAACTGGCTCTTGATCAAGAGACTGATATCAAAATGAGAATCATAACAATAACAATTAAAGGAGAGCTTCATTGTATGTTTTGGTTGTGCCCCAACTAATATACCATGTGAAGACAGGAGAGTTTGAAAGATATCCAACACAAGCTGAAGAATTCATCCCCAGAAATTGAACCATATCATACTGTGTCTCAGAAGCCAAGCAATCAAAATGAATATTTATTCCAATGGGCAGAGACTACAGAAGTTTCTATGCTCTTTTGAAGCTCATTATCTATAGTAGTTCCCTTATCCATCAAGGACAGAAAGCTCATTAGACTTCAGCTTCCCTGGCAAGCCTTTGCTGGCTCTCATTGCTTCCACTGGAAACACGTATGTAGTCTGTGTCCATTTACTGATTTTTGAATGTTTCATTGTGCTTGAGTGTTTACAAATTCATAAACTGAGGTTAGTGACACCAGTCAAAAATGTACCTGTATTTTAAAATGGCTTGCAAAAGTATGGATTTGTTATCTTTTGTCATTCAAGGTAGTGAGAACTGTACACCTCTCTCATTCTGATCATCCAGGGGAGGCATCCAGACATGCCTGGAGGTCTGATTGTGCTGCAGACAGCTATTCATATTTTAACTAGTGGGAGCCAAGCTGCTGATCCAACAATGCTTCACCATGCTTTGGAGATTCTTAGGAATATATATTTTTTCTTTCTTTGGTTTTTCTCTGTGTAGTCCTGGCTGTCCTGAAACCCACTCTGTAGACAAGGCTGGACCTGAACTCAGAAATCCGCCTGCCTATGGCTCACAAGTGCTGGGATTAAAGTTGTGTGCCAGGCTGCCCAGCTTTCTTAGGGGTATTTTTAAAGAAAGCATTATATGATATTTGTGTGTGTGTGTGCGCGCGCGAGCGCACGTGACACTTGTGGTATCAAGGTTTAAACCCAGGATTTTGACATGCAGCTGTGACCTCTATTACTGAGCTACGGACTTTAATTTTTATGCTGACTCCAATCCAGACTGCCAAAGTGTAAATATACATTAAAAAAATTAATATATGCTGTGAACCAGGGTCAGCCTCTCTTTGCTCTGAATTAATCTGATTTGGTAACTGCTTACTTGTGAAATGTATTTGTAAGATAGTAAAATGTGTGAGTCAGAAGTTTTCCAGATGACCTTCAATTCTACTTCAGAATAAACTTTTTCTTGGTTCCTGTGATTTGTTGGAGGTAAAACTGACAGACGAGTTTTTTTTTTTTTTACAATATATATATATATGTATATATATATATATATACATATATATATATATTATATATATATATGTCATGGGTTCCTTTCTTCTTCAGTTACCCTGGCCAAATTCATAGCTCTCTCCCATGGCAGAGGCAAGGACTTACAGCTATATTCTTGCTCAGGTAGCCATTGCCACTCATTAATATCCTATATATATTGTTTCAGAAAGATAATGTCTCCCATACTGAGTGGTGGTAGCACACACCTTTAATCCTAGTAATTCAGAAGGCAGAGGCAGGCAATCTCTGAGTTCAAGACCAGCCTGGTCCAGGATGGTTATGGCTACACAGAGAAACTCTGTCTCAAACCCCAACAACAAACAAACAAACAACAACAACAACAACAACAACAACAACAAATCAAACCAAACGGAAACTTACACACAACATTCTGAACAGAATACCAATATGCAGGTACTAAGATCAACAATTAATAAATGGACCTCTGAACTGAATTGAAAAGCTTCTGCAAGGCAAGAGACATTTCAATAGGACAAAGAGGAGCCTACAAAATGAGAAAAATTTTTTACCAACTCCACATCTGATAGGGTCTAATATCCAAAATATATAAAGAACTCAAGACACTAGATAGAAAAACTGAACAATTCAATTAAAATGGAGTACAGATCTAAAAGAGAATTCCAATAAGAATGTTAAATGGCTCAGAAAACTTTAAGAAATGTTCGAACATCCTTAGTCAGCAGGGGAATGCAAAAAAATACTTTGAGATTCCATCTTACATTTGTCACAATGGCCAAGTGATAGCTCATGCTGGTGAGGATGTTGAACAAGGAGAACAGTCCCCCATTGCTGGTGGGAGTGTGAAGTTGTATGGCCACTGTGGAAGTCAATATGATGGTTCCTTGGGAAATTGGGAATTGATCTACCTTTTTGTTTTTTGTGTTTTTTGTTTTTTGTTTTTTGAGACAGGGTTCTCTCTGTAGCCCTGGCTGTCCTGGAACTCACTCTGTAGACCAGGCTGGCCTTAAACTCAGAAATCCACCTGCCTCTGCCTCCCAATTGCTGGGATTAAAGGCTGCGCCACCACTGCCTGGCGGGAGTTGATTTACCTTAAGACCCAGCTATATCACTCCTGGGCATAACCAAGATACTCCATCCCACCACAAAGACACTTGCTCAGCCATGTTCACTGAGGCTTTATTCATAATAGTCAGAAACTAGAAACAACCTCCATGTCCCTCAGCTGAAGAATGGATAATGAAAATATGTTATATCTACAAAATAGCACTATGAAATTTGCAGGGAAATGAATAACTAAAAAATAATCATCCCGAGTGAGGTAACCCAGGACCCGAAAGACAAATGTGGTATAGATTCACTTACAAGAGGATATTAGCTGTTAAATAAATGATAATCAAGCTAGAATTCATAGACCCAGAAATGTTAGATCGAGAGTAGAGCTCTAGGGGGACGTGGATCTTCCTAGGAAGAGGGAATAGAACAGATTTTGTAGGTAGCCTGGATGCAGATGGGGATGGGAGCAGGAGGCGTCAGGTGTGGGAGGGAAGGCATGGAGGGAGAGAATGCAGGGAGAGATGGCTGCAAGCAATAGGGCAGGAAACACACTTATCTAGCCAAGGCCGAGAAGTGTCAGTGTAAAACTTATCTTAGTGGAAACTCCTGGAATCCATGAGGGTGACTCTAGTGAAGACTCCTAGTACTGGAAGATCCAGAGTCTGAATTAGACCATCTTTTGAGCCAGGCAAAGCTTCCAGTGGTGGGCCTGTGTTGTATTTGGTTGAGTTATTGGCCAAGAAGGTCCTGTGGAGATTCCCAAACAACCCAGGCTGATGTTAGAACAGAGGGTTGCTCTCTAAAAACTGATGGGGTGAGGTGCATTGCATCTCCAACCTCCTCATCATTCTTTTGTAGGTCAGCTATGTTCTCATGGACTTCAGAGAACTCTCCCTCACCACATACCAGTGCACATAGGGCTTTTGGTACAATTAGATCAAACTTGTGATCTTGACCTCAGCAATGGTGGTGTTGCTCAGCATGCACACAGCTCTCTGGACCTTGACCAGGTCTCCACTAGGTACCACAGTGGGAGGCTGGTGATTAATGCCAACCTTGAAGTCAGTGGGGCACCAGTCTACAAACTGGGTGGTATGTTTGGTCTTGATGGTGGCAATGGCAGCATTGACGTCTTTGGGTACAACAATCAGCAAGCCATGTAATTGCTATGTTGAGAGTTACATTTCACCATCTGGTTGGCTGGCATTAGTGATCTCTGCTATTTTAAGTTGCTCGTGGTGGGCTTTCTCAGCAGAGATGACAGGAACATATGTGACCAGAGGGAAGTGGATGCAGGGATAGGTACCAGGGCTGGCCTGGAATTCTGTCAGATTAAATTCAGGGCTCCGTCATATCTGAGGGATGCAGTGATGGAAGATACAATCTAGCTAATAAGGTGGTTAAGGTTAGTGTATGTTGGGTGCTCAGTGTTGAGAGGTTTCTATGCAAGATGTCCATAGACAGTCTCATTGTCTAGCATGAAGGCACAATCAGAGTGCTCAAGGGTGGTGTGGGTGGTGAGGATGGAATTGTAGGGCTCAACCATAACAGTGGAAATCTGGGGGCTGGGTAAATGGAAAACTCCAGTTTTATGAACTTCTTTTCATAATCAACAGAGAGCAGCTCCATCAGCAAGAAGGTAAACCCAGAGCTATTTCCCCTGCCACAGCCGTGGAAAACCAAGAAAAACTGAAGACACTGGTCAGCTAGCTTGTGAATTTGGTCCAAGACAAGGTCAATAATCTCCTTGTCAATGGTGTGGTGGTCATGGGCATAGTTATTGGTATCATCTTCTTTGCCCGTAATGAGCTGCTCAGGGTGGAAGAGTTGGTGGTATGTCCTAGTATGAACTTTATCAATTACTGTGGGTTTCAAGTCTACAAACGCTGCCCAGGGCATATGCTTGCCAGCACCTGTCTCACTTGAAGAAGGTGTTGAAGGAGTCATCTTCTCCCCAGGGGTCTTGTTACTTAGCATCTGGCCATCAGGCTGGATACCATGTTCCAGGCAGTAGAGCTCCCAACAGGCATTGCCAATCTGGACACCAGCCTGGTCAACATGTCTGGAGATAAACTCGTGCATGTTTAATCCTTGAAGTGGTCTCTGAAAACTGAGGAAAGGAAGAGAGGTTGACAAGGACCTCCCATTAGTAGACTACCAAGGAGTCCAGGGAGAAGCAGTGTGTGTCAAGAAGACTGTATTTTCATTTAAAACAACAGAATTGATACTATCTCCTAGTATATTTAGAACACAATCTAATCCACATGTTGCAGCTTTAAGTATCACAGGATCCTTGACTTCTGCCTTTTATTGGTTGAAATGTACTAGTATCATTACTAGCAAATCTTAGAAGATTTTTTTAAAGATTTTTTTTTCTGAATTAAATTGCAACCCAATTCTTCTTCCAAGGGAAGAAATAACAAGAAGAATATTCTGCTGGCTTCTCAACTCCATGCCAGAAAATGTAAGGACCACCGATTGGCACGAGGATTCTCTACCGTGTTACAGATGCTCATCTGTGGAGGGATAGTGTCTGGAAGCAGTATTGAGAAGAAGCGATCTGAAGATCTCAGTTCTCAGTGTAGTTGGGAACCACCAGCTCTGACCTGGGAAGGTAAGGGCACATATTTAACGGCAAGTAATGTGTCATGCTTAGTTCTTCAAGATCTGTTCATTTTTTTTCTCAAGACTCATGTACTCCTGACTCTGTACTTAGTGAGGCATTGGTCATCTATGCTTGTGTGATTAGTAAGTTCCGAGTGCAGTTGCAAAACCTGTAAAACTTGTAGAACTTACCACGCTCAGTGATTTTTCTATTGTATCCTAACCCGAAGTTATGAGATGCTTCCTGGAAGGATTAACTGGTGAGGATATAACTTTCAAGTGTGTTTGTCACTTCTGCGTTTCAGGGGACAGAATGCTACTCCCTCATGAGAGCCTGTTTTGTACTTGCCTGTGGTTGGGAAAACGTTGCCCTACAGTTTGAGATGTCTCATTGGCCGTTTTTGGCATCATTACCATTACTCCATCCATCAGCATTGAGGGTGGAATCCAGTGTCTGCTTCCACTGTTGGTGAGTCGTCTTACTGAGACATGTTGGTTAGTCTACGGAAATTGTCTATATTATTTCACATTGCTTTGTTTTGGACTATGATTACAATTTACTTCCTGTGTTTAAACTTCTCTAGGATCCCAAGGATTATTTAGTCTGAACATTAGGTGTGTCTCTCAAAGAACAATCCTTAGAGTAGGGGTTTATATATATATATTTTTTTTTGATTCAAGACTGGTACAGATGCAGCGTATGTGGCCCCTTTCTGGAAATTAGATCAAAAGAAGGATGAAAGTAGAGAAAGCTCCACCTCTCTCCTCCCTCACCACCACTGCTGCTCCATGAGTCATCAAGGCTGAGTTTCTGATGTATTAGACAAAAGACAAATTTGATGGATGTTTGATCTCATCCCTCATCTTGTGCAATATAGTGGCTTAGTGTTAATCTTCTGTTCTGTGGTGCAGAATAAGGCTGACACATTCTCAAGACACCCTTTTGTTTCTTTACAGGTAGAAGCGGCACAGTGTAGGTTGCTCAGGCATCACTTGGAGGAAGTGCCGAGCTCAGGCTATTTACACCTAGGTAAGAGGTTCGTTATTCTAGATTCTCAACTTCAATCAGTCTACCAATGTTCTCCTATTTTTTGATTAGGGACTCTTTTTTTTTTTTTTTTTTTTTTTTTTGGTTTTTCGAGACAGGGTTTCTCTGTGTAGCCCTGGCTGTCCTGGAACTCACTCTGTAGACCAGGCTGGCCTCGAACTCAGAAATCCGCCTGCCTCTGCCCCCAAGTGCTGGGATTAAAGGTGTGGCCACCACCGCCCGGCTAGGGACTCATTTTTATAGCTAATATTTGCATAGGAATCAAGTGATACGTTCAGGGTTTTTAAATATTTATCATTATTGTATATGCTACTTTTCTTAGGAATTTAATTAATTCCTAGAAACATTTAAGGGGGGGGTTATAGAATAAACATTAAAAAATAAGTAACTTTTCTGTAGTAGTGAAAATTTAGATAGTGACATGAAAGAAATAATCTATTTAGATTCTTAGCTAAAAATGATCAAATATTTGGAAGTAATTTTCTTAAGGATACACAGAAGATCATTAAAGAAAGATATAAAATGAAAGAAAATAATAATAAGATATTATGTTTCTGGGTGAAACTAAAATTGCTCCTGTAAAGCAAAAATTTCTTTTTAAAAAAGTTTACATGCCTTTTCAGGATTGACTTGGAGTTTAGGCAGAGAATAAAGCTGGGGGATTAGAGGACATAAGGAAAAAAAAAAAAAAAAAAACCTTCCAAAATGCTCATAAAGGCAAACGAAACTGTCATCATACTGAATGGTGGAGTGCACAGCTCCCATGTGCAAAGCCCTGCATTCAACCTTTATCACATTCTACCCAAGGAGATCCAATAATAACAAAAGCATCATAATTGAGAAGAATATTGAAGGGTCTTGCTTTACCAGGCGTCTACATTTACGCTAGTGCCTCTATTATCCCCAAAGCAACTATTAGATAGAACTATTGCTTCAGGGCCTAGAAAGATGGCTCAGGAGTAGAGTGGTGCTGAGTTTGATTTCAGGACCTATGTTGGGCAGTTCACACTTACCTGCAACCCCAGCCTCAGGAGGATGCTTTGCCTCCACAGGCACCTGCATTCTTGAGCACATGTTCCTCCTACATGCATGCGATTAAAAATAAAACAAATCTTTTTGAAAAAAGAGTCATTTCTTCTGAACTCAGGGCTCTCTAGGAAGGCTTTGGCTACAGCAAGGCTGACTTTGCTTCTAATTCTTTGTTCCTGTTATGGACAGAAGAAGAAGTTGTCTAGTTGTAAGCTTGAGAGATGATATCAAGCCTGTCTGGTTCAGCCACTATAATTTGTCTCCACAGTTCTCCATCTAGGCTTTCTTTAGGGAGCTACACTGATGGACGTTTTAAAGCTTATTCTAGCTGTACTTTCAGCAGGGCACATGCATACATTGGTAGCATTAGTGAGAGTTATCTATGGCTTGGTAAGTCAGATTCTGAGATGGGAGTGGACCTTGCGTTTGCCCATCCCACCCATCTCAGTCACCACTTAGGTTAATATAGTACTATTTTTTGTCTGTTCCTTCCATTGTTCTGCAATTGCTCCTGCCATGTTAAGGTGAAACATATCAGTGTCCCAACACCCAGTGAGGGTGGCATTGCTCCACAAGTATAGAAATAAGATAAACACAATGCCCAAAGTAGAGTATTCTTTAGACATTAAAAAATAATTAATTCAAGATACCCCAGTTGGCTTCTTACAATGTCATCCGTTTGCATAAGAAGACCAAGGTATAAAATAGCACATGTTTTTACATGTGTTAGTATGTGGCTATTATATGTATATACACATATGAATGTTTATATGGCTACAAATGATTGCTTGAAACAGAGAAAATATGAAAAAACAAATGCTAAGCCTTTATGGTGAATTTTTACATAAAATGTGTCACTACTATATATTCTATAGAGGGGAAGTGTCATTCAACTAAAAAGGAAATGGAAAAGGACATCACTGGCACCTTTTATTACTATTTTTTACTATTTTTAATGTATGTACTAATACATCACATTCATTCACCTATGCCAAAGTAACATATGCATCTGAAAAACAAAATACTTTGATTAAAATGTATTTTTACTTTTCAAAGTCATCTAGAAAAAAGGAACTTGGCCCTAACATGAAAAGTTATATATAATTGTTATGTTAGGGCTTTAACTACTAATAAAAAATACCATACTGACATTGAACTATTTAATTTCTTTGAACTACATGTTTTTCTTTCATGAGAAAAATGTTGTCTGAAGACAGGAATCAGCTATACACATTGCGCTGAAGGTGTTGGCAGAGTATCAACTGCATGCATTTCCTTCTATTATGGCTGACAGAGATGGTCGTTTGAAGAGAGAGACAGGAGTGGGTCTGAGGAAGAATTCCCTTTTCGCTTGTGGTTGGAAGTAAAAAAACCCAACTAGCATTTTCACTAGAAAAATGTCCCATTTTTTAAAAATTTTATTTATTTAGTTATTTAAATCACATTGTAATTTACTTATTTACACAGAGGTTATAAACACAAAAAGGCAGGATGTGGGAAAAGGAATGTCACCGGAGCATAGGTGTTCAGGGGGAGTACAGATATCTTTCAGAACAGGGTATCAGCTGGGTGTAGGTTCAGGGGACAGGTCACTATGACTCTGCCTATGATTCACTTGTCCTTATCTAAGTTGGTACTGTCCACTAAGGCTGCCTATTTATAAGACCTATGACTACTAGGTCTGGTAAATTTCCACAGAAGCTGCATATCAGTCCTCAGCCCCATATGAGAACTGGGTCCAGGCCATTCCATTTAAGGGTAAGAGGGACCTTCCACATAGCTATGGCATAGTCTTCAGTGGTCTCAGCGATGCCAGAGGCAGTCAGCAGCAGTTTTGCCATGAGCTTTCAGTTTTAGAGAGTTCAAAGTAAACAAGGCATGATGGAGAGTGTTTCAGGAGACTCCTTCTGGGGGAAACAGTTCCCCTCTTTTATTTTTAAAAATACATTTTTCAGAGTTCTTGTAAGATCTGGGCAGAAGCGCCAGCAGCCTCTTCTTCCACACTCAGAGTCATAAAGACAATATTTAAAGAAATATAAATCTACATTAATAATATCTTTTATCAAAGGACTGTTATAGAACAGCCAACAACTAATCAGTCTTTATAATATAACGATTAATAATAGCTTCTTCTACTTTTTGTAAAATTGCTCCTCTTTTGTCGATTGGTTGTTGAGGGAGATTAGGATTTACATCTCTCTCGAGAATATTAAACAGAGACTAAAATTCTTTTGTGGAGAGCTTAAAATAAGATCTTAGCCAATTAGCATCTCTAGAAACTTTTGAAAATAATCTGAAATAAGTAAGCTATCTTTTTTTTGTCAGACCCATTATATTTTTTTTATTGGATATTTTGTGTATTTACCTTTCAATGTTATCTCCTCTCCCATTCTTCCCCTAACCCCCTTTTCCCATATCCCCTCCTCCTAATCTTATGAGGGTGTGCTACAAACTTCCTCCCAAACCTATCTCCCTGCTCTCAGATTCTCCAACACTAGGGAATCCAAACTTTTGGGGACCATGGTCCTCCACTTCCACTGATGTCCGACAAGGCCACCCTCAATTACCTGTTCTCAGGCTGGAAAATGTCCCATTTTTTGTATCGATTTCATAGTCAAGTTAACTTGCTGCCCCATCCTTGGATTATTTCCAATCCTTTACCTTTTCCTTTTGTCACTAAGGGTTCATTAGATCCAAATCTGACCCTTTGGTCCACAGTACATTCCTGTCTGCTTCATTTTGCATGTCATCAGAAGATATTAAGCTATCTCATTGGTTCTTCCAAGTCTAAAGACCTCCAAAGGTGACCAGCATGTCACGGATGGTCACAAGGCCAAAGAGGTAGAGAGGTGCAGAACTGAAAGCTTCAGCATCCTAATCTACTGTCCTCACCTAATTTTAGTCTCCACTCTCAGCTCTTTAGAGATAACAGGCTGTTTTCCCTGCGTTGGTCCAGTGAACATTGCCAACCTCTCCTGCCATTCCCAGCATGCACTCACTCTTTACTGCCTGACAGCTACAGTTAGCACTTCCCACCACGTTGTTGCTGGCTGCTCCCTAGAGACTAAGCTCAGGTTGTGTCTTCTTCAGGTATCCTCCTGTGTTTGCATGCCCAGAGCTCCTGGGAGAACTTCCTTTAATGTTATACTAAAATGTTGCTTAAGAGTTGATCTCTTAAGCCCAGCACTTGGGAGGCAGAGGCAAGGCAAGTCTTATCTATGCTTTTGAGGGTCAACCTAGTTCCAGGCAACCAGGACTACATAGTGAAATCCTATCTTTAAAAACAAAAACCAACCAACCAACCAACCAACCAACCAACCAACCAACCCAAACAAAACAAAAAAAACAGAGTTGATTTCTTTAATGAGTCTGTGGTATTCCCCTGTGGTAGGTGCCATGCTTTGTTCCTCTTTGTACCCTCTGTGCCTGTCTTGGTGCCTGTCAATCAATACTTGTCGACAGCAGCAAAGTTTGCACAAAACATGGGCTCATGGCTCTGAATATGACTTCAATTTATATGGCTGGAGTCTTGAGAGACTAAAAATTTAAAATCTAAAATCAGGGTGAGAGATACAGGTCAGACAGAAGGATGGGGCCAGGTTCAGAGTCTGAGAGCTTCTGTTAGGTCAGCCTTTGGAAACTGAAACAAAGAAAAGTCAAGCATTAAGAAGTTAAGATTAGCTTAGAGAAAAACAAGTGCACAAAGCAGTAGGAATTGTGGAGTAAAAAGAGGAGCAATCCATCAGGAATCAGAGCAGGCAGCTGTTAGGTCTCCCAACTCCTAAGCAGGAAGCCACTTTCTTTCTCAGTACAGGGACTTCACCCATGCTGAGAACTGGGTGTGGCTTGCTTCCAGGTGCAATTAGAAAGGCTGGGCAGACTTGGGTGTGGTTGGATCCCCCAAGGCAGGTGAGCACAGCGGCCACACCCTCATGCATGCCCTTCCTTCTCTGAGGCAGGTGAGTCTCTCCTGGATCATTTCTCTCAATCCTTCTGGTGCTTCATTCTCCCCATTTCTGCCTCTCCTTTCTCTATTTCTGTTTTATTACTCCCATATTCTCTTTTTCTTCATTTCTGCCCCTACTGGGGCATGGTAGATCTGAAATCTGTATTCATCTATTGATTAGAGAAAATTTGCCTTTTGTGCTTTCACTTGAAAAGATAATTGCCCTCAGGTAATTCCCCACCCCCATTTTTGAGAGACCAGTTAGTTATAATCCTGAATTCTCATTTAGAAACCATGAAAACTTACATGATAAAAGCAAGCTTTTGGGACAGGGTGTGGGTGGGTTGGGGTGCTGTGAGTCTGACCTCAGTAAAAGCTGAACCACTCTATCAAGAGTGTCAGCAGGGAAAAGGATAGGGCACCCCCCACCCCCCCAAAAAATCCCACAGCCTTCCAGAAAAGTTACCCTTCAGGGTCAGTTGTTCCTTGCCTTCCCAGAACATCATTCCATACTTTATCTGACCACAAGCATCCTGGGGACCATGTTATACACAAAGAGGATCTGTCAGAGCAGCTTTCTTTTTGAACATAATGCCTGGAATATCTCAGTCATGGTAATGAGAAAATATCTAATATCTTCCCAGACAGAACAGAATGGGGCTGGGAAGATAGCTCAGCTGGTGAAATCCTTGCCACATAGGCATGAGGACCTGAGTTCATGCTTCAGAAAGCAGTGGGTGTGTGTGTGTATATGTGTGTTGTGTGTATGTATGTGTGTAGTGTGGTATGTGTGTATGTGTTGTATGTGTGTGTGTTTGTGTGTATGTGTGTGTGTATGTTTGTGTGTTTGTGTGTGTGTATGTGTGTACGGAGAGGGATGGATGTAGACAAAAACACATGATGATGTGATGTAATCTCAGTGCTGGGGAGGCAGAGACAGCTGATGGTCAGTTAGCCTAGACAGATTGGTGAGTGTGTGAAAACCAAAATTATGTTTTAAGTTTTCATTCCTGTGTCTAAGAGATCCATGAAACCCAATTGCCTCTACTATGCAAGCTCCTTGCCCAAGGACAAATGCTTCTTAAAATGCTGGCGGCTGTTGTTTACGGGAGATAACTAGCCTCCCGGTTTAACTCCTCTAAACAAGTTTGTTTGACTCAACTGCACTGGATGTGCTTGAACACATGTAGGTGGGAGGTAGTTAGGATATATGCTGTCCCTAATTGTACCTGATGGGAACTATGATGGCCTTATGGGTTTGCCTTTTTAAGCCTCTGCAAAATGTGACTCATTGCCATTGTCTGGGAACCCAGAATGGACCTGGCCAGAGTCCATCCTGGCCAGTATTTAATTAAAGCTTACTTCAAATTTGGAACAAAACTGTGGCAGTGGTCTTATTCTTGACTGGTGGGATTAACATGAGCTCCAGACAAATGGGAGACCATGACTTCATTAAATAAAACGTGACTGGTACCTATGAAAGGCTCTGTCAAGGTTATTCTCTGATTTGTACATGCACAAGCACAAGTGTGCTCTTACCCACAAACATGCACAGCCTCCTCTTGCCCCACAACTGAGCACAGAACAGTTTCATACCTTGAGACCCTGTGGTTGGAGAAACTCACGTTTTTGCAGGTAATGACTATGAAACCCAGATAATAGACTCCTCAGCCACTGAGTTACTCATTGTGGGCAGACCTGGGGCCAGAATCCCATGCCTAGGTTTGGAGATGAGGATGACGGAGTGCCATTGGAAAATGGGATCAAGCATCCACCTTTACAAAATGCAGTGTGTTTTACATAAAAAGAAGTTGAAGATGAAAGAAAGAATCAAAGTAAATTTGTGTTCATCCATGCCTGTAATCCCAGCACTGTGGAGGCTAAGGTGGGGAGATTCCCGAGTTCCAGGCCAACCAAAGCTATGTAGTGAGATCCTGTCTAAAAAAGTGTGTGTGTGGTGTGTGTGTGTGTGTGAATATAAATTGATGAAGAAATATGTATCTCCAGCTCGTGGCCTCTTCTCCATGCAGATGAATATTCTCCCAAGGAACAATTACTGTAGGTCCCTTGTGGTTGCAGATCCCAGAACACTCATTTTTACAAATTCTTCTCGGCATCTCAGGGTTTAGTACTTCCTTATTTCCCCAGTGTTTCCTGGGAAGAGGAATTCTCTGTAATGAATGACCTTGCATGTCTGCAAACAGTGACAGTGCAATTCTTTAATTTCATAAAGAAACAGTCAGGGGAACATTAGTGACTTACTGGAGAATTGTATCCATGAGTGACTAGAATTCTCTATTCAGTTTCACAGAGCTTCAAAGTGTATATGTAGAACTTGAATCTTGGAATCTCTTCCCTCATCCCTGATAGGTTGATAATGTATTTTTATATATTCTCTTTTAGAGAAAAAAATTAATTCTAAGAATTGATTACAGAAATCCAATTCAACCATCAAATATTCACTCCACAAGAACTTTCCAAATATCTGAAGGTGTGGACACAGCTTGTACCTCAGGATACAAAGGCAGAGATTGTGTTACAATCTTGCATCTGGGTGTGTTGGATACACAAGGACAGAGGGGAGCTCACATGGCAACCCCACCTCAAAATTACCAGCTCGCCCGGCTTCAGGCTTCCTACAAAGCATTTCCTTATTTTTACTAGATATTTTCTAGTTGACAAAACAAAGGCTGCTTTTTCTTTCAGTTGTCTCTGCGCATCAGTGGATTACTGTGTCTGTCATGAAATCAGTGGCATCTACACTCTTCCGTGGTAGACAAACGTGCTTCACTAATGCTTTGCTGAGACATGCAACGAATTGAACACGCCCTGGCCTTAGAAAAAGGACATCTCTTTTTACCACAGAAACCACAGTTCCTAAACCAGCAGGATTTTCTGGTCGTACTTTTCTACCTTTCCTCCCCCTTTGCCCTTCTGCAGGAAGGCAGAAGAGCCTGAAAGCTGGTTTCTTCTTCACTCCTGGCTTTTGGACTAACCTTCAGTTTTGGAGTAGCCTGCTGGAGCCATCCTCTTAAAGAGAGACAAGGAGAAGAAGGCTCAAGGGAACAAGGCTTCGCTCTTCTGGCAGGACTCTACATAAATCCCACCAGAAGAGAATAAGTAAGCAAATTTGAAACAAGCTTTAAATACTGGCCAGGTTTATGGACTCTGGCCAAGTCCATCTCTGGGTTTCTAGAAAATGGCTCTGAGTCACGCCATGTAAAGGCTTAAAAAGGCAACCCCCCATGGCCACCTTATTTTCCATTAAGTCCAATCAGGGACAAGTATGTATCCTGATGTATTTCCTGCCTAGGTATCTCCTCCATCCAATCAGGGGCCATAAACATCTTGACACATTTCCTGCCCTGTGCCTCTCACCCACATGTGACCAAGGACATCTGGTGCAGTTGAGACAAACAACTTTTTTAGAAGAGTGAAAACATGTGACTTGTTATCTCTCATAAACAATATCCTCCAGCATTTCAGGAAGTGTCTATCCTTGGGCAGTTTTTTTTTTGTTTGTTTCATGGATCGCTTAGGCACAGTAATGAAAACCTAAAACATAAAGTTGGGTTTCACACTTGTCCACATATCCCGCTTGCTACACCTCTGCAGAACACAGTCTCTGGACTCCTATTAGAAACTATGAAGGGAAAGCAGTGGTTCTCAACCTGTGAGTCACAACCCCTTTTGGTAAAGATCCTTGGATTTAAAGGTGGTCTTTAGCCAGGCAGTGGTGGCACACGCCTTAAATCCCAGCACTTGGGAGGCAGAGGCAGATGGATTTCTAAGTTCGAGGCCAGCCTGGTCTACAGCCTGAGTTCCAGGACAGCCAGGGCTACACAGAGAAACCTGTCTCAAAAAAAAAAAAAAAAAAAAAAAAAAAAGGTGGTCTTTATGGGGTGGAACTCTTAGCAATGGTGGATGCGATCTGATGTGATCATGTTAGTCTAATCTAAGACACTTGGAGATGTCTACATGGTCTGTAGTACATCGTGTTGAGACCAGGCTGTCACAGCTTGTGGTTTCATGTTCTAACTGATCATGTTCTAACCGATCCTCTCTCATTTCCATTTCCTCCTCCCTTAGGAAACTTGAATTCTTTGTCTCATCTGCTCCAGCACAGCAGCAGGAGAAAAGCAGCTGTGACAGGGAGACTGAAAAGCTGCCATAAAATGTTGAATTTTATTCCATAATAAAGAAGATGGAAGGCTTGGACATGTGAGGGAACACCCATCACTTTCATAGCAATCACAGCCAACCTTGTCAAACAAATATGGTAAACTGGTAGGATTTGAGTGTACTCTGATGGCTGTTATCTATGTGCACCAATAGCTAATCACTAATCCTCTTCAGTAGTACTCAGGGGTGCCACTGACTCTGAGGATCTAGCAGTACTTGACAACCAAGTCACACTTTGGTCTCTCTATCTTTTCTCAGTCCAGGGGTTGGAATCCAGGGCTCCAGGCTCTGCATCAACTTCATCAAGCATCAGAGTAAGTTTTGCATTCACCAAAACACCTGGACCAGCCTCAGGCTTGATGCAGGGTTGGCTATTCAATGAGTTCATCATAGCAAGAAATGCAGTAGGAAGGTCCCAGAATGATATGGTGTATATACTGAACTCACAGACTTGATCTAGAACTGAAAAGTAAGCTGGTATTTCAGACTCAGGGGCACCATAATCCTAACTGTCATTTCTGTCTGCCTGTAAGTGCTATGGGCAACATCCAGGACTGTCTTGTTATGCTCATGCTGTAAGGTAGATTATTATAGATGATACATCCCCTGTCTTTGGAAATTTATCTTTGACAGAAATAATGTAAAACACATAGGAACACATCCTATATGAAAGCATCAGTCATTATTATTATTATATGCAAGAGCTGGGAATCTTATTGCCCACTCCCAAGAGGAACGAGCTCTTAAGATGCTTTTTACAAGGGAAGCTTAATGTAATGGGTAAGTGAAAGCTTGTATACATAAGTCCCAATTTAGAAGACACAGTGAGGTGCGTATTACATGCAGTGGCAAAGTTGCATTTCATAGGGACTACCGTCTTCTGAAGAGGGGAGGGCTGTGCTGGCATTCACTGAGAAAGCAGTCTTAAGCACTTAGACATTTCTAGATGCTGGAATATGATGTCCACT
Source organism: Mastomys natalensis (assembly GCA_021653895.1). Lineage (NCBI taxonomy): Eukaryota > Metazoa > Chordata > Mammalia > Rodentia > Muridae > Mastomys > Mastomys natalensis. The sequence continues at coordinate 245,517 of JAJTUV010000250.1, forward strand.
TTCTCCTTAAGTGTCTTAGCTTTCTATAATAAGCATACATTGTACAAGAGAATTGCTAGAGAGAAAAATAGCCCAAAGTCTTAACAATGTTTTCTCTTAACTTCTGTGGTGGGTTGAATGAGAATGGCCTCTTAGGTTTATATATTTGGAACTTGGTCCCCAAAACTGTCAGTTTCAAAAGAAAGTCTGACAAATAGCTAACTGTGGTGACCTATTAGCATACCAAAGCACATGCTGGCCTGCAGGCTCCCTCAGCATCACCCATACCTGTTTCAGAGCTCATGCTGGCATCCTGGATTTTCTCACCCTGTCCTCTTCCCTAAACTTCTTCAGCTCACGGGTTCCCTTCCCTCAGCTTCTCATTCTATAGAACCTTTCATTTTGGCTATGTTCGCTTTTGCCCCTCCCACTTGCCCCTCTCTCTTGGTCCCTTCTTTTGTCTTCCTTTCTTTCTCTCTGTCTCCTATGCTCTCATGGCCATATTCAATCTAGTACTTTCTCTTCCTGCTCTGGACTCTTCCAGATGCCTCTGGCTGTTCTTTTCCTTATATCTATAATTAAAACTTTCCCCTCAGCCACACCTTCGAGTTCATGATCTCACTTTACACAGGGAGATGTGGCCTGGAACTGTTGCCTGTTGTTACCTTTCTCTGCCTGCTGCTAACAGACCAAGGTATGAGCTCTGAGCAGCTCCTCGATCCTGCATCAGGGATTCTAAGGCTTTGAAAACAGAAGCTCAACTGAACACTTTTCTTGATGACTTGCCACTGTCATGGTATTTTGTCACAGCTTAGAAAAGTTAACCAGGGAAGTTGGTACCAGGAAATGGGCTATTGCTGTGACAGGTTTGACCATGCTGTTTTTGGGAGGAATATAGAGATTTTGGGACTCTGGACAAGAAAATGGTCGAATACCATAAGCAGAACTTAATGGGCCATCCAAGTAGGACCTTGGAAGATACTGGTGCTGAGGTCCAGCACTCAAGAGATTTCATAGGGAAACAATGCTGGCAACTGAGCTAGACTGAGTTCTTGTGATATTTGGCATTTCCCCCTTGCCCTGACAATTTTGCCCATGGCTGAATTAGAAAATACTAGACTAATTTCTTCAGCAGAGGTGTTTTAAAGAGAGCCTAATACTGACTGTGTCACATGGTTGTTAGTAATCATTTCTCTGCAAGTTGACAATGGAAAAGAGCAAGCCAAGCAAATAGAAATACAGAATGTATACTCTAGAGAAGAAAAGGGAACCAGGAAATGTAGTACTGGAGTCCAGACTTGTGCTGAAATTGATATGGAGATGAAGGAGAGGCCTGATCCACGTTGAAACTGCACCATCAGAGTAAGACCTCATCCAGCTAATCTTGCAACCTGTAGAAAAAAAAAGGCCTAAGGAATCTTTTACTCCCCCAAATCAGCAACAAACCAAGCCTGTTGCACATGTGCTTCAAAGGGTTTGGGTCTATCATAAGTTGGTAGCCAAACTTGACAGTGTAATTTAAGTGGTTGTGGTTTTAAAGTAATTATGAAGAAGACAAGAGTAAGAAGGTTGTAGGATCTCTCTCCTGGTTAAGGGAAGCCACTGAGGACAGGGATGTGACAGGGGAGCCCGTGGCGTGACAGCATAGAAGTGAAGCCTGGATTGTGTTGGAGACCCCGAGATATAAGAGGTGCCAGAGCTGTGGATATCTGCCAAGGAGAGCTGTACAAAAGGACTGGAACCAGACCAAGGATGAGGAGTCTAGTGCATGGGCAAAGCCAGAATTGCGGAGCTGTCTAATCCCATTGACATCAGACGTGGGGCTACAGGAAGTGGAGTTTTCCCTGGTATGTTTCAGTTGTGCTTCGGTTTTGTTCACTATCCCAGGCTCTTACCTTTGTAATGGTGAGGTATATTCTGTACCATTGTATGTTGGAAGTATGTAATTTGCATTTGATTTTACAGGTGGTTGTCAAGGCAATTAATAGATTGCCTTGAGGGAATACTCCTTCACTTCTGGTGGGAGTGCAAACTTGTATAGCCATTTTGGAAGTCAATATGACAATTTCTTAGAAAACTGGGAATCAATTTAACTTAAACTATATCACTCCTGGGCATATACTCAAGGACATTCTATCCTATCACAAGGATAATTGCTCAACTATGTTCATAGCAGTTTTATTTGTAATAGCCAGAAACTGGAAACAACCTAGATGTCCCTCACCTAAAGAATGGATAAAGAAAATGTGGTTCATTTACACAGTGGAGTATTACTCAGTCATTAAAAACAACAATGACATGAAATTTTCAGGCAAATGGATGGAAACTAAAAAAAATCATCCTGAGTGAGGTAAACCAGATCGAGAAAGATATGCATGTTTGTCCTGCTTGCAGAGTGTTCTGGGACAGGAGACTAGCAGAATCATCATCAAAGAGACCAGAGAGACTTCATCCAGCAACTACCGGGAGTAGATGCAAAGTACTATAGCCAAACACTGTGCAGGGCTCCATGTAGTCTTGCTGAGGAGGGTGAGGAAGGATCAGAGGAACCAGAGGGGCCAGGACAATATGAAACATGAGAATACAGCCCACAGAATCAAATGATCAGGACTCATAGGGGTTCCCAGAGATTAGGGAAGCCTGTGGTGATCTGACCTAGTCCTCTGAATATATGTTATAGCTGAGTAGCTTGGTGTTCTTGTAAGAATCCTAACAGTGGGAGTGGGGGCTGTCCTTGACTTGTTTGTCTACTTGTGGGACCTTTTCCTCCTATAGGATAGAGTTGACTAGCCTTGGTGTGTTGGTATGTGACTGGTCTTATTGGAGCTTGTTATTCGAAATGTGCTTGATGTCCCTGGAAGCTCTGCTCTTTTCTGAGGGGAGGTGGAAGTAGGGGAAATATGGGGGAGGGGGAAGGTGGAAGGAAGAGACTGGGGAGAGAGAAGGGAGGGGAAACTGGAATCAGAATGTAATATATGAGAGAATAATAATAATAATAGTAGTAAATGGTTGTAGTTTAAACATTCTAGGGCTATTTGGAGTTTCAAATAGCCTTGCCTATTTTTAAATCTTGGTTGTCCAGGAATACATATTTTGTGTAGTTCATTTTAATTAACAAAAAGGAAAGTGTTACAGTAATATTTTAAAACGGCAGCACCTGATCTGTCTTATGGTACGTGGCCGCCATCTCCCCGACTAGGCAAGGCTTGAGGCCACGAGCAGCTGTATGTTTTCGCTGCTGCCCCGGCTCAGGCTACCGGCACAGGCAGGCCAGAAGCACTGCCCTGCCACCCAGGAGAGGCCAGTGTGGGAGATGGCTCTGCCAATTTACCTCACTGTCTCCACAAGGTGGGCTGAGACCATCCTGCCATCCACGTGGTACCAGGTAGAAATGAGACTCTAATGGTTAAAGATTATCTAATAGCTTATGTATTTGGTAATGCTCAATTATCAAGATGTCCCCACAATTGAAAGTGTTAACCAATTAACTAACCTTTATATAAGTTGTTACCCAGGACTGCTCTCTATACACATGTGGCTCTCCATGGCTCCTAGTCGCTGCCTCTTAGCTCCTCCTCTTCCTTACTCCTCCACACTAGCTCCTCCCAAATTACTGAGTTTATGGTAAACTGTTGCGGGGGTGGGGGTTTGGGAGGGGAATATCCTGCTACAGGGAAGAGATTGTCTTGAGTTTCAGAAGAGATGTTGGACTTGGAACTTTTAAATGGTATTGAGACTGAAAGACTACAGGGACTTTTGAAGTTGGAGTAAATACATTTTGCATTATGTGAATACTTGTCTCCAGTTGGTTGACTTGCTTTGGAAGAATTAGGAGGTGTGGCCTTGTTGGAAGAAGTGTTATTGGTGGTGGGCTTTGAGGTATCAAAAAACCTGTATAATTTCCAATGTCTCCATCTCTGCCTCCTATTGATGGATCAATATATCTGTTTTATGTTGGTTTTGACTCCTTCAGGTAAGTACCAAGAATAGTATACCTGGATCACATGGTTGGTCTTACCCTTGCCTTTTTGGTGGATCTCTACACAGATGTTTGTTGTGGCTACACATACAGATGTTAACCAAGGGTGTAGAAGGATTCTTTCCCAGCATTTGATTTTTTTTTCAGTAGCTATCCTTCAATTTCAGATTAATATAGATTTATTCTGATGCTTTGTTTTTGTCTATTTAATTTTTTAAGACAATGTCTCGTGTAGTCCAGGCTGGCCTTAAATTTGCTATTTAGTCAAGGGTGACCTTGAATTTCTGACTGCCTTGCTTCTACCTTCTGAACAATGGGGTTACAGATGTGAACTAGGGCAATTAGTTTCATGCAGTGCTGGATATTGAACATGGGGCTTCTTTTGAACATGCCAGGCAAGTGCTCTACCAACTTAGCTGCATCCCAGGCCTTCCTTGTGGTCAAACCCCATCATGTATTCATCAGTCTTACCAACCACTTCCCCTTCAGAGGATTTGTCTCATCTGTCTTTGAACCTTTCCAGTTTCTCCTGATTTGTTTTACTGTCTTGAAATGCCTTTTGTATTCTTCCTTTGGCTGTTTGTCGTTCATTCCTATTACGACTTGAATCTAAAAGTATCCCTGAGAGCTCATGCAGTAAAGGCTTAGTTTCTACTATGGACTTTTGAAAATTGGTCACTGAGGTTCTAATGTATCAGTGTACTTATCTGTGATGGATGTGTAGATGAATGGGCATTAGTGGAGCCCGCTGGAGTAAGCTTTTCTCTAGGATATGCCTCTGAAGGACATGTCTTGTATATAGACTCTTCTCGTCTGCTTCCTGTGTCCTGTGAGCTGAGCGTCTCTGGTGTGCCCAACAATATGGTCTTTACCATGATGTTCTGCTTCACTATGAAGCCACTGTAGTCGACCTTTCCTTCTTTTAAGTTGCTTGCGACAGGTGTTACGTTGCTATTCTGAAAAACTAACTAACACACTTTCAACTGGGGTCTTTCTGTCTTTCTCAGGTGTACTTGGTGGATATGACTGAATTCAAATTCATTACTACCTCCTGAATCTGACAATGAGGGCCTGATGTCTACCCCAATTATTTTTCTATCTTTAGCAATTTGCTCACAGACAAATAAGGAAAATATAAACAAACAAAAAGTAATTCCAACCAAACAACACAGAAACTACATGATTAGGGGACTTCTTATGGTCATAGTGCTTCATATAACATTTTTATTTTTCTTAATCTAAAATAGAAATTTTAGTTTTTGTAACCCATAAAAAGAAATGATAAGATTTAATGAGGAAAAACTGTGAGAATCAGTTAGCATAGTATGAGAAACATAATAGCAAATTCTTGGTTTTGTTACTCCTTGCTTTTTATAACTTAACTTCCACCTGGTTCATATTTCTCACGAGTGGTGGCTCACCCCTCACTGATACCAAAGTCCCCACCCGGCTGTACCTCCCTCTTAAACTCATAATGAAGTTGTCCTAGTCAATATGTATTTGATGATCACATGCCTGCCCTGTGACCTTTGCCCTAACTCTCACTATGACTCACCACAGACACACACTGCTTCCCAGTCAAGCACACACTCAGCATCTCTCTCACCTAGAAATCAGTCACTTGGGTACTCACAAGGAAGCCCAACCTATGGATTTCTAACCAAAATATAATTTTATTTTTAAAAAAACTTTTTTATTTTAAAAATATCTAGTTTTAAAATTATGTGTTGCATGTGTGTTGGGAGCCAGCTCCTAGCAGAAAAGGCTATCATCTTTGCAGCCATCTCGGGCCATATACCCTGACAAGAGACTAGTTTTTCAACAGCCCGCAACAGCTGAGCACACTCTGATAAACATCTTATTTTTCTCACATATCTTGTTTGGTTGTTTAGTGCCCCCAGCTGCAAGGTGCACGTGGTAAAGTGTCTCAGCTGCATTCCCCTGCTTGTGCTTATATATACCCAGGATTTCCTTTCGTAAACAGGACTTGATCACACACCCTGTCTTGTCTCCATTCTTCGAGTCTCTTGCCCTTCTACCCCCACTGTCTCTTGCTAGACCCTGACTCCGCAGACTGAAGCAGCAGCTCAGGTCGGGACATAGTGGCTCCCAAAGTGGGGCAGAACGGGTCGTTACACATGTGTGTCTGTATGTGAGCATATGCACATGAGTTTAGTGTCTACGAAAACTAGAAGGAAGCATCAGATCCCCTGCAGCTGAGGTTACAAGTAGTTGTTAGCTGCTGGAGAACTGAAGTTGCCTTCTCTGTGAGGCCAACAGGCATTCTTAACCATCTGTCCAGCCCACAGCAACTTTTTCCAATTCCTGGGTTGATGTTTTATGTAACAGCAACACATACAGATAGCTTTTGATTTTCATTTGGCTATCTTTAGTCACGTAGTTTGTTGGCATTTCCATGTTACGCTGTTATAATTTGGATACAAAATGTCCCCTTTGTGTTTTATGTGTTTCAGATTCAGGAGAAAAAAAATGACCTCATGTGTTTGAACAACTGGTCCCTAGCTGGCAGTAATCCTTTGGGATGTTGTAGAACCTTTAGGAGGTAGACTCAAGCTGGAAGTGGTCTTTGGGATATGGGGCAGAGGGGTTTGAGATATATAGCTGGCATTACTGTTTAGAATGATATATTCTTTGGTAGGTTCGTATACAAATACAATGAATGTAGATCACATCTCCTTTCCAACATTCCAACTCCTTCCAGTTACCTTCTGACCTCCTCCTCCCAATTTCATGTCTCCTTCTTCTCCTCCTCCTTTCATAACCCATGGAGCATAATTAGTGGTATCCATATATGCATGGGTGGAGGGACACTGGAGCATGGCAACCTACTAGGGCCCACACCATTGAGAAAGCTGGCTCTCTCCACCCTCTACAGCCATTTCCTACCAGAAGCTCACCAATCGGGTAGGGTCTGGTCTACCTTATTCATGCTGCCAGCCCACATGCTGTTGAGTAGCTTGATCTTGAACAGATCATCGAATTTTAATGTGTTGGAGGAGTTCTGCAGCTCTGACTTGCTTTCTCTGTCATATTTATTTTATTCAAGTATACCTTAAATTCCTTTAAAAAGAATTAGAACTTATTTTCATAACTTTATCCCAGGATCCTTTTGACAAAAGGTCAATTTCTCCTGAAATGTAATCAACTTTGGATTTGCTTTATTTGTTTATTTGTTTGTTTATTTAAAAATTCAGATTTTATTCTCCTTCTGGTTCACCCTCCAACTGTTCCACATCCTATACCTCCTCCCTGCTCCCTGTCTCCACAAGGATGTCTCCAACCCCCACCTCCACCCCACCAGACCTCTAAACTCCCTGGAGCCTCCAGTCTCTTGAGGGTTAGGTACATTTTCTCTGACTAAACTCAGACCCTGCAGTCCTCTGCTGTATATGTGTTGGGGGCCTCATATCAGGTGGTGTATGCTGCCTGGTTGGTGATCTGGTGTTTGAGAGATCTCAGGGGTCCAGGTTAATTGAGACTACTGGTCCTCTTATAGGGTCGCTCTTCTCCTCAGCTTCTTCCAGCTTTTCCCTAATTCAACCACAGGGGTCAGCAGTTTCTGTCCATTGGTTGGTTACAAATACCTGTATCTGACTCTTTCAGCTGCTTGTTGGATCTTTCAGTGGGTAGTCATGATAGATCCCTTTTTGTGAGCACTCCATAGCCTCAGTAATAGTGTCAGGTCTGGGTGACTGTTGTACTCTTTGGGAAGATCATTCCATAGGGTGCTCTCTAGAGGCAGCACTGGTGAATTGCAGATACTTACTTTTAGGGAGACTTAGACTATGTTCTAAAGTTAAGGACTGCATGCTGTGTACTAGACACATGACCCTGGAGATCCGGAAAACAAGCAGGACATTGTGTTTATTTTCTGTGAGCACACAGGCTAATACACATAAGAAAGGCAGTATGTTCAGGAGAGCCAGCTAAGAAGGAAGATAGTGAAACAATGTTGTCATAATTATAATTAAAATGGCTGCCTATGTGATAATTTTATAATTTCTGTTTTGATTTGTTTTTGTCTTTGGGTATATTCTATAGTTCTGGCTCATATATCTTCTTGATCCTTGTTAGGTAAAATTCTACATGTCATTACCATATTTTACTATGTTTATGGAGCTTTTCTCAATTGACAATGAAATTCATTATTTTCTAGTCTACTACAGAAATAATAGTGGTAATTTTGTTTCATTTTCAAAATGTGAAAAGATGTACTTAACTGTAATTTCAATGTCTACAACAGTTTCTGATGTTTATTCAACTGGTTTGCTATCTTGAACTGGGCATTCACAAACAAAACAGTGCTTCTATTAATGTTAATGGAACATGTGAGGATGAAGAGGAGCACTGCCTAATGACATAGTAGTAAAGATTTTCAGGATGAGCACGTCTGTATTCATGCATGAAATGCTCCCTTCACCAAGAGTCAGATGAGGCACCTTCATTCTTAGCTCATGTGCTTTTACTGAAGAAATATATAAAAATCATCATATTTAGTACTATACTGTAATGAAAATATTTAGTCCCAAAGAGAAAAAAAATTGAAACAGCAGTTTTTGAATAGATTTATAAACACTGTCATATCCTAAATGCTTTTCTTTCTCTATACCTAAGGCTTTTCCAAGAGTCTATTTATTCATTAATAATTCTGTCTTCTCAAGAAATTTCACATGTCATTCAAATATATGCTATTATGCTTACTTATCAAAATTTATTGCCTAGGTTTTCAGGTTTCTTTATCAAGCCTTTAATGAATGTCATTTCAAGTTTACTTCCTAACCAAATAGTACAACTTTTGATTTTTCCCTTTTATTTTTTTGAGATCTTCAAAAATAAGCCAATTTTCGAAACTTGAATTGTATATGATACGATTTGACCACCTCAGCATATTAAAAGGCTTCCTGCTGACTGCTAGTGCAGAAAGAGAAAGTGAAATGCTGTTAACTTGAATCCACAGACAGTGTGCAGTGGAGGAAGGACCTAGCATGGCATGAATTGCCTCTATTGGAAGCACATGATGATGAGAAAGAGGAAACCATTCACAGAGACATCTCCTTCTTGTCTCACAATTGGGTCTATCTTAGTCTTTATTTCTTAAATCTTATAGTTCAATGAAAAAAGGAATTAAGAAGAAGAGCATCATTGTTTCTAGGTATGGCAGAGGAGAAAGGGATAAAAGGAAGAGCATAGCCAGAGTAGAGACATCTGAGTGAATTCAGACTATTGACCAGCAGACCAAGACAGAACATGTAAAGGGGTTGGGAAGCCAGGAGACCAAGGGGCTAAAAGTGCAAAAGGAGTGAAAAGGACCAGCATAGCAAAAATGGTTGGATTACATAGGGAAGAACAGCTGGGGAAGGGCAGCCCAGCCCTGGGCTGCAAAGTTCAGGGTAGGAGACAGAGTGTTCCAGCCATACCCTGTAACATGTAGGGACAGAGGAATGCCGGGAGAACCTGGCATCTGCTATGATACGTTAAATAGACAGGCACCTCAGTGATTTGTCCCAGATTTGAGACCTAACAATATTGTTTTGAGTTTTGACTGACTGGTGTTTTAGTGATTCACTAGCTGTTTCCTGATTTCTAGAATGATTGGCTCAGTGGATCATAAGCCTTAAGAGAGAAGTGTCCATGTCAGGATATGTCTTAAAACTGAGTGTCTAGGAGCCACTCTGTGGTCAGCTAATGCCTGGGTATTGTCCACAAGATGACCATGGAAGCGAAGGTGCTGGACTCTTCCATGGATCTCACCAAATTATAAAGAAGAGAAATGTAGCTGATGGGAATAACTCAAAATGTCTATCACAGTATGTGATATTAGAAAACTATTACAAAATAATTCAGGTACATAATTACCTAGTGACAGGGAAAGAGTCTTCAGCTATCAGTGTCTTAGCTATTCTGCATTTACACTTAATGAACTCAGCTTCTTAAGAGATGTCTTTTCTGTTCTAATTCACAAACAGCACAGTTCACACAGTAGGTGAAACTGGATTTTCTCCATTCTTTTAAGGGCAACTTTTAGGAGCTGGTTCTCTCCTTCCACCATGTGGGTTCTGGAGATTGGATTCAGGCCATCAGGTTTGTTGGCAAGCACTTTCACCCCCTGAGCCATCTCACCAGCCCCTAGCTCTTCTCCATTCTTATGCAGTTATAGTATTAGAACACTGGCCAGAGGTTTTGAACAAGGGTTCAAGGTTTTGCACCAACATGCTATGGTTACTTTATCTCTCTATTTCTTTTCTATACAAAATCAAATGAAAGCTCATGGCAGAGGCCTCCAATGCAAAAGCTTTTAAATAAGTGAACAGCAAAAACAAACAAACAAACAAACAACCCTAACCACCCCAAAACAAAACAAAACCCAACAAAAATAAAAACAAAAAACTTCTCCCACTATTTCCTTCTAAAAGGAATCAGCCCTGAAAAGATATTTATTTCATTTACATAGTCTTTCCAGTCATATTACAGTTTGTACTGAATAGTTTACATATTTTACAGAATTAAATAGTTTCTGTTTCTCGAGCCAGACGTATGCCTACTGAAAACAGGGACTCCGTGTCCCTCCCTCACTCAGCATCTCATGCAGTATTAGCAAGAGAAGCACAGCTCTGTAACAACCTCGAGCTGTTCTCTAATTATTCTTGGATGCATTCGAAGTCATAGCTTCATGTTCTCTTTGTACATCTAGAGATGAGCGTGAAGCTTGAGGCAGGCATGTCTGTCCTCTTTCATATACATAAAGCTAAGACCAATGCTTAAAACCTAACAGTTTCCAAGTAAATATTGTTTAAAAATATAATAATATATATATGTGTATCTGGAAAACTTCTGGTGGCCAAGTGAAACATCCATGACTCGGGCCAAGGAAACTGATTAAATAATATGTCATATTTTTTGACCTAATTAGCAAAAGTAAGGAAAAACTTCCTTGTAATAGGAAAAATACTAATACATCTTCCAAGATCTGTTTCTTTTTGTGATTTTTAAATTAATATAAATCAATAAAGTACAATTATATATATATTTATGGATATATGTATGTATATACCCTTTTGAGTAAGAATTTCTAGTTAACAAACTTCTCTTTCTCTCTTCCTTTCTCCCTTTCTTCATCCCTTTCTCTCTCTTTCTCTGTCTCTCTCTGTCTCTTGTAGATTTATTTTATGTGTCTGAGTGTTTTGACTGCATGTATGTATGTGTACCATGTTCATGTTTAGTGCCCAACGGGGCTAGAAGAGGGCATCAGATCCCCTAGAACTGGAATTCCTTATGGTTGTGAGCCACAGTGTGGATGCCGGGAGATGAACCTGGGTCCTCTGCAAGAGCAGTAAGCACTCTTGACACTCAGCTGTCTCTCTAGCCTCCAACTCTTTTCTCATATAAGGCATGCTTAGTGTTATAATAATGCTTAATGTTGCATGTCTTGCAAAACTCTGAAAACACAATTCATAGGAACTGACAAATGTGCTACCTTCCTTTCAGAAATTTGTCTTTCACTTGTTTCAATTAGTTTTTTCTGGTTCTGGGGATTTAACTTAGGGCTTCAGGCATGCTGGCCAAACAGCACCACTGAGCTACACCTGAAGTCCTGAAGTAATTGATTTTTTTTTTTTTTTTTTTTTTTTTTTTGGAGACAGGGTTTCACTATATAGCTTTCGCCTGAATTAAAAAAAAAATGATCAAAATATTTCTCTAAAGAAAAATATGGGTAGAAGATGCAGACAAAAGTTCATTTGCAACTTCTGTGTGCTATATCTTTCTCAGGTTGTTGATTCAGCCTGGGGACTTTCAGGATTGGCACCATGACTTGTGTGCTACTTGGTAGACAGCACCTAAAGCATACAAGGCTTTTATTTCTACCATGTATTTTTTGGCCCATTATTGAGACACAGAAAGAACTAAAAAGAGGCTTATCTAAAGTGCGTAGTCATATTTATCCTCCCAAAGCTGTCATCAAAGAGCCCTGTTGAACTTAGAATGTGTGAACGTTTACTGAGTGTTAAAACGTTGACTACAGCACATGTATGTCTTTGATGGGATGTTGGTGGGCATTAGAATATGGAGTCTCCCTGGAGGACTTACTGTCGGGAGTAGTGTATGTTGCTGTATCTGGTTACTCGGTGTTGAGATCGTCATTGGGGAGGTAGAACCTGTGGTTTGGCTTATGTGAATGTCTGGGCTCATCATTTGTGTCACTTGAATTTCTGGCCCTACCAAAATACCACCACTCATCACTGGTCCTATACACGCATCAGTCATGTTACCATTGCCCATGTCAGGCATACCAGGGCTAGCCACCACTCTCTCAGCATAGTAGACATTGTGTGTGTTGGCTATCTCGGCAGGCACACAAATGTTCCCTTGAACATCATAGACAGGTGCCATTACGGTTTCGGTCACGACTACGTTGGGTGGAAGCTGAGAGTCAAAAACAATCGTTGTGGGTTGTACACATGGGTCAGAAGTAGTGTAGGTCTCAGTCACTATGATGTCCCCATGAATCATGGGTTCAGAGGCTGCTGCCATTTCTGCTTGGAATTCAGCCTCTGAGAGAGTCATTCCTGAAGATTCATTGACAAAGTAGTTAGGCCCCAGCAGAGGGAGGTCAGTGCTGATGGGTATACAGGCCTGGTGTGAAGGGAACGGCTCAATCTCTGTGTCCAAGCAGATTTCAGCTAGAGTTCTGAACTTTGGATCTAAAGTCTCCATGTAGCTTTCATCTAAGTCATCCACAATCCAACTGCAGCAGCCAATGGAGCCCACGGGTGACCCAGCTCCTTCGTGATCGTAAATGAGAAGGCAGTCATTGGCTGGTCGGCCTTCGTCTTCATCTGCATATGCATAAGCTTTCTAAGATGGAGGGAAGACGGGAAGTTAGAGGTTTCTTTTTCTTTACATCAACCAGTGAGGAGTAATAGCAATGCTTCAGAGACTTCTGAACTAAAGATTTCATGGATTAAATTAAGAAACAAAACAATACTTTGATGTATTACTAAATTATTGTGTTTTAAGATAGAAATCATTGTGTGAGTTAGTGCGATATAGAACTTGAGGAATATGTGTGAGTTTCCCTAATTTGAAAAGTAATAAATGATAACACTTATATTTTGTTGTGTCTTGAATCAGATAATATTTAATTCTTTTGGATTTATGATTTTTTATTTCTGAGGTCACCTAGAAATAAAATGTGTTTAGTTATGTTCAAAATACTTATTTAAAAAAAGTTTTTTCTACTTATGCATTTATTTATTTGTTTGCATGTGTGCAGATATGTGTGTACCATAGACCTGATATGGAGGTCAAATGACAACTTTCAGGTCAACTCTTTCCTACTAAGAAGCAGATCCTGGGGATTGAACTCAGGTTGTTGGGGTTGACATAAAACACTAAACATGCTGGGTCATCTTGCTAGTCTCCAAATATTTCTGTAACGAGATACATTAGATCAATTTGGAACAAAAGCATATGTAAAGATAGAAATCTCTCTGACAGTCAGAGACTTTCCTCAGAATGTTCTTGAAGATCTGTGTGGCTTTAGCTATTCAAAGATGATGACAGGAATAAGTCTGAGGAAGGGTCTGAGAGATGAGTCCCTGTTATGTTTTACAAGTTACTATTACTGAAATAGTCTCACTGGTGGGAGTGCAAACTGATACAACCACTCTGGAAATCAATGTGGAGGTTCCTCAGAAAACTGGAAATAGATCTACCTGAAGACCCAGCTATACCACTCTTGGAAGTATACGCAAAAGATGCCTCACCATGCCACTGGGGCACATGTTCCACTATGTTCATAGCAGCCTTATTTGTGATAACCAGAAGCTGGAAACAACCCAGATGTCCCACAACAGAAGAATGGATACAGAATATGTGATTCATTTACACAATGAAATACTACCCAATTATTAAGAATGAGAACATCCTGAGTTTCGCAGGCAAATGGATTGAGCTAGAAAATATCATCCTGAGTGAGGTAACTCAGACCCAAAAGGATATGCATGGTATGTACTTACTAATACGTGAATATTTGCCAAAAAATGTACAGAATTCCTAGAATACAGTCCTCAGAACTCAAGAGGTTAACAAGCCAAAGGGCCCAAATAAGGATGCCTCAATCCCACTTGGGAGGAAGAAGAAAGCAATCACAGGAGGGAGGGATGTGGGTGGGAGAGGGGACAGGGAGGGGAAGAGGGTATTGGGTGGGTGAAAAGGACTGAAGCCCTGAGGGCCAGCGGAAAGAATGGAAACAGCAACCTGGGGAGGTAGGAGGTGGGGAGACCCTCTAGAATGTACCAGAGACCTGGGAGGTTAGAGACTTTCAGACTTAAAGGGAGATGAAATGCCCTACACTGGGGAGAGCGAACTTGTAGAACCCACCTCCAGCAGAAAGACAGGACATTAAGTGAGGAATGGGGTTGCCATCCCACAGTCAAAACCTCTGACCCGTAATTGTTCCTGTCTGAAAGAACTACAGGGACAAAAATGGAGAAGGGCCTGAGGAAAAGGAGGCCCAGTGGCAGCCCAAAGTGGGATTCAGCACAAAGGGAGGCCCCAAGACCTGACACTATTACTGATGCTATGGTCTGCTTACAAACAGGGGCCTATCATGACTGCCCTCCTAAAGACCCAACAAATCAGCTGAAAGAGTCTGATGCAGATATTTACACCCAAGCAGTGGACAGAAGCTGCTGACCTATGTGGTTGAATTAGGGAAAAGCTGGAAGAAGCAGAGGAGAAGGGTAACCCTGTAGGAGGACCAGCAGTGTCAACTAACCTAGACTCCTGAGATCTCTCAGACACTGGGCCACCAACCAGGCAGCATGTACCAGCTGATATAAGGCCCCCAACACATATACAGCAGAGGACTGCTAGGCCTGAGCTCAGTCAGAGAAAATGCACCTAACCCTTAAGAGACTGGAGGCCCCAAGGAGTGGGGAGGTCTGGTGGGTTGGGGGGTGGTGGTGGGGACATCCTCATGGAGATGGGTTATGGGGAAGGAGATATGAAATGTGGAACAGCCAGAGGGTGGACTGGGAGGGGGATAAAATCTGGAGTGTAAAAAAAGATTAAATAAAAATTAAAAAAAAAACTAAAGGGAGGGAGGGAGGGAGGGAGGGAGGAAGGGAGAGATAGAGACAGAGATAGAAATAGAGAGGGAGAGAGAGAGGGAGAGGGAGAGGGACAGGACAGGGACAGAGAGAGAGAGAGAGATGCTTTGTATATTCTTAGCCTCAGGAATGGTATGATTAGAAGATGTGGCCCTGTTGGAATAGATGTGGCCTTGTTGGAGTAAGTGTGACCCTGTGGGTGTGGGCTATAAGACCCTCATCCTGGCTTCCTGGAAGTCAGTATTCTACTAGCAGCCTTCAGATGAAGATGTAGAACTCTCAGATCCTCTTGCACCATGCTTGCCTGGATGCTGCCATGTTCCCATCTTGATGATACTGGACTGAACCTCTGAATCTGTAAGCTAGCCCCAATTAAATGTTTTCCTTTATAAGACTTGCCTTGGTTATGGTGTCTGCTCACAGCAGGAAAACCCTAAATAAGACAGAGTGGTTGCATGTTCAAGTCCCAAACATTGAAGAATAGTCTCAAAGTGAATCCCATCTTTTGTCCTGCATTGTGAAGCTTTTCATGTGCTCTGTTCTCTACATTCTCCCACTAGAAATGAGTGAGGCATATCATGACATCAGGACCAAATCATGGTGACATTTCATAGTCTGACTGACCCCTCAGATACTCCCTCAGATTCTTGCATGGAACACTTGGTAGTGGCTGGAGCGGAAGGTCTTTAGTATATAGTATATATATGTAGATTGCTGTCTGTAAGCAGGTTAGGGCAGGTGAAAGATATGGCTAGAGTCTGTGATTAGGCAATGGAAAAAGAAGGCAGGCTGAGAGTTTTAGAGATGGGGACACACACACACACAGACAGAGAGAGACACAGAGAGAGAGAGAGACAGAGAGAGACACACACACACAGAGAGACAGAGAGACAGAGAGGGAGACAAGAGATGAGGAGACAAGATAGAACCTATAGGAGAGGAAGATGGACTGGATCCATGTGGCTTGAAATAGTCACAGGTACCTATGAATATTATAGAAAGAGCAATAGAGTAATGTAGGGTAATTTGTTCAATCTAGGAGGGCAGCTTGTATCAATATCGATCGAGTTTTGAATTCTTTGTGTGGGCATTTTGGGGATTGAGAATTTACTGTTATAAATCTGACTGATAAATTACAAGCCTCTGGAGTTTTCTTTATTCGGGGATTGGGGTTTAGAGCCAGTCCTGGCAGACTAGCTGCAGGGGATGGATGACTGGGAATGCCATTGGTTCAGCGGTGGAAAGTTGGATGGACCGCTGCATGGGGATACCCATGGGGGTGAGGAGACTGCCGTAGCCAGAGAGTAGCCGGTGATAGTGCGAATTGTTGTTTAATAATTACACACTACATATATACTACTGTATATTTAGTATATAGCTATGATTCTTGTAGTATTGATCCATTATTAAAGAACTGATATTATTCATATGTTTTGCAATATATTTTAACTGCTATATTTTTGCTTATTTTTGATAATTTCATACATGTGCATAATATTGTGATTATGTTTGTTTGCCTTCATTACTCCACTCCAATCGTCCACACTGCCTCTGAACTCCCTTTTCTTCCTTTCTAGTCTCCTTGTTGCTTTCGTGACTTTAAATTTGTGTGTGTGTGTGTGTGTGTGTGTGTGTGTGTGTACTGAATTGGGGTTGCTTGCCTAAGCACAGGTAAGGGGGGAAATTGCTGGAGCATGAGCTGCTCACTAGTGAGTACATAACTGAAGAAGATGTCCATTTCTACCTCGGCTAGCAACCATTACCAGCCAATAGCCTGTCACGTAGGGCAGGGCGCTCGTGAGCACCTCCCTGTCCATGGTGGAATGTTGAACAGACTGGTCTTGTGTGGTTGCAGCATGCTCAGACTTTTTTTTTTTCCCCCAAGGGCAATGCTGAAATTTATGTATTAGCATTTGAGGAATAAATCTAATGGAGATAGAGAAAAATGCATTGCTGATTGCTCTTAGTTGCTGACCTATCCTTTTAGTCAGAACTTATTTACTATTTATGGCACCCTATTAGACAAACACAGTATATTAGAACATTTCTTTGGCATGCTAACATAATCTTGACACTTTTTTTCTTGGGACACAAAAAGATGAGCACCAGACTGAGAAAAGAGTACCTAGATCTTAGGATCTTATCTGTCAGTTTTCATCGATCACCAAGTTGTGATAATGCATGGTCCAGTTTTAAATCCTTTGTTCCTAGCCCTGTCATAATGATGATGATGATGATGATGATGATGATAACGATCATATTATTTTAATTCTGAGACAGATTCTCATGTATGCATCCCATCCATCCATCATGGTTCTAAGCTATCCCAGGATGGCCGTGTAGCTGAGGATGACCTCAAACTTCTGATCTTCCTGCCTCCACCTTCCAAGTGTAGGGATTACAAGTTTATGCCACCAAGTCTGGTTTGTGATAGGGATTGAACCCAGGGCCTTGTGTGTGCTAGGCCAGTACTTTACCAATGAACCACACCATTGCCCTGTCCTGTCTTATTGTTTTCTCTCTTCATTGGATCTACCTGGAGAACAAGAAGGGCATCTTAGAGGACACGAATGAAGTTTTCATTATTTATCAACATCCATTCTCTCTGTTGTTACTATGGGAACCAAAGGTGAAAATCAGAAGAGAACAGAAGGGAAGATGTTAAAAGGGAAGCAGGGGATGATGGGAGATGTTGGTCTTTTCATAGTAGTGAAATGTGAAACACTGCTATATATTGGCTTTATGTCTTTTAAGAACTGAAAAAAAACATTTAAAACCTTTTTATATGAGATTAGGATAGGGTTAAAAGCAACCAAAACCCATACCTACAGCTATTCTTTCTAAGTGTGTGTGGGTGTAAGCTGTCAGAGGCTTACCTCAGAGAAGTAGCTGTCCAGAAAGGCCATGTTCATGCCGGTGTCTTGGTATTCCCGAAGAGTCCCTATAGTTGAGCTCCTCTTCCTCAGGGTCCCTGTCACTCCTCCAGCCACCATGCCTGAGGCTGTCCCAACACCTGTATTGAGCTCCACTCCTGACACACCCCCTTCCACTGTTCCTCCACCAGCATAAGTATTGGTGTAGATTTCTGGAAAGACAGGGTGTTTCCATGACAGTGCTCAAATTACCTGGCTTATGCACACAGAACATTGTCAGCCCCTCCTCCACCACCAAGACAACGTAGAAATAGTTTTAGAAATCTGGGCAATGAGCCACTGTGATCCTAAACAGAGTTTTCTGACTTGACAAAAGTTGTGTTACAGAGGGGGACGGCTATGGGACATGGCTCATTCTCATTCACACAACCTTTGCCTGGATATTTAACGATGCAGAATGTAGAGGTAGGCACTGGGTCTGTTCAGGCACAGCAATCTCTATGCCTTAGTCCCCTTATGGGGTTCAACCTATCCCCCTGCCCCCAAGTAAGGACCAGCCCTCATTGGCATATGCACTGGAGATCTGGCTCACTTGGGAACCACACGTACTGGTATGGAAAGTACCAGGCTTTGAGTACTAAGGAATCATCACTGGAATATCTCATGTCTGCTCTAGAACTGGACAACCTCTGCTTGAGTCAATCATTCCCAATTGTGAGGTACTTTTAAGTTTTCTGTGCTGTGTGGGACTGGTTAAGTTAGCAGAGTGTCTGACACTGGTGTGGGAAAAGTACACGTAAATTTAAAGAGTGTTCAAAGAATATATTTGCTGTTTTTCTTTTCTTCCCTTTTCTGTAAATAACTTTTAAACTTTTGTTATAATATCCATTATGATAACCAGGCACTACTCTAATATGTATATTGTAGCACACAGGAAAACCCACTTTACCGTCCCACCCATCCATCCATTCATCCATCCATCCCACCCATCCATCCATTCATCCATCCATCCATCCACCTACCCTCCAACCCACCCATCCATCATCCATCATCCATCCATCCATCCATCCATCCATCTATCCACCCACCCTCCAACCCACCCATCCATCATCCATCATCCATCCATCCATCCATCCATCCATTCATCAATCCATCTATCTTACCTAATACCTGCATGGTTATATATTCTATATAACATATATGTCATTAAAAAATATTCACATCAATGCTGTGTAAAGAATTTTTTAAAAATCACATTTGATAGGATTACAATTACAACACTGATTACACAAGTGCCATGTAGCCTTCCTTTCAAGGAGAAGGACTACATCCAGGGAGACTGGGTCTTCTAGGAACTTCTTACTAATAAGTGGCAGAGCTAGAAAAAAAAATCCCAATTATGGTTTCAGAATGTGCTTGTTAAATTGTTGCATTATACTTTGTTTGACTGTCACTTCACATAGAAAAGTTGAGTGGGTACCTCAGGCATGTCACTTACAGTCTGAATGTACTCTCATGCAGTGACATTCACACATATGCTAATTTATAAGGTACTTTAACTTGAGATTGTTTGACAGAATACTTTTGTTAAACCTTAGAAAGGGAAAAAGAATTGGGTATCAACTGACCAGAGGAATCAATGCGATCTTGGGTATTAGAGGCTGTCATGGGCACACATATATTTGATACATCCTGAAAGAAAAGAAGATTTCAAAATCAATGGTTCACATTCTTCCCTCAAAAGCTGAGACCTATTTACTTTGCCTTGCATGGAATTGCCAAGGCTGGCTGAGTTCCCACTGAAACCACAAACTCTCATGGAGAGCAGCGGTCCACTCACCCTGTCTTCGGGATGAGCCCCCTCTATTCTCCAGGGCTGCATCACTCCTTCTCCTCCCTCAGGCACAGGGGCAAACCTTGTCCCCAGACCTTCTGGCTGTCTTCGCTTACAGCAACACATGAGCAGTAAAAGAGGTGACACTGGCCAAGAAAGTGAAGAGAGTTAATCTCAACAGCCCACCATAATTGGAATCAAAGGGATAAATACAAAGACAATGTCTGCTCTAGGTGTAACAGATCTAGAGATCTCTCCTCCCCAGAGAATAAAGTATCAAATGTGACCATCCATCTTTATAAACACAAACACCAAGTCACATGGGACCTGAGAGCTGGAAGCAGACAGGTGAGGCTCTGTAATCCAAGCTCTCCACTAACTGATTTGAAAGGAAGACCCCTGTACTGGCTGCTTTTGTGTGTCCACTTGACACAAGCTAGGGTCATCAGAGAGAAAGGAGCCTTAGTTGACAAAATGCCTCCATGAGATCCAGCTGCAAGGCATTTTCTTAATTAGTGATTAATGGGGGAAGGCCCAGCCTCGTTTGGTTGATGCCATCTGTGGGCTGGTTGGTCTCACTTCTGTGAGAAGGCAGGCTGAGCAAGCTAGGGGAAGCAAGCCAGTAAGCAGCACTCCTCCATGGCCTCTACATCAGCTCCTATCCCCAGGATCCTGCCCTGTTTAAATTCCCGACCTGATTTCCTTTGGTGATGAACAACAATGTGGAAGTGTAAACAAATCAACATTTTCCATCCCAACTTGCATTTGGTCATGATGTTTTGTTGCAGCAATAGAAATCCTAACCAAGATAGTCCCATTCTCCCTGGATTCCAGAACTTCTAAGCCAACAGATGACATATTCAGGAATCTAACTCAGTTCTCTGATTCTACGTCCTCCCTCTACATGTATGAAAACTTGTATATATCTATATATACAACTCCTGATTGGTGTACACACAGTCGGCCCTCTACTTTTGATGGTTTCCCATGTGACATCCCAATTTCAGAAGACTGAAGGAAAGATGTATAGATAATGGAAACTGCATCTTGAAGTTTGAATTTTTGACTTTTCCCCAGGACACGTAGCCTGATAAAAATGTTGTTGACACCAGGTTTTAAAGCCTAGGACAGGAAGCTTAAGGTGCCAATGCTTAGATCCCATCAGGCATGAATCATTGTAAAAACATCTCAATAATTCTTATGTGTATCTAAGTTGAGAACTACTGACTTAAAGTTGTTTTTCACGACTTCTAACATGCCGTAGGTCAGGTTCTGGGACATTTCCAAAGGTATTTTAAGAATAATTCATGACTTTTGTATAACCTGTCAAATTCATAGGTCATTTTAAGAAAGTCTGTCCAAACAACAGATACTATTTTCTTATATCTCAAAATTTAGGCTCATTCACAAACAGATATTAACAGTACAGCTTAATCATTTTGATTAAGAACCCAGTGTTGGATTCCCCATCAAGTCTACATATTTTAGGGGCAATCTAAAGTGCATAATTGAACTCTCTTTTGAAGACTCATATGTTTGAAAATAAAACAGAGGGAAGGTTAGCCTCCTTCTTTTTCTCAGGGTTTTGACATTCCTAAGACCAGGGTCTTAGGGAAGAGTCTGGGGCTTCTTGAAACCACTCTCCCTGGATCCTGCTCTATCAGAGGAAGCAGCTGCTCACCCAAGAGCCCAGTAATCATTGATCCCTCATTTCCTGGAACCAAAGCCTAGCACACTTATTGCTCCAGGCATATTACCCAAGTGCCTCCATGCTTGCCCTCAGTTTATTGCTTCTTCTTTTCCACTTCTACTTCCTCCATGTGTTCAACCCTTCAATCTCTTTCCCCAGCCTGTTGTTTGTTATTTTGTTGATGCTCAAGGCTAAGCCCTGGGACCTCACTGAGTAGTGGCTTGCAATTTCCCACCTGGCTACAGCTCAGGGCTGCTTCTTTGCCCTAGATTGCCTTTTAGATCACCATTCTAAGTTGAGAAAATCCCCAACTTTCAGGGCCCATTTAAATCCATGCCTGTAAATAATTCCACAGCTTACCTCCTTTGAGTATTTTGTTCTTGCCTTTCTACTTTGAATCATTTTTATGAACTTTCTGTTATAGGATCGATTTTATATGCATCTATGATTTTTATAGTTTCTGTTTTAGGATCTATTTTATATGCGTCTTAATGATTTGCATATGTTTCCCATCTTTAGGAAGATCACAAACCCTTGATCTTTAGCTATCAATTATCAAAAAGGTGTGAGTCCTTGTCAGCCCGAAGATTGCTACGGATACCAGAAAGAAATAGCCAAGTGAATTTAGCAATCCTGGTGTGTCTAAGAGGAAACTCTATGCAGTACTTACAGAGCAGTAGCAAGAGCCCCAAAATAATCATGCCAATCCCTGCTGGGCCAAGTCCGACATTTGACTGCCTAACTCCATCATCAGTGACAGTCCCATACATGTCATCGGTCACCCACATGGTGTCCCCACTGTAGATGCCTGTGGTGCTGGAGTGCAAGCACACACGGTGGTCATCACAAAAGCAGGCATCTAACAGCACAGTCTGTGGCAATTCACACGCTCTGTTGTGACTGTCCTTCACGAGGATGGGGATTTGGTAGGGTCCTGGAGACAAAGTCTGCTCAGCCATAAGGATTGCAGAGGTTCCTGGAGAACAAGGCAGATAGAGGGAACAAGTTAAAATTCCCTGGAAGTAACCCTTTCCCATGCCCTAGGCAGACTCAGCTCCTCTCTCCAACTTCTGTGTTTTTAAGACCAGAGTAGAAGGTTGTGCATACAGACAGGGCCATACCCCATAGTTGTCTCCCTTTCTATCAGTTATACTTGTCACAACTGTAGCATGTACTGCTAAATTCACAAGTACCACATCTTAGTGACATGTCCCATGGATTGCTCAGCTATTTCTGTAATATTTGACAATTTGGATTTAAATTTTTACCCTTATAAAGAAGAATGTTCAAATATCTCGTTACAGAAACAATTTCATTGGTGAAGAAAGTGAGTGATTATCTCCAGGATATGAGGATTTGAGAGACATCTGTGTATTTGCCCGGAATTATTTTAAAGTGGGGAAGTGTGACTTTTGGTGTTAGTCAAATTACCTGTTTATTTCAAGGGATTAAACATTGGATTACTGCCCACATGTATAAAATGATGAGTTAGCTGATATTTATACACTATAGTTTTTAACTGCAGTATTGAAATCTTGACTTTTTCCTTCAGACTAGTTTCTAATCCCTCAAATGTGTAGTATACCTGAAAGTTATACTTTCCAGTCTACTTACCATTGATGGACCTGATATCCCATATGTTAGCTGTGTCTGGTGATTCATCAACTACACAAAAGGTAAAGGGAGACCCGAAAGAATGATCGCTGACGAAGATCCTGACAGACGAAGCATCAATGCAAACACTTCTACTTTCAGCATAAATGATGGGACAGTAATCATTGACATCGGGAACCTCAATGCATATGGTTCCAGTAGCTGTTCTCCCAGAGCCATCTGAAAAGGAGAGCATCATGGGAGTTAGGGTAAGCAATGTCAGGGAGAAGATTTCATTTCATATCCCACATCGATGCCACAGGGAGCGTGAGTAGTGTGAGTGACATGTGAGGTGTGATGGTTTCTGGCTGACTGGGTTGCTCCAGTCGCTGTGGCTTCCTGAGCATTAGTTAGGACTTTCTTCTCTTGTGTATGCTGCTCATTCTTCTGCAGATGTGTTTCCTCTTCCTCTCATTCCCTTGATCTCAATGGACATGGAGATGGAAGATGGGATGTCCTTCAGAGAACGTTCATCCTTTGCTCTTCTCATCCTGTCCTAATGAGCGGACCCTATGTCAACCACCCCATTCAGGGTCTGACAGGCTCTGTGCAAGGTGCAGTATTCATAATTCTGGTATGTGTGTGTGTGTGGGGGGGGTTTACAATTGCTTGTATATTTTATTCTGTTTTTTGTTGATAAGAAATTTTGCTTATTTCTCTTTTTAATGACTCTTCTAGGAAAAATATCAAGTTTTCTCTTAATCTACTTAAAACAAAGTATTGGTCAGTGTAGTTTATGAGAAAAGGCAGAAGATAAAAATTGGGGTCTGAGTGAAGTCCACTTCCTGCTTTATGCTATGTTATAGTGAATAAAGTACTGTTGTTTTTACCCTGCAAGGAGCCTTGATTTTCTCATTTGAAAACTCAGGATATTATCCTCTAGTTCTAGGTTAACTAGCTAAATCATGTTACAAGATGTTAGTACACTTATTTTAAGGGTAATATTTTATTACATTTTAAAATTTATTTGTCTGTGTGTATTTGTGTTTGTGTGTGCTTGTATATGTGTGTGTTTGTGTGTGTGTGCGTGTGTCTCTGTGTGTGTCCACCACATCGAGTACATGAAGGTCAAAGGACAACTTGCAGTAGTTGACTCTCTACTTCCATCATGCGAGTCCTAGAGACAGAACTCAGGTCATCAGGCTTGGCAGAAAGGGCCCTTACTTACTGAGTCATCTTACCTACTCCAAAGATGCTTTTGGATACCTAAGTGGTGATTAATCAAGAGCCTATCTTTATCACATGTGATTCTGTTCCCATAGTTTATCATCATGGGACTTTCTAAAGTGTCTGTTTGCTTACTCTTTTACTAGAGACACAGCACTGTGTTCCATAGTTGGTTCTATTTCCCATTCTTTGGCTCTCTGTCGCTGACTTGTGGCCTTGTGATTTGTTAACCATTGAGGAAGCTGGTGTAATAAAGCTTGCTCTCCTGGGTTTCCACCTTCTTGCTTGCTGTGCACACATTCTGGCTCAAAGAAAAGCACCCAGATGATAATGCCCTCTGCCTACACGGATCCTGTGCTTAGGTAAGCAAAATGCTTTTAAATCTTTTTGTCCATTTTGGTAACACTTTTTTTTTCTTTCTTGAGCCATAATTATCTTTTTGTTCTACTTATTGCAGATTTTCACATATGACCAAGGTATAATCAGCATTGTTAGACTCTGTTTTGAAAAAAAAAATAGCCTTCCAGAATGCCGACAATAAGCAAGAAAATGTTAGACATATAATTGACCTGATCGCTGAAAGAGGTATTCTGGATGAAGACAAGGACACATGGCTCATTTCTTGGATTTTATCATGCCTTATTTTTTTTTTTTTTTTGCCTTACATTTAGTCATTCACCTTTAAAGTGTCCAGATAGAGCCTCACCTTTCTCTCTGAACACTTTAAAGGCCAGATAGAGCTATTCACTAACTACTGCCTCTGATTTCCCTTAGGCATACATTGAGTCATTCGCCTTTCTCTCCGTATATGGTAAAGGCCAGATACAGCCGTTCACTACCCAACCCCCTCAGACTTCCTTTAGGGATACAGTTGAGACATTTATCTTTCTTCTTTCTTACTGGCTTAGTTTGCTCTGTAGCAGCTGGCTTCCTAGGTACTGTTCTGGAGAATTATTGATTATCAGCAAATAAACAAATTCCTGTTGCTACTCTCCAGAAGGAGTATATCATCGATTTTTCTCATGAAAGAAGTGGATCAATCTTTGCTTAAAGATGGTAGAATTGGAATCATCTGAAACTTTCTTGACCAAGAGCATCTTACAATGGGGACAGTGTTGTCTACCTAAGCAACAGGCAGGTTTCTCGTCATAGCTCAGTTCTGGTGACTGAAGTCTGTATGCTGTCAGGCTCACTGCCTCCCACCAAGGTGACCCTGTAATGAACTTTGGGCACAGTTTGTAATCCCAACTGTGAGGAAGCATTCATCGCATACTCCACAAGTGAGATTAGCCATACTCAAGCTATGTGGTCATAAATAGAAACAAACTTTTATTTATACATGCCTAACTTCTATTCTTTATACTATAAATCATACATGACTCTGATTTGGAACTGAGATAAATTTTGGCTTGAGTATAATTTATGGTGATGTGTATAATTAAATTCTTTCTATTTTTTAAGTTTGATAAGTTTAGTTCTTAATCTAATGTACTTAAAACTTTCTGTTTTAAGTTTCATTTATACTACTAAATAAAAAATTTTGACTGATACAGCTATCAACATTAGAATAGTTATTTTAATAACAGTTCATTTAATATATTTATGTATTAATCATATTAAAATATTGAAAAGAAATTTCTTACCATCTATAGCCAGGATCTCTGCTGCATATATCCCATCTGTAATATATTTTGACTTCGTGTCAAATTCCCTAGAAAACTGTATCTCACCAGTCCTTGAATCAACTTTTAGCCAGCTGCCTGCATCATGCCCTATGACATACCTGTTTTTAAATAAACAAGTTCATTGTTATGGTTCCGTGAAAGTTAGGCATTTAAATCACATCAAAACTATAATACAATGAACCCATACTTGTGTTCATTTGATTCATGATAACAATTGTCTTAGTTTACAAAATGTATGTGTGTGTATGTGTGTCTATCCCAGTGAGACTCCAGTATTAAATGTATTGTGTTAGGTTTACAACAACACTTCATCTAATTCCTCTTCTTGATTTTAATTATATAGTAAAATGTGTGGATATATCTCAGGTCTATTAATCAATAATATTAAACAGTACCAAATATTTTTTTTATGTAGTTTGAAAAACAAATATTTATTTTTATGCATGGCAGGCTCTGTTGCTGGTTGTGGGTGTGAAGCAGGCTGGTATCAGAGGGCCTGGCTGCTGTCTTGCTCAGGAGTGGTAGCCCTTAGCTGCCTTTCTGTCTGGGTCTTGTTATGGATAAGGATCTAAAGGACTTAAGCTGATTGGAAGAACATTGGGGTCTCCAGCAGGTCAAATCAAGCACCCGCACTTCCTTTGTCTGATCCTCTCTGTCATTTTCTCATATAAACAGACTTCAGAAGTTTTCCTCAAAGCCAATTAGATTATTACATTTATAGATTTTGTTCACTCTAAACAGTTCACATGTGTACTGTTCTCTTTTCTTGTTTTGGCTCTTCATGTTCACATATTTCTGAAGCACCTATGTCTCAGCCTCTTTCACTCTTTCTTTCTTTTTTTTTCCCTTTTTAGGTCAAGCAGAGAGTTGAAAGTCATCTCAAAGATAGTCACAAGTTTTATGGAGACAGGTAGTGACTCATTCTTTATGGCCTGCCACTGGCTACAATATAACCTACTCAGGCTTAGTTCAGGGTAGTACAGCTGAGCTCAAAGGATCAAAGAGAAGCTCATGGCAACGTTGGTAGTGCTTTAATGTTGCAATCATTTCCCAGAGTTCCCACTAGCGTGTTATTAAATTCCAAGAAAATGCCAAATGCTGTCATACTCCCCTAAAACAAGCAACAAGAGAAAAACTTCCTTTCCCCCAAATTTCCCCCCTTCACAAATTTTGTAGCACACACCATATGAATGAACAGTGGCTAGAACTGCCACACAAGTATGAACAAACGCTTGCCATACCTGACATTTGTTGCAGGGTTTCCAGTGTCAATGTCAACGGCTGTGTATGTGCCAAGCACGTAGTTCTTTAAGGAATCTCCCCTCATTCCTCCTCGCAGATTAAATGTCATGGAACTTGGGCGAAAGGTCGGTCCTTCCCGCACGTTAACAACCTGGATTCTCACGGGGGTGGAGTGCATTTGGAATTGGGATGCCACTGAGTGGTGAAACTCAGCCTGGTTCCTAACTCCAATGCTGAGGTAAATGTTAGGTTCCTGTTCATAATCCAGCATCTGAAATGATGGACAGAAACAAACAGCTCTGAACTAGTAAAGGGTTCTTTCTTTGGGAGGAGGATGAGGGTGTGTCGTATATAGATGTGTTTAAGTATGTTTTCATGAGTGTCATAGGTACACATGTGTGAGTACATATGGAGGCCTGAGGCTGATGCTGGGTGTCTTTCTTAATGGTGCTCCACCTTATATATTGAAGTAGAGTCTCTCTCTGAAATTGCAATGTTTGGCTGGTCTGGTTAGCGAGTTTGCCTTGAGGATACCCAGTCTCTGTTTCCTGTAATCTTGGGATACAGATGGCCCCCATGACCAAATGACTTGTTTTCTGGGTTCCGAGGATTTGAACTTTGGTTCTCATGTTTTATGGCAAGTGCTTTACCTGCTGTGCCATCTCCCAGCCCAGTGATCCCTTTAGATAGAATAAGAAACACAAGGAGGAGGCTATACACTATTGTAAAGTCCTGGAATTGTGCAATTCTGATTTTTAAATTGAGATAATTTTAGCTTCATAAGGTTTCTTTATGCATGTGGTCACTTAAACCTTTTGTGCATGTGTAGGTCAGTTAAATTTATAGGTTCATTTGTTATTTGTTTATCTTTTTTGTTATGATGGTGGGAATAGAACCCACCCAGGGCCTTGAACACACTAGAAGGGTACTCTACCACTGGGCTATATGTCCAATTCCTAAGCCCATGGCTTAAAATTGAGATTATTTTAGAATTTTCATCTATTTATATAAAAAACTTTTAAAAATAAAATGACACTTTTAAAATAAAAAACAAAAAGTAAATCTAGAATGGATCAAAAATCACCTATAATTGTTGACTGAGTAATTAGGATTCAGACCTCCTTTTGTAGAATTCACATCTGAGACTTTCTTTAAAGTAGTAATGACAGAATAAAGGAGACAATATCTAGGATGTAGGCAAACATATAATCATTGAGACAATGCAAACAATTCTAAGAAATAGTGCTATTACCATCTGCCCAATACTGTAACTTAGTTGCACTGGGTCTGGTCGATAGGATAGCTTCTTTGTTAGGCACACTCAAGTAAACGCCACCCTCTGAGAAACAGTCACCTTTGAACTGAGTTTCACAGATGAAAGGTGAGTTTGGTCTTTTGATCTAGAGTGACTGATGTGGGGACATGAAAGGTCACTACTGGTCAGGCTGTGTAGAAACAAGGAGTGCTGGGCACTGCCTGTGAGACACTGTTCTGGACACTGACACAAACAATGCTGGGTCTTTGTTGAATTTAGGATTACTATCCTCAGACCGGGATCTCACAGACCTGGCCGGATCCCATCTTTGTCATTTACCACTCAGGAGAACTGAAGCAATCCAGTCTTTGATTTGGTCTCATTTTCTATAAAAAGGAATCACGACTTTTCTTCCCAGAGTGGCGTGGGTTAGAGGACGGTCTGTGTGCAGAGCCTTCCTACAGAAGGACTTTATTGCATGATAGCTGGTGTAGAATATTGCAATTGCTTAGTAAAGACTAGTGTTTTCTCCTTTTGTTACATCAGCTACCCCATTGAGAGGGTCCCAGTTCCTCTGCTCACTGCATGAAGCCTTTTACGACAAACCTGGTTCAGAAAGATCTCACCTTTTCCTATCCCACTCCTTGATGGGCTTTACGTCATACCCTGGTATCATTATTTGTTGTAACAGACATACTACTTTTAAGGTACTTTCCTTATTTTCTTAGTGAGATATTGAGCACTATGAGTACAATATGGCTAATAAGTATTGTGTTGCTGGCCAGGAAGACTCCTTCATCCCAGTCCAGGAAACTCATGAATATGAAGGGCATTCAGTCTCTGAAGTACTTTCTGAAGGCATACTCTCAACTTAAGAATCACTTGCATCTTCTTTGGAAGGAACCTTATGGATCCCATGCTTACCTTGACCAATTTCAAAATGCCTTCATTGGTTTTTCGATCTGTTTGGATTTCAAACCAGTTCCCTCGTTGCCAGAGAGGATGGAGTATTGTGCCAACCAGTTATCAGTGCCTTCTTCATCGAGATCGATTGCTTGTAGTCGTATCAGTTCTGAGCTCAAACAATTTTCTTCAATACTTGCTGAGTACTGAAATAAATAGGTCAAGTCCATGTCATGGATTTGAAAAGGAATAAAGACATTTACTCTCATATGATTATCCTCTAAAATACAGCTAACTATGCCAGTGATTTTTGTATCATTTTAAAATGGCATCTATTCAGTCACAAATATAATAACATGATTATAAGATAATAAGATATGTTTCCATATGCTACATGTGAAATCAATATTCCATTGCTGCTTCATTTTTTCATATTTATTTTTGACTACTTTTCTCTTTTAAATAAATAATGACTATTTTTAAAATATTCTGTTAATGGCCAAATAGTAAACATTGGACTTTGTGGATCACAAACTCTTCAGGGGCACCGCTCATCACATCGCTGTTCCAGCACAAGGTAGTGAGAGACAACATGGGAGAAGAAGGAAGAAGGAAGAGGAAAAGGAAGAGAAAGAAGAAGGAGGAAGAGGAGGAGGAAGAAGAGGAGGAGGAGGAGGAAGAGGAGGAGGAGGAGGAGGAGGAAGAAGAAGAAGAAGAAGAAGAAGAAGAAGAAGAAGAAGAAGAAGAAGAAGAAGAAGAAGAAGAAGAAGAAGAAGAAGAAGAGAAATATTTTTCTAAAATTGGTGGCAAGCCATTCCTGTCTCTGTTATTTGGATTTTGTAATTTTTTTTTTTAACTTAATGTCTCACATCACCCAGGCTACTCTTGAATTTGTTATGTAGTTGAGAGTGACCTTGAACTTGTGCTCCTCTTGCTTTTACCTCCCAAGAGCTGTGATTGCAGGTATGCTCCACAACACTGTTGCTAAGGATCAAACCCAGGGCTCCACACATGCTAGGCAACCATTCTAGCAAATGCACTACATCCCTAGTCCCAGCTTTATGATGCTTTGTGATGACAGTGAGAATGGGAGTTGGGGATGTCTGGGACTCTCGTATAATTAATCTAGCAACTTGCAATGCCTATACAAAAATGCTACTATTGTTTCATTGAGTCAGCAAATTTCCCACATTTCTGTGAGTAGCATATGTGGATGAAACTGGTTTTTTAGAAAAAGTTTGCTTGGAACAGTAAGTCAAAGATAAATATATAGGGGCAGGAAAGATTGCTTAGTGGGTTCAGACACTCCTTTCCAAGACTTATTATAACCAGAGTTTGAACCTTGGGACCTATATGGTGTAAGGAGAGAACCAAGTCTTGAAGGTTGTCCTCTGACTTCTACATGTGCACCATAGCTTGTGTGTGCTGACACATCACACACACACAGATACACACACATGTACACACACACACACACACACACAGAGAGAGAGAGAGAGAGAGAGACAGAGAGAGACAGAGAGAGACAGACAGAGAGAGAGAGACAGACAGAGAGAGAAAGAGAGAGAGAAACAGAAAGTAAATAAATATATAAAAAAAAGATAGGGTTAGAGAAGTGGCTTAGCAGTTAAGAGCACTGACTGCTCTTCCAGAGGACCCAGGTTCAATTCCCGGCATCTACATGGTAGCTTACAACTGTCTGTAACCTCAGTTCCTGGAATCTGACACCCTCACACAGACATACTTGCAGGCAAAACACCAATGCAAATAGAAATAAAAATAAAAGTTAAAAGTCGTTAAAAATAAAACAAAATATTTTAAAGTCAAATATAAAATGTTAAAAAAAATGACAAACATATAGGTATGTTCACATTCATAAGAAATGCTAAAGTTTATATAATAAAGCTGAGCGCACCCACAGTGTAACAGACAGGCTTCTGAATAAGCACAAGGGCAAACTGATTACTGACAAGGGAGAAAGATCATCAGAATAATGACTTACTGAGGTTTTCTCCAAGATGGGGAAATTATCATTGACATCCAAAATCTTGATTCTGCAGTCACATTCGGAGGACAGCCCATCTGTGGCTCCATCCCGATCTGAGCCCCTCACCAGTAGATTGTACATACTGTGTTGCTTAATTAGAATGACAGAGAATCAGAAAGCTTAGGTCTTGTGGCTCCAACACAACCCAGTGTCATTATTTGTTTTTAATAGGTGCATAAAACAATATCTGTATCACTGACCATTCAGTTTTCATTAAAATGACTAGAGTATTTGTCCTTTCCTCCTGTGCACTGGACTAAGGTCATGCACAAATTATCTCATCTTTGTCTTTACAAAACCGTTCATTTATAGCAGGCTTTACCTCTCTGTCAAGGAAACTGGACATCGTGCGTACTTCTCCAGTGTACCTGTTCACCATGAACATGGGTGCACCAGCGGGCTCCTGGGAGATGATCTTGTATGCAATTTTAGAATTCAAGTGGTTATCTTCATCTGCATCTGTGGCGCTTAACTTTACCACCAATGCATCTATAAGAATGGAGGTAGAGAATGGTTGGAATTCTACTAGAATCAATCCTTTCAGGCACTAGGTATAAAAAGAGAGTGGCTGGTCTTTCCTTGAATTTTCCTGACTTCCTTGAGAGTGTGTTACTGTAGCTTACAGCAGGGAGTTGCATCACCCACTTCAGTAGATACAAAAATAACAGTAGCCAACATGAAATTCTTGGCAGTCTATTCTTTCATTCTGTTAGTGATAACTTAGTAGCAACCTGGTATCCTTTAATATATGAAAAAGTTCAGTAGAGTGTCATAAAGCCAACGGAAGTGATTTGATCAGATTTGTTTTTTTACCATAGGCTTGTGAAATTATTTTCTATTGTTCAATTAAGAAGTTGATAACTTAGTTAGATTCAACATCACAATCATTTATTGCTTATCTTTTTAAGACAGGGTATCTCTGTAGACCAGGTTGGCCTCAAACTCAAAGGTGTGTCTACCTTTGCCCTTGGAGTGCTTGGATCAAAGGACCATGCTATCACACCTGGTAAATGTGTATATTGCTAATTGTCATTTATAGCAGAATTATTAGTGTTCACACTAGAAGATAATTTATCAAAGTAAAAGTTATATAGTTATCACAATGAGTAATTGATGGAAGTAATACAAAAATTTCTTAATTATTCATGCAGATAAAGAACAGGCCCCATGGACCATTCCCACTGGCAACATCTATTTGCAAGGTTGATTTTCCATAATTGGCCAATATTTCATCTCCCCAACCTCAAAGTGAAGACCCTATTGCAGAGAATCTTGGTGCCATTAAACAGAAAAAATGGGGCACTGGGAGTTTGGAGCTTATGAAGGTGTGTCCCAGTCCTGAAGGTGATTGTGATGAAGCTGTGCTCATAGGAGGAAGAAGAAGAGGAAGAGGAAGGGGTGGGGAAAGAGGAGGGTCCTAGGAGGAGGAGGAAGAGGAGGAGGAGGAGGAGAAGAAAGAGGAGGAGGAGGAGGAAGAGGAAGTAGCATTGAAGTGGGTGCGGCTTTTTCCTTTTCCCTCACCAAGGCTGCTCTGAGAAGAAGGTAAGACCAGAGTCACCCCACCCCTGCCCCAATCACCTCTCTTGTGTCCCTTAGACAAAATCTTTCTGCCTTTCTATGCCTTCTTATTCTGTATGTTCAAAATATGTGTGTTTTTCTGTCTTTCTTTTCAATTTTGCTATTATTGCCTTAGGAATGTATTTCAAGGTATAATGTGAGATGCAGAACTGAAAAGTAAAGGAATATCTGAGGATCAGAAAGAGATGGAACTAGGTAGAGAGGGGAGAGAGAGAGGGAAAGGTAGCAGCAGCAAAGAAGCATAAGTGTAAGAAGGAAATAAAAGTAAGACAAAGAGAACACAAGGAGGCACTAAACTTGGAATTAAACAGGATGGAAAGAAATGGGAGAAAAGGCAGAGAGAGAGGGGGGGGGGGAGAGAGGGAGAGAGAAGAGAGAGAGAGCACAGAGAGACACAGAGATAAAGACACAGAAAGAGATATAGCGAGAACAGAATGTTCCTTGCTGCCTGAAGACATGATTGCTTGCAGTGGTGGCTCCGATGGAGAGAATGCCTCTGGCACCATTACTCTCTCTTATGGTTCAACTGTGACCTTTTGAGCTATAGACCAGAATGGAGTCTGTTGTGATTTTTGGTTTTCTCAGTTTACTTCTTCAGAGTGAGTCAATCCACCCATTTCTGAGAATGATGCCGAACACTGGTTCAACTGCATATGTAAGAATCATCTATGAATAAGAGTCTATCTAGAATTTTAAATAAATTTTTAACTCATGTTTAATTCTAAACATTACGATGTTTGGGGTTTATTCAAAATGGAACTTGGCTTTTTCTGAAAGTTGAATAAGCCAGTATGTCAGTCTTCCCAGGCTTTTGAGGAGGAAGTGAACAGACAGTGCAGTAAAGGGCGGTGCACACTCACTGGCATCGCTGTTCTCTTCAATGTTGGCTGTGTACACATTCTGAGTGAAGACTGGGGGGTTATCGTTCACATCCATGACTTTCACTCTGAGCTCCAGCGGTCTCTCCAAGTCTTCTCCTCGGGAGTTGAGAGCTCGGCAATGGATCTGGGCAAAGCAGAGCAAAGCTATCTTTCTCCACTTAATTAGCAACATGCTTGAAAACGTATGACCAACATTCCAAGAAATAATATTTCTCAGAATATAAAATACAATTCAGATTATTCTGGAGCCTAGCTATTGAAATGTCATTGGAACTTGTTCATAAACAGGTGTAGTACATGGAACACCAACTTGTCTCCTTCAGACTATTCTTATTCTTTCAAACCCTTCGATCTACTATTTTATTTTTAATCCACAGACTTGATTCATTTTCCTTTTTTTGTAAAGGAGGGAAAAGTTTAAAAAGTTAATAAAAATCTATGGCCAGGACTTACCAGGAACAGTGGGGTTATCTCTCTGTCCACCACTGAGGTAATGTTGATTTCTCCAGTCCGAGGGTTGATGGTGAACACTCCGTAAGGCGGCCGATCAATCCCCGCTCCAGAGATTCGGTAAGTTATCCTCTGGCTCACTTCACAGTCTGATCTAATCTGGAAGAGAGATGGCTAGGGTTGGGACCTAATTTCGGTGCCGTGTAGTTTGAGATGGAACATCACAACTGAGTCTCTCCAAGCTTCATACTATGGTGAGCAAAATAACATTAGCTTATAGGCTCATTGTAGGATTATACAAGCGTGTGTGTGTGTGTGTGTGTGTGTGTGTGTGTGTGTGTGTGTGTATAAATGCAGGTGCCCTTGAAGGCCATAGGCGTAAGACCCTTCTGGAGCTGGAATTAGAGGCAAGTGCAAGCCACTGAAATGGATGTTGAGAACTGAATTCAAGTCCTCCACAAGAACAGTATGCATTATTAATCACTGAGCCATCTCTGCAGCCTGCCTCCCTTGCCTTTATATTTGACGCAACCTTACTGAAGATGATCATGAATTCTGATCTTTTCCCCTCCAGTCCCTCCAGAGCTGGAATCACAGGCATGAAACAGCATGCCTGGTTTCATGTAGTTCTAGGGACAGAACTCAAAGATATATGCAAATACATATATGTACTTGTATACATAAATCTGCCATGTGGGTTTTGCTTTAATAGTTTTATTTCCATTGATCACAAATTTAAACTGTTAATATTTGGAATCTTATCTCTATACAGCAGAAGAGATTATGTGTCAAACTCCTAAGATTTGCTACCTAATCATCACTATTCAAAGCTGGAACTACATCTTTGGTTAACTCAATTCTAAAGATCTTTTCTACTTAGGAGAAAGCCTAGCAATTCTCCCAAGGAAAATATAACAGGGATAACAGCTCTATAACTCAGGAAGAGAAATAGAAACAATATCTTAAGGTTTTCTTCAAATCTGGATATCAGTGAGAACATGTGTCTCTTTCTTGAACACAGTACAACACCCTTGCAGACACTTGCTCTGTTTTCAGCCTAAAGCTGTAAAGAAGGGATTTGGTGGACAAACCTCCTTGATTTCAGTGAAGGTCCAGGGTCAAGATGCCCAGAATTAAGTGGCCTCCAACTTTTCATGGACTGAGTAAGTGCGTGTTCTTCTTATAGTATTTCTCTCTCATTGCTAGCCTTTGCTTGTGAATGCCTGCTCTGACTCTTAGCTTTTACAGCCAGTGAGATTGCTCCCTGTGTGCACACATTTGCTGCCAAGCCTGAGGAGCTGAATTTGAGTCTCAAATCCCACCTGATGGAAGGAGAGACTCCCACAAGTTGTTCTTTGTCACCTATTTTCTTTCTGTCTCTGTCTCTGTCTCTATCTTTCTCTCTCTGTCTCTCTGTCTCTCTCTCTCTCTCTCTCTCTCTCACACACACACACACACACATACATACACACACACACAACACACACACACACACACACACACACACACACACACACAATGTTCTTTCTATCATACTCTCTCTTTCCCATCCTTCCCTCTCATACAAATGTAACCGAAAGTTTCTTTATAAAAAAACCTCTTAGTTTCAGGGCTTAGAGATTTGGTTTGCATTTGCAGCATCATCTTTACTTTATACAATTGTTTTGGAGTCGGTCTCTAAACTGTCATAAACTTGTGACATGTGCAGGTCCCCAAGAGCAGAGCACAGGAGACAGCTCCATCCACTCATGCTGGAGATCCAAGTCTATCTTTCAGAATAACTCACCATAAACCTTCTTTTGTGTATTGATCTTCAGTTTGGGATATTTAATAGTGTCCTTGGGTTGGGAATATGTCTCGGTCAGTCAAGTGCTTGCCTTGTAAGCACAAGGCCCAGTGTTTGATCCCCAGAACCCACATTAAAGAAGCTTGGGCATGGTGGCGTGTGCTTGTAATCCAGGTGTGCTGCAAGAAGAGGCAGGTAGCTCCGTGGGGCTCACTGGCCACCCAGCCTAGCCTAGTGGGGTGAGCTTCAGGTCAGTGAGAACAAGGTGAGAAAACAGCTCTGAGGCGCTCAGCTGAGGTCATCAAATGTCCCTCACAGATACTTTCATGCAGATGCGTGTGTATACACACATAAGTGCATCTGCACACACATACCACATGCACACACATTGAAAAAATAACATCTGAGCAGCACAGGTCAATGACAGCAAGCCATCCTTTAAAAAAATCTCTGTGGGCTGCTGAAGGCTGCAAGTCCTTGCTGCGATGAGCTCAGGCTACCCCTGCTTCCTCCATCACTCACTCTGGCAATCGGATTCCTCTTGGAGTTGTCCTCGCCCTCCCGACAGGCTGCGGCAAACTTGATCCACTCCCGCTTTTGTCTTCTGACAGTCTGCCAGGTTGTGGTGCCATTTTCAATGTCTAATTCTTTTACCTAAAGCAAAAATGATTCATGTTTCTTATAGTGTTAGGGGACCGTGTACTTAAACAATTGCTTAACATTATACAATGTGTCCAGAGGAAATGATAAATTGGGGAACAAAGGAATTGATTTTTCTAATTTATAATTCTGGACAGACATAACCTCCTCAGCCCCAACTGTGCTAGAATGGTCTCACGTCTCTAGAAGATCCCATTCAGGCATTTTTAACTGTGCATGTTTCTTTCATTTACAGCTAATCAGTGGCATCTTTCATTTGCTTTGCTATAGGCTGACAAACGTGTAACTAGGCTCCTAGCATGTTGGAAGAGTAGAAGTTGCTAAGACAAGCCCTGGAAACCATGCCTTACAGGCATAGAGATCAAGATCCACAGTCCTCCTGTTGCTATTTCAGTTTGGTTCAGGTTCTGTCTTTTACTTTTGTCAGGATAACTACAGCCTCTAATATATCAAGTTATAATACGTGATGTGCTTTACCATCTAATTTTCTTTTCATTTTAAGTAGAGAAGATAGCTGTTACACATTACCTCAACGATAAATTCACTGTTTACTCCCAGTACCACCTGTAATTGAAAGTAAAGCATTAGCATACATTTATATAATTTAAAGGAAGCAGAATTATAGAACTATGATATTCCTATATAATTTCTTATATATATACAATTAATAATGTAAAATAATACAATTGGTAGAAGAAGATAAACAATATAATGTGGTTTTTTTCGTCCTTAAAAGCCTTTTGAACTTTATAAGGTTACAAAAAGATAACTCTTGGGCTGAGGATATGGCTCAGTGGGTAAAATGCTTTCTATGCAAGGATGAGGTCCTGCCCACATTCTGGTAAAAGCTAGGCACAGTGGTGTGTATCTGTAACACTAGTTCTAGGGTGGTTGATCTAGATTCCTGGGCCTGTTGGCCAACCAATATAGACAAAAAGAAAGCTTCAGGTTCAATGAAAGACTCTTAATTTGGAAAAAAAATATAGGAATTTTAACCTTTGATTTCCATTCATGCATGCTTGTACTGGGAGCAGGTGGGACACCTGACATGGACACAGAGCAGATTCTGACAGATGAGACATAGGGCAAAATGGGGCTTGAAATGGCAGATGAATCCGGAATGGCAACAGCAAATTAGAAATCCGCCAGTGGGGACTGAGTCTCCTTTTCTTTCACTGACTCCTGCATGTGGAATCTCATTAGACGTTAATAAGTTGGCTAAGCCTATAAAGGAAGATCAGTATTTGATGGAAGACTATGTTTCGGTTGCACAGAATGTACTATTTTATAATTATGGTCTTGATTCAAGGTTAAAGTTTTATTAGAAAAGCGGATCATTCTGGAAGGTAAAGGAAAGAAATCAAACAGAATCTTACTATTCAGAGAGCAAAAATTCTCTTTGATTTTTTTTGCAAATACTTAAGTATATAGTTGTAGTTGTTTTGATTGGAAGAAACTCTACCTATAATTTTACAGTTTGCTGTTTGTACTCAGTGATTATTGTCGTAAGGTTCTGTGTCAGTGAATACTGTAGACATCTGCTTTGGTGGCTGCCTTACAGATCACGTTAGTAGCTACTTGTTCATTTTGGTCAGTGGAAATCGGAGTAAGAACCACGTACACTCCACAGTGAGGACTACAACTAAACCTAACATCCAATTCTCACCTCGGTAATATTAGGTCAATGAGCATGTGAGATGATTACCTAGACAATTTTGGGGAGATGGATCTTTGGCGAAGTCTCTTGCCCCCCAAGTATGAGAACCTGTGCTCAATTCCACATTTATAAGCCAGGTATAGTGGTGTAGGCTTGTGATTCCATGGGTGGTGACATGGGTAGTAGAGACAGGTGGAGACCTAGAAGCTTGTTGGCCAGCTTGTCTCTTAAAAAGTTGCAGGAATTAAAGGAACAACTCCTGGAGTTGTCCTCTGACTTTTATGTTCACACACACACACACACACACACACACACACACACACGCAAAACCTCGAACACAAATGCAAATTAGTGAACATACACATGTACACACATGTAACCCCCATACACAAATACACACATGTGAACATATACATGTAGCCTGCCTTATGAACACAGACATATGTGGACCTACCTGCCCCATTTGAAAACTCCTGTCCTCATCCTCAGCATATCACTCTCTCTGCTCTGTCTTCTCTCACTCCCCTTTTCCTCAACAGAGGAAGTTGCCCTCCTCTGTTCTTGACCTCATCTCAGGCCTGACAGAACCACAGTAGCATCACTGCCTTGCATCCCCACCCACCTTTGGTGAAGACAAGCGGAGCTGGGAGCTTCAGAGCTGTAATCAACCAATAGTCTAATTTAACTTGAAAGCAGTGAGAGTGAGTCTTAGCTGGGTCCTGCTTATAAATCAAGTAGAGATTTGCCAGGTAATTTTTGCTTTGCAGTGAGAACAGTCTCACCTGGTTTCTGCCTGCCTCCAAACCTGCGAGGGTGACACTATCTTTTCAGTGTTAGGACAGCAAATGAGTGTGGCTCTGTTCTGCTGACTATGATTGTTTTATTCAACACTAAACGATGTTTTTCAGTCATGTAGTGTCATTTTTATCAACTTGCTTTAATTTTGTCTGAATTTTGGTGACATATTTGTTCCCTA
The DNA here is from genome assembly GCA_021653895.1 of Mastomys natalensis. Classification (NCBI taxonomy): domain Eukaryota; kingdom Metazoa; phylum Chordata; class Mammalia; order Rodentia; family Muridae; genus Mastomys; species Mastomys natalensis. The sequence goes on from JAJTUV010000250.1 coordinate 284,944, forward strand.
TGCTCTCAGTCAGTGCATGTGCCGCTGACTGCTTACATCATCCTGCAGCTGTCCTTCACAGCTTTTATTCGTGAACCTTAACAATAGCTGAAATGAGTTCTTACTACAGTGACTGAGAGCTAAAATTGTTCATAGTAAGATCAGGGTTGCAAAAGGTAAATTCTAAATGCCACTGTCCCTTGATATTCATTACCCTCCATTAGAGACACAATAGATAACTAAGTGCTTTTGAGTTAGAATTTGTTTAGTTTCTGTTTCTCCTGAACTCCAGGAGCCTGTTTCTACTGATGAACCAACTGATTGGATTAACTTTACAACTAAAGAAGCAGTGTGATCGATAGAAAATATGCAAATATGGGGATTTTGACCTGAAAGAACTAAGTGTAGAAACTAAAAGTTGATCTTGCTACCAATCTTGACATTTGTCTGCTACCGATGGATGGAGTTTCCCAAAACTTGTTTTTGGATTAGCCTATTATTAGAGTTAAACAAGAATCACACCATGCTTTATTTGGCTTATCCTTTGCTTGTATGTGCAGTCCCAAGGGTACTTGTTCGTATTACTGTGTAGATAGCATCACTAGACCTTGCTCTTGGCTGGGTCATTAGATTCTCTTCTCATCACTGAAGACTGACACTAGGCAAGTGTCCACACCTGTCTCTGGATATACTGTACTTTTTATTTTGAGACAGCATCCCACTCAGTGGCTTAGCTGGTCCTTCTACTTATGCTTCTCCTGCCTCAGTTTCCTGGGTAGCCGGGAGCACAGGCCCATGTCACCAGACCAGATAATTCTTTAAACTTATTCTGAATCTGCAAAGTAATCCATCCTTGAAATGATTTTAAAGTGATTTCATAACTGACGAGTCTTACAGGCTGCCAAGTTTTGTTGGACTGTCCCAGAGCACTTTACTTGTAAAAGGTTCTCCAAATGATTCTGAGTCTTTTGAGTCAGTGCCACCACGTCTGGGACTATCTCCCGTCTGTTTTCTCAGACAGTTTCACACAATGCCCTGCTGTGCACCTTTCTGTTTGTTAAGGGTGAATGGAGTTACTTTTTAAAAAAGAGGAGTCTGTTTACTTGAGGAAAAGGTGCATGTGCGTATATGTTCTCCTAATGTATGTGTGTATCTACATGTGCACAAAAGCTGAGAATCTAGAAGACATTTTCTTTAAAAGCATTTTTGCATTTAGACCATTTGACACGACTGTGCACTTCATCAAAATATCTTGCTGACTGTTCCTATGATTGCAACCAAGCCACTGTAAAGTCTCTGAGATCAGTGTAGATTTAAAGGTAAAGAACTGCTAGACCATAGTGGCAGTCATACCTTAAGTTGTAAGCTGATCTGGTGCAAAGCACTGTAGTCAGAGACAAATTCCTGTGAGTTAGGGATAGATGAAGAGAATTTTTTCTTGTTCTAGTAGGTGACCTTAGACAGTCTCATAGCTCTTCTTGTTTCAGATAGAAATAGATCTTCATCTAGATATTGTCAAGATATGGAAAGCACAGGTACAGAGGATGCTAGGCACATCTGTGAGGAGGAAAGGAGAAGGAAAGAGGCCTTCTGCATTGGAGAGTGTGGGTATGGTGTGCCTCTATACACAAAAGTAATGGTTAATCAAAAGAACTGAAATTTGCCACAATAGCCAGATGTGGGATTTATTTCAAAGAGATAAGTGCCTCTTGTTCTCTTCACAGAACCCAGCTCAACTGATGAATGACCCGCCTCCAAGGCAGCCCCAATAAACCTTGTATATAACCTTCACATCCTTCCTCTCCCACTGACCTTTATAAAGCCAGGGCATCTGCAATGCCAGATCTCTGATGTCTTATCTGGCAACATTCATGTTGTGTCTGATGGAAGTCTCTGTGGTACCCTTGAGTTCTATGTCCAGTTAACTTTATGGATGATAGCCACAGTGGCCAATCCCTCCCTCTGAGTCCTAATCCCTAGAGGCTCAGTCCTCCCTGAAAGGGCTCATCTTGTGGGACTGTGGGCCTAAGCCTTGTCATGTCTGGGAATGGGTGCCTTAGAAGAAACACTAGAGGAAAGTGCTCATCATGCTGTACCAAGTAGCAGAACTGCATGGAAGTCAAGTTGTGAGCTATAGCCATGGGCTCCTGGACAACTGGAGAAATCTCTTGCCTGGGAAAGTCACCTTTTTAGAACACATGTGGGCCAGGCATTCTTTTCTGATGTGGCTTGGCTAGAAAGCTTGCCTAAAGACTCCCCAGTACAAGGAAATGGCTGAACCAGTTGTCGGGATGGTAGAACACTAGAGAAGGGAATCAGAGGCACCTGCTGTTGAAGGAGCAAAATAACTTGGAGAGATGTGACTTTCTAGCTGGGTTTGTTTCTGCGGGCCTCAGGCTGAGACTGCTTTCATCTCCCCTTTCTTCTCTGGGTGTTTTTACAGCTCACTGTATTTATGGAAGGAGACATTTTAGGTAATGAGATGCTGTCTGCCATACATCTGTGCTACTTTATGAGAACACAGCGAAAGGTAAGACCAAAAGGGGCAACAAAGAACAAGAAAAGATAATGGAATGTATCAGCCACCGTAAGAGAAACATGTCCAGGGTTGGAATTATCCCCCAAGTGTGGACAGAGTAGATTTTTGTGCAACCAAGAGAATTTTGGTCTTGATGAATTGGATTCAGTCTTAGACAGTCTGAATAATAAGTGCTGGCTTAGTTCTCTCCTTCCCCCTCCTTCCCTCCTTCTTTCCCTCCCTCCTTCCCTTCTTCCCTCCCTCCTTTCTTTCCTCCCTCCTTCTCCCCCTCCTTCCATCCCCCTCCCTCCCCTCCTCTTTAATTGCAATGCATTTACTTTTAAGACTATCTTGAAATAACATTGTTAGTTGTAAGATGTTTGTTGCTGTAAGGTGACAGAATGTAAGGTCACCCTACACCCTACAGACCAGACTCCTCCTCATCTCAGTTTAAGGCATTCAAGCTCATTGTGAAATCTAGTGTCTGTATAAAAGCTGCCTTTTAGTGCATGAGTGGGAAATATGCTAATGGAATGAACTAGGATCCATGTTAGAAACAGAATTTAGTCATTCACTAATGAGTTTCATTGACAAAATAAATGACAGGCAATGCCCCTTGCATACATGGCAAGTTCTGATGCTAAATTTCAAAGGAAGAGTAAGATATACAATATTCCATTCCTATCTAGTTTTAGCAAATATCAGAAAATTTTCAGGGCCTTATGTTTTCTTTCAATATTTTCCCCAAACCACCTGGTGATTTTACATCAGCAGTATATTCTGGACTCACTATGGTATTAAAATACATTAGTCCCCTATATTCTGTATCTTATATTTATATTTAAAGCAATAGCTACTGAATAAGGCTTTTCCCACCCTCTCTATGACTTGTCTTTTTGAAGTCAATTTTGAAGTCATCCAGTACTAACTTATTAATGAGCAGTTCTTCCTCAAATAATGCTCATAAAAATTATTGAGTAAAGCAGTTACCATCTTCCGAGGCTTATAGTAGAGATGCCAAGTTCAAGCCTAATTATACTACTTTTGTTTGTAATTGAAGGTATATCAAGTACTGGCCTTTTCGTTTGTAAGCCATGTAATTTTCTATGTAGAAAGGAAGGGCAAACATTTCTCATGCAAGTAATGTTCCAGAGCTTTATGCTGGTGACTCCTGTCTCACAGCCTATCATCAGGGCTGGTCTACGTCAGTGGGGAATTCCAGCTTCAGTAGCATTGGGAGCGGGGAGGAAACATGGGCACATCCCAGTCAACGGTTCAATTGTATCTCAAAGAACTTTTCCTTGGATCTTAGGCTTTAGGAAGAAACCATAAAACTAGGTGTTTAGGATGCAGGATGTTCTTAAAGAAAGACAAGTATCTTGTAAAAATAAAAAGCAGGCAATTGTGGTGCAAGACTTTAATCCCTGCACTCAGGAGGTAGAGGCAGGTGGAGCTCTGTGAGTTTGAGCCCAGTGTGATCTACAAAGCTAGTTTCAGGATAGCCAAGGCTACACAAAGAAACCCTATCTCGAAAAACCAAAACCAAACCAACTAACCACCACCACAATCACTACCACCAACAAAGAACAAAGAATGACCACTACCAAAACCCCAAACAAACAAACAAACAAACAACAAAAAACCCAAAGAAGCAAAATAAAAAGTATTTTAGTCTAAAAAGCCATGCAATATTTTTAGAGCTGGTGTGTGTGTGTGTGTGTATATGTGTGTTTGTGTGTGTGTGTGTGTATCTCTGTCTATCTACGTTGTGTATTTATCTCTGTCTATCTGTGTTGTGTGTTCATGTGTGTGTGCATACACATAGTGTATTCATGTGTTTGAAGGCCAGAAGTCAGAGGTTAGAGGTCAACTCTGGGTTTTGTTTCTCACATGTGCTCCCACTGGCCATGCGTTTGTTTTTTTCTGAGTCTTTCCAGGATCCTAGAACTCACTGATCCAGATGAACTAGCTGGCCACTGTGTTCAAAGAATTAGACAGAATTTTTATCCTGCAACTCTCTCTCTAGGTCAAGATTATTGAAAAAAGATATGCTAAAGTTAGTGATTATAGTATGGTTGCAATACTAGTTATCTGTTAGCATATAAAAATTATCTTTATGTAAAATTCGTGCCATAAAATATGCAACAATTTGAAGGTGAAGATATAAAATTGTCCAGTTGTCTTATAAAATATACATACTATGTATAAGTCTTTAGCCCCTTATACCATCACCACCACCACCACCACTACCAAAATAAGTCAGATTTAGTTTCAACAGTCTACAGTGTGATAAGGACACCATAGCTTCTGTAATAGTTAGCCAGAAGCCAATCATTTAATGATTTCTAGGCTTTAGCACAAAGGCAACATCAGACAATGTGTTTTTTCACCTATCATTAAATTTCTGATAGTTTGTATGCCAATTTTTAAAAGACCAATTGGGTTCTATGTAGCAAAATAATGTTGTTTACTGTGAGGACTAAGTTAATGAGGCTAGGTTAGTTCTAAGTATGCTTTTAAATTTTAATGCCTATTTTCAACTTAGGGTAAGATAATATCATCTGCTTCATCATCTACATATTTTACTTTCCAAGAACCAGGGTGTCTGATTGGAGTGTTTACACGCTATTTGTAGAATGCTTGGTCAACATGTGTTGGTAAAAATTCTTATCCGATCAATGACTGCTTTTTATAATCTTATTATCTCTATAAAATATAGGTCTCATTTGTCTAATAACTGTCCAGCCTCTGGTGATTCCTGCCTAATAAAATTTATACAGCCTTACAGCATTGCCCACCTCTTTCGATTCTCCAGGCAAATTTGTGAAAACCAAATTCCATAGCCAGGCATGAACTCCTATTGGATAAGTTGTTAGTGGTAGTAATTAGAGGAGTCCAGAGTTTCTATTGTGGAAGCAACTTAGTGACATCATGTCTAAGTGCACAGTTTCCATGGGGCACAATAAAGCCCTGGAAGAACAGATTGCTTTCCCAAAGCCACACAGTCTCTTTGAAGGGAACCATGACTCAAACTTGGGATAGCCGAGTTTTGGTGAATGTCAATTGTTCCTCATCCGGTTTATGGCAGAAGAACATGATGAGCGTTCATAGGAGAGACTGATAGTAAGACACCTTGTGATGGACGGAAACGCCCCACTGAAACCTCCAGGTATGAGTATTTTTAATTGGCTGTCTCTCAAAACCTTGTCCTAAGTACTTCTTACGGTTGAGAACTAGCTGACACAAAATCAGTAACCCTAAGAAGTGGCCACACCCCATTAGAGTAAGCTGAAATCATGTCTTAGACAGGCTTTGATTTAGTTAATGGGAAAAAGGACAGAGTTCAAGGGCAGCAGACTAAAGTAGGAAGAACATGCATTTTCACACAATATTATATAGAATCCTCTCAGTCATTTCAGCCTTGATATATACTAGACATCTTTACTCCCCATTTGCAGACATTACCAACTGGTAGCTTAAGGATGCTGTTGCAAATGTTTAAGAGCATACATCTTTCACAGTTACCATCAAAGCCCAACACTTCAGTTGAGAACTGAAAAAGAATTAAGCATCAGTAATCACTAACATTACCATGGGAAAATAAATTAGCACTACCCAAGGGAGATCCTGAGAACCTGAGTTATGATACTCATTCCAGATCAAAGAAATGAATTCTTCAATTAAACATTTTTATTGTTAAACATACCTGTGCAGAAAGCCAGAAGCCAGAAGCCAGATTGAGTACCTCTGAAATCTTGAAATACCCCCTGTGGTGTATACTACAGGGAAAGCATGAAAACAGCTCACAAAAGTATAGCAAGAGGAGTATACTGTCAGTTGACTCTAGCTATGAAGTACCCAGTAGCTTCTGGAATTTTCTTTCAGCTCCCTTTTAAAATGATTCTTTTTCTTCTTCTCCTCCTCCCCCCCCCTCCTCCTCCTCCCCTTCCCTCCCTTCTCCTTCTCCTTCTCCTTCTCCTTCTCCTTCTCCTTCTCCTTCTCCTTCTCCTTCTCCTTCTCCTTCTCCTTCTCCTTCTCCTTCTTTTCTTCTTTTTTTTTAAACTGGCCATTGCAATAGGGCACTGCACTGATACCTGGCATTTTATAATTTTTTTTTAAAAAGAAATGTTTTAATAATCTGCCTCCTAAATGGAGAATGGAATGTTCTTTCACTGTTCCCACATTCCATTTCAAGCTTGAGCTGTGAGCCCTTGGGCAGTGTTGTACCTGTACCACATTTGCAGTCCCTTACCATGTACGCTCCAGAACGAACTCACTGTGCCAGCTGGCCAGTGCTGTGCTCCCATCCTCTCAGCCCTGCCTGGCTGCCATGCCTGACTGATAGAACTATTAAGAATAACGCTCTGATGAACCAGGATAATGCCCCTTACCTGAGTTAGCAAGGGTGTCATTTTGCAAGTTTTTGTCAGCGCACACATGTGGACATTTCTCAGCGACTGATAGACAACCAGGTATTTGATTTTGAAAAAGAACATGCTTTCCTCCCCTTATCTTTATCTTATTTGTAAGATGCACTTCGACTTATTTGCTCTGTCATTTTGATCATTATTTGACTTAAATTTGATCCAGTCTAAACGGTTTTAATTGTTTCTTCAAACAAAATTTTCTAATTGGAAATGATTTGATTCCTTGTCCATCCTGAGCTTGGCTTTCCCTACAGACATAGGGTTAGAAGTAGTTGTCTTTAGTCTTTCAAGAATACAAGATGCTGGCTGTGTTTGCATGGTGGGAAGCGGTCCACATCTGGACCACTGCAGAGTGGGACAGAAGTAATTCTATATCTAAAACACAAGTGTTTACTTAAAAAAAAATCATTTAAATGTTTTCTTCCTGGCCTGTAGGGATACTTTTTAAAATGTAATTAAATATTTCATAAGCAGTTGCAACAGAATTTGACACAGTTGACAGTCCTTTGTAAGAAACTCACAGGGAAGTAACGTTTATCAGAATTGGACTTGATCAACTTCTGCCCCTTCAGATTTCAAGCCCTCGAAAATTTCATTAACAATCCGTCTAATTTAAGTACAAATAAGAAAGAAGTGGAAATTTTTTATGCCAATCATGAAGTTTAGAAATTCCCTAGTGTTAACTGGTTTGATGTCATGCTGAGGTCAATCTGATTCAGGTCTATTCTTTCTTTCTTCATCCCAACTACTTTGTCATGCCACAGAGAGGTCTCTGGGACCTACAGAGATGGAGTGCTTTGCTAGATCTTTGCAGAAAGCTGATTAAAAATAAGAAAATCCATGTAGAAAGCTGAAGATGGACAGAAAAGACAAGAGCTGGACCTTTTCTTCCCAGACCTCAATTTTCCACTTACCATAAATAGAATCAGAAGGCAAATATTTCTGAAGAGAAGCCAGTCCATTGCCTTGAGTCTCTCTTGGCTTGAACCCCAGCGAGAGTCAGTTCTAGTCCCGGCCTTCCAGATCCCAGATTAGTGTTTGCAGCAGGTGTGCTAGGAGATGTCCTGTCAGGAAGGCATGGATGGTAACTGGGGTGCTCCCTGGGCACAGGGATGAAGATATTCTATAATGACTCTGTTTCTCCACCCCAAACTCCTGGGCTGGTCTGGAAGGCTCGCATTGTTTGGGCTCTGGGTAAGAACTTAGACACACCTTGATTCTTATTGCAATGAAACCCTTTGTTGGACACCAAAGAAAAATCTTACAGAGTGAGGGCAAGATTTACAGGGAAGATACCCAATGAATAATAAATTACTCACGACATGAAAAATAATTAAAACGCTAGGGCCTATCATCATGGTGCATAAAATTAGAAGGCTCCTTCTGACTGCCAACATTGTAAAAGCAAAATTACATAGACTACAAACAACACACACACACACACACACACCACACACACAGCACAACCAGCTTCAAGAAATGGAACCTTTAGCAAAGGACATTTTGATAAGGCACTGGGCCCAACACTGAGAGGAAAAATGAATACTGAAAAATCTCTTCATTTTGGTGATTTCTGCTTTCCACTTAAGAAGACCCGTGGTTGAAAGGCAATCTCAATTTTAAAGATGTCCTGGAATAGGCATTATAGTTGAAGAGAGTCTGATTTAACTAGTACTGGTGTGTTCCATTCCAGAAAAAACCTGTATAATACAATGGATCTGAGTTTTCTCACTGCCCATGGAATTTGTGCGAGAAATTGGTGACAATTTCAAGCAAAGTAATTAAGTAGAGTAAATAACACAAATAAGGGGCATGTTTAAATCTTCACACATATTTATTAAGCAGCTGAACTTAGAAATTAGATTAATTTTGATGGTCGTTTTCATCTTCTAATTTCTTTCTTCTTCTTTGTGAAGGCACGTCTTGAATGGCAGTGTAGAGTCTCCAATGAAGGAAAAATGCAGTTTGACAACCACACCAACAAACATAGAAAGAAAATGTAACTAAATGTTCTCTAATTGCTAATCCACCTGACTGGAAAATTTCAAAAGGAAATTGCACCTTCTGTCCCTCGTCACTGTAATGCAGAGACTAGACAGACTACATTAATGGAGTATTTCTAAAAGTGCTTGGTCCCTTGAGAAACTTGGCTTAACATTAGGAAGCAGAGGGCAGAGCACAGGCAATTAGAAGGCTAGTGTGGTATGCCCAAATGAAGAGAAATTAATTATATGTTTGAAATGCTCTTAAGAAAGATAGAAGGGAGTTTTGTTCACATAGTGGGAAAAAGTTACAGAGACAGTATTTGAAGATACCTACCAGAGCGAAGCTTTAATTTTGAGAGTATCTGCCTAAGTTAAAGTTATGCAAAGTGAACAAATAAACCATGTTTAGTATCAGTTTTCAAATGCTTCTTCAGATAGTCCCAAGTCATTTGAAGGTAGGTACTATGGAGAATAAACCCCTAAAATGGATTTCTAATCTAAGCACCAACTACACTGTCTCAACACATTATTGGAAGGACAAAAGTCAGCTTGAGATCAGCTCCAGTTTATTTTAGAATGCTTAATGGCAGAGCAGGCATTTGAGTTGGCATGGTGTTTGTCGTAGATTGTCTAGAACAGCAGTGCAAACAGCATTTGTCGATGATTTACTAACCCATGGCTAAGTGTGCTATATAGGTCCTTAAACCAAAACACAGAGGAATAATGTGTACCCAAGTAATCATTTAAAGAGATTCTTTTATTATTGTTTTATGTAGAAATGAACTTTCATTTTCATGAATGTGTGTGTGTGTGTTGTGTGCCCGGCATATGAGTGTGTGCGGATAAGCTTGGAAAAATATGACCCCTGTATCTATCATACAAGCTGTTTTTTCTTTATATCTAGACTAGAGCTGTGCCCAGTTTTCATTAAGTGCATGTATGGCCTGTTACACATTGCTGACAATGAATTGTCGATGACTGGGACACAGGAAATACCCTTCGATTCCCAGACTGTGGGAAGTCCACATGATATGGCTAACTGGAGATCCTGTGCAAGCAACAGTGGAACCGATTCTTCCTAACCCACGATGTTAACCTTTCCATTGGCTCTACCTTCACTGTGGCCCTTTAAAAGTTATTCATTCACAAAGTGACTATGGAATAAGAAAGACAGTGATAATTTGTGTTAGTGTGTGTTGCATGTGGAATGTCTGTTGTCTATCAGTCCAGTGTGTTTATGTCCTACATGTGCAGATAGTTTGTATCTCAGAAATTTAAGATATAAGGCTGCTTAAAATTTAAATCCTAGAAGCACTGGAAAGTGTAAAGTGTTTCAAATTAATGAACTTAATATAATATGCCAGGCACTATATACACATACACATACATATATACTAGCTAGTCCACCATGGCTCCTGAATATATAAAACTTTTGTTGGTCTTTTTATAAAAGGAATATCAGAGGTTGTTGGAGCATATTTAGAAATTTCAGTATTCAACTATTGTGCTCTGGGGACAGCAAATAAAAATAAATACAGGAGACTTAAATCTTTAAGTTATTTTTTATATTAATTAATTGTATGCATGTGCCACGGCACACACGTGGAACTCAGAGGACAACCTGAGGGAATCAGTCTGCCATTCTGTCATGTCCATCCTAGGATTCGAGTTTTCAAACCCAGGTTATCAGGCTTGGGTCAGCACCTTTACCTGCTGAGCCATCTCATCAGGCTATGTAAGACTTGATTGCCATGAGAAGTCACAGTGCTTCTGATGCAGGTTGATGCCGCTACAGAATGTGAGGTAAGCTCATGGCCATGCCCCGTGGGTTAGCCAGAGTGTCAAGCAAACATACAACCCCCCCCCCCAAAAAAAACCCAAACCAAAACAAGCAGACAAACCTCAGGGAACAGAGAGAAGCCAGCAGCCAGAGGCTGCAATGATGATTTTCTATTTGTAATTTCTTCAAAAAGACTCCAAGGTGCTCTAACCTGTTGTGTCTTGCTGACGTGTGTAGTCTGAATTTCCATGGTTTAGCCAGCTAACATGGTAGTTTTATTTTTTTTTTATTCAGGCAATATTGAATTAGGGTAATTCTATTGTTCTGAAAGAATTAAAGTTGCCAGCGTCTTTGTGTCACATTGCTTTTCGCAGGGGAAAACCATTATTTATTTTATTTTTGTGATTGTTTGCATGTCTGATGGACAGACATATTTTACATGTTTTCTTTTTCTGAAAGAAACGTAAGTTTTCTATCTTTACAAATGTAATTCATAGAATGATTAAAAAACAAGCAACAGAAGTAAGTGCAAGATCATTTGGTTATCTTTCTGATTTGTAACTCTTCGGTATAGTGTTTTCTAAAAATCCGAATCTAGCATACTAGTCTTTTGTTATTGTTGTTGCTATGACAAAATACCAAAGACTAAATACTGTAAAGAGGAAAGAGATTATTATTATTATTAGTTTTGAAACCTGAAAAGCCCAAGAATGGAAGAACCCATTGGTGTGGCTTCTGATGAGGGTCTCTGGCTAATGCCATCATGGGGGCATGCATGTCATATAGAAAAATACAAAGCAAGAGTCAGAGTTCAGGTTTGCTCATTTTGTAACGGCATACTTTTTGGGAAACTAACCAGATCCCTTAAGAGCCATGGGAGCACTTTCTGAGGTCCGATCCTCAATGACAGGCAGTCTTGAAAGATGAAGAGTTGACAGGCTCTCACCTCAGGTACACAAAGATCAGCTGATTTCTTTCTCCTGGAGACGTCAGGTACTGTAGGAGCAGAGCATGAAATATTAGTGCTTGAGGTTAAGCAGAAGTCTTAGAATCCAATCTCTCTTCTCTTCCTCCCCTGTGACCTTTGTTTCATAGCTCAGACCTGTCAAAGATAGGCAATAATTCCATCCTCTACTTCAGAGCCAGTAAAGATTTGTAAATACCAGGCACTTTTCAGCATTGCCTGCATGTGTGAGGGTAAAAACCGTTGGCGGCTGGATGCTACTACTTAAAAATGACCTCTCCATAGTCAGAACTTACTAAAGTGTTGAGTTTAATAGTTGTTCTTATGAGCAGAATGTAATTTTAGTGAGTCTTCTCCTCTATGTATATCTGTCATCGAGCTAGTGCTATTTTCTCAGAAAAGAAATGCCTCTTGAATTTTGAGGATGTGCTAGACAGTTTATCAGTGTCCTTGCATTACCCTCATGATGTCTACAGCAGCAGGACACTTGTCTGTCACATCCATGTGAAACACAGTGAGAACTGCTCGTACTTGTGATTTGTGAAGTAATGATACAGACATTTTCTATTGTGATTTCCCCCAGAACAAGTTCTCTTTGGAGGCAAAAGGGATTGATAATACACATAGGCCAAGAGACTATGGCAAGAATGTTAAGGGATTATTTTCCCTCATGTTATGATAGTAGAAGTTTTTCAGAAAGTGGTACTCAGCCACTACAGACAGCTTTTCTTCTGAAAGAGGAAAAGAAATTTAGAAATATTTATGGTCATGGACTAGTTTGTCAAATAAAATATAGTAGTATTAGGACTGATTCCTGAAAAGAGGTCTTTGTTAGCCCGAGTCTGGGAGATGGGCAAATGTAAACATCCTTTTCTTTGTGTTGACCCAGAACAGCTGTTGTGACGACATGTCTGATGGGTCACCTACAGCACTAAAGATAAACATCCCATGCCCTCATTAAAGCTAATATATATATGGCAACCAAGGGCCAGCCACCAGGTTATTTAGTAAGTGTTAGAAATCATGCAGGGTAAATGTCAGTTTCCCAAAGTGTCGTTAATACCATAAGGATGATGCTAGTTTGCACCCTCAAATCACACATGCACCCTAACTGAGGTGCACTGCTGATTTTTCTTTGTGTGTAGGTTGTGTTCCAAACACATGAAGAGACTAGCTTGGCTTCTGGTTCTGTGCTGATTGAAGTCTACCACTTACACAGCCACTACATATTTGAAAATGCCTCTGAATTCCTGATAATGACAGAGCCACATGTGTTAAAATCACTTAGATGTCACTCTGGCTTGCTCAAGGCCACTGGTTATGCCCTTCCTTTGGCAAAGCTTTACTGGGTATATTGTTCACCTTTGATACATTCATTTATCTCTGTAGCTGGACAGCTCAGATATAGAATTTGGGCAACTCAGTTTGAGGAAGAAATTCAAGAATAAGAAAAAAGTAGGTATAGCTTTTGAATATGGATAATATAGAAAACTTGCAAATTTCTCAGCCGCAGGTCTACTGAATTAGAATCTGGAGTGAGACAAAGAATTACTTTGTTCCATGCTCCCCAGATAATTCTGGGTTTGCTGGCTGGAGTTAAGACCTGTTGACTCATGGGTCAATGACAGAGCTTCATGGGTAAATGTGCCTGCCTCCAAGCCTGAAGTTGAGTTTCATCTTGTGGTATGTTGAATGAGAGTGTCCCCCATAGGATCAAGTATTTGAACACTTGTCCTCAGTTGATGACACTGGGGAGGTGGTACAGCTTTGCTGATGTCACTGGGGTGGGCTTCAAGAGTTCATAGTCTTAGTCTACTTCCAGTTTGCTCTGTGTGCTTCACCCTTGGTCTTAAGGATGTGATCACTCAGATCCCTGCTCTGGTTGTCTACTGACTTGCCTGTGTCCAAAGGGAAGTCTCCCTTTGTAACTGTAAGCCTAAGTAAAATCGCTCTTCCGTAAGTTTCTCTTGGTTATGCCATTTATCAGAGCAATTAAAGTACATCTTCAGGATCTACATGGTACAAGACAAGAAATCATTCTTTAAGTTGTCTTCTGACCGCCTCAAATACACCATGCATATGTGTGCCTCCCCCTGTATGCCTACACGCAAAATAAATAATGCATGATACAAAGCATTTTGAAACAACCATTGATTCAGAGTCATTATCTTATTCTATGGATGACCCAGAGAAAGAGGATGTTATGAAAATAAGAACCACATTTTAATTTAAAATATTGTTTGTTTGCTTGTTTGTGTGAGTGTGTGTGAGCATACTGTGTGCTACAATGTACATGCTGGACACAGGACAACTTGTGGGAGTTGATTCTGTTTTTCTCTCTTTATTGTGTGGTCCCTGCTGGGTTGAACTTAGGGCTCCAGTCTTGTTTAATTAGTGTCTTTACCCACTGAGTCATCTTGCTAATGTGAGGACATTTTTCTAATGTAATTTAATGTCTTTTATGGAGGTGGGGAGTATTAGCTATTAACATTTATTTTTATATGAAAGAGTTGCTTCCTTTCTCCTTTAGTCTATCTTGTTAATGATATCATTACTGCTAATTTATAAACATGCACAACTTACTTAGAAAAAAAGCACAAATGGCATCTCTAGGGAGCTTGACCTTCTACCTTCCCTCTCATGCTAATCAATGATGTGGAACCAGGCTTTCATTATCAGGTAGTTTTATAGTTGCTTCATATATTATGAAGAATTATGTCACTTTCGAAACTATATTCTTGTCTCAGTTTATTCACATAGCTAAAAACAAAACATCAAAGGCTGGTTTGCTCATGCACAGCAGGGATTTGCTGCTTATGCCTCTGACTGCTTAGAGGTCCAAGACCACACCACTGGCAGATTATGTGTGTTGAAAGCTTGCTTTCTGTCTCATATATGACACCTTCTTGTTGTTTGTGTGTTTGTGGTGGAAGAGATGATGAGCTTCTTTGGGCCTGTCTTTATTAAAGTAATAATCCCATTCATGGAGGCTCTGTACTATGTCTTAAATATTCTTTGAAGGTCCCACTCCTGATATTGTCACCTTGGGTTTAGGAGTATGTAAGTTACTTTTCTTATTGCTGTGACAAAATGCCTGGCAAGAAGCAGCTGAGGGGATGAAAGGTTTAATTCAGCTTACAGTTGATCGGACACTGTCTATTACAGGACGAATGTCATGGTAGCAGGTTCTTGATGTGGCTCGTTACATCTCATCCACAATCAAGAAGCAGAGAGATGAATCCTTGTGCTCAGCTGTCTTTCTTCTTTATATTAGGTCCTAGACTCCAGCCTATGGAATGGCTCAGCAGTTAAAAATGCTTGCTTGGAAGCCAGGAGGACTGGAGTATGGATGTGTGCATCCACACAGCACACCTGGAGATCCACAAATTCCTGTAACTGTACTTATGCCCCCTACTGGCCTCTGTAAACAATGGCACATGGATCCACTGTGCATACACACCCACACAGACTCACAAGCATATAAATAAAAATGTAAAAGATAAGAATTTGGGACTCCCTTTCCGCCCCTTGCTTGGTCCTTGTGGCTGGGGCAGACACCTAGCTGGTGTGCTCCCGTGGAGACATCATATCCTGAGACATCCTAGAGGAGCTACTGTACTCAGAGCAGTAGGCTCAGGGTCACAGGATCACAGGATCACAGGATCACAGGATCACAGGATCACGGATCACAGGATCACAGGATCACAGGATCACAGGATCACAAAGACATCTGGACCCTGAGGAGTTCTGACACAAGCAAGATGACTGGAAAGACAGGCTTCAGTCAGAGACTGTGAGTGCAGGTAGCACTAGAGTTAACCATGTGGTGAAAGGCAAGTGCAAGAATGTAAGCAACAGAAACCAAAGTTACTTGACATCATCAGAACCCAGTTCTCCCACCATAGTAAGCCCTGGACACCCCATCACACTGGAAAAGCAGGATTCAGAATTTACACTTCTCATGATGATGATAGAGGACTTTAAGAAGGACATACATAACTCCCTTAAAGAAGTACAGGAGAACACAGGTAAACAGGTAGAAGCCCTTAAAGTGGAAACACAAAAATTCCTTAAAGAATTGCAAGAAAACACAACCAAACAGGTGAAGGAATTAAACAAAATCATCCAGGATCTAAAAATAGAAATAGAAACAATAAAGAAATCTCAAAGGGTGACTACCCTGGAGATAGAAAACCTAGGAAAGAGATCAGGAGTCAAAGATGCAAGCATCACCAACAGAATACAAGAGATAGAAGAGAGAATCTCATGTGCAGAAGATACCATGGAAAACATTGACACAACTGTCAAAGAAAATGCAAAATGTAAAAAGTTCCTAACCCAAAACATCCAGGATATCCAGGACACAATGAGAAGACCAAACCTAAGGATAATAGGTATAGATGAGGGTGAAGATTCCCAACTTAAAGGTCCAGTAAATATCTTCAACAAAATTATAGAGGAAAACTTCCCTAACCTAAAGAAAGAGATGTCCATGAATATACAAGAAGCCTACAGAACTCCAAATAGACTAGACCATAAAAGAAATTCCTCCTGTCACATAATAATCAAAACATCAAATATACAAAACAAAGAAAAATACTAAAAGCAGTAAGGGAAAAAGGTAAAGTAACATATAAAGTCTGGCAGTTCCTCAGAAATTTGGACATAGCATTACCTGAGGACCTAGCTATACCACTCCTGGGCATATACCCAGAAGATGCTCCAACATATAACAAGGACATATGATCCACTATGTTCATAGCAGCCTTATTTATAATAGTCAGAAGCTGGAAAGAACCCAGATGTCCTTCAACAGAGGAATGGATACAAAAAACGTGGTACATTTACACAATGGAGTATTACTCAGCTATTAAAAACAATGAATTCAAGAAATTCTTAGGTAAATGGATGGAACTAGAAAATATCATCCTGATGAGGTAACCCAATCACAAAAGAACACACATGGTATTCACTTACTGATAATTGGATATTATCCCAGAGGCTTGAAATAGCCATGATTCAACTCACAGACCATATGAAGCTCATGAAGAAGGAAGACCAAGTGTGGGTGTTTCGGTCCTTCTTAGAAGGAGTAACAAAATACTTAAGGGAGCAAATATGGAGACAAAGTGTGGGCCAGAAACTGAAGGAGGGGCGTCTGGAGACCATTCCACCTGGGTATCCATCCCATGTGCAGTCACCAAAGGTATACGCTGATGTGGATGTCAGGACGTGCATGCTGACAAGAGCCTGATATAGCTGTCTCCTTAGAGGTCTGCCAGAGTCTGACATATTCAGAGGCAGATCCTCACAGCTAACCATTGAACTGATCAAGGGTTCCCAATGGAGGAGTTAGAGAGAAGACTGAAGGAACTGAAAAGGTTTGTGTCCCCATGAGGAGAGCAACAATACCAACCAACCAGAGCTCCCCAGGGTCTAAACCACCAGCCTGGGAATTCCACCAGGGTGGGGGAATTCGAGGGTGGGGAGGTGGGAGTGAGGTAATAGGTGGGGTACACCTCATAGAAGCAGGAGGAGGGGATGGGATAGGGGGTTCCTGGGCAGGGGCGGATGGGGTAAGGGGATAACATCTGAAATGTAAATATAATATCCAATAAAAAAAGGAATGGAAAAACAAGAAAAAAAAAAAGACAAGAATTTGACTTAAAACAAAAAGAGTTGGACATACTTTTTTCCTAGTTTGTAAGTAGGCTTAATTAGAATTATGAGACATTCTTTGTGTTGTATGTGCATTTGGTCAGAGGAGTTAGTTACTATTTTTAAATTCCTTGAGAAGAGGGATTGTTCTCCATTCTTACTCTGCATCCTATTTTTATTAGGCTTCCTGGAACCCGGTAGAATAAAATGCATGGGCTCTGCCTCTTTTACTGAAAATCCCCAATGCTTTCACTCTTATTATTTTTTAAAGATTTATTTTTTATTTAAATGAATACACTGCAGCTGTCTTCAGACACACACTTGAAGAATGCATCGGATCCCATTACAGATGGTTGTGAGCCACCATGCGGTTGCTGGGAATTGAATTTAGGACTTTGGGCAGAGCAGTCAGTGCTCTTAACTGCTGAGCCATCTCTCCAGCCCTTCACTGATCGTTATTATCCGGTCTTGCTGTGTAGCAGTCACAGTGTATTCACATTTTCAAAGTCTATCCCAAACTGTGCATTCCAGTTTGTTGACATTTGTTAGATTAGATCATTGTCTGAAGCTAAGTATGCTGTGCCAGGGTGACATCAGGGTGACATCAGGGTGACATCAGGGTGACATCAGGGTGACATCAGGGTGACATCAGGGTGACATCAGGGTGACATCAGGGTGACATGACACTTACATCTAGTTCCACCAGTACCACTCACTTGCTCTGTTTTTTTTTTTTTTTTCTGAGTGAGTTAATTAATTGCTTTTAATTGTAAATTTCTTCTATCTTTTTTGGTAGACTAAATTAGATATATTTATGTAACAAAGCTAGGAGATATTAGATCCTCCTCTGAGCATTAATTCTTTTCAACTTCCTGGAATGTCTAATCTTTAATATATTTTATATTTGTTAAGATCTATGGAACTAGGTATAGATATGTTGTTTTTCTACATGTTAATATATTTTGAATGATAGAAACTAAATGTAGGTTTTATTTCTTATTTTTTATTCTCACTCATAGCATTTCCTTCCTCATAGTTTTCACCTGTTATATGAGATTTCATTCCGTTTTTACCTGTTCTTGGCTGTACTGACGTATAAAGCACAACATGTGTCCTCTGAGAGTCTTGTCCCTTGTCCTTCCTTCAGAGAGAAGCTTGCAGGCTTCACAGAACCATTTCCTAGGGAAGGCAGACTCCCTTGAATTGCACTTTCCCTGTGAAAGGTTTCCCAAGCCCACGTTTATCCTTTTATTTGTATTGGAAGCAGCTCACTTTGTTGGGCAATGAAATCTCAGGCCTAGCTTGTAGAAGACGTTGCACACAGGGGGTTAATCTGTTAATTAGCAGTGTGGAATAATGCTGTCTGTGGATGAGAACCATAAAATTCATATCTTCTTCACAAAGGATGACCTCTGCTTGCTCTAAGAACCAAGGGGAAGTACAACAATTGCATATCCATCATGAGTCGAGCAAAGATGGAGGGATAGTTTGACATACATGGTTGCAGAGGAAATACTTTCTTTTTTTCTTGCAGTGAACAACATGTGAAAAGCTTTAGAAGTTTTTTTTTTTTTTTTTTTTTTTTTTTTTTTTTTTGGTAAATAAAATTTACCTCATTATTTGGCAGATTTTAATATATTGTTTGTTATGTTTTGTATTTAAATATCCTCCAAAGTGTGTATGTTGAAGGCTCAGTTCCTACATAGTGATCTGACTGGCAGGTGATCAGCCCGTAGGAAGTATTTGTCTAGCTTACCTAAGGAGAGGCCTGGGAAGG
The DNA here is from genome assembly GCA_021653895.1 of Mastomys natalensis. NCBI lineage: Eukaryota > Metazoa > Chordata > Mammalia > Rodentia > Muridae > Mastomys > Mastomys natalensis. The sequence goes on from JAJTUV010000250.1 coordinate 304,032, forward strand.
TGAACTGACTCCTGGACACCTGTATTATACCTGGTGCCTTTCTGTCTCTATTCTCTGCAGTTTCAGACCACAGTGTTGTGAGGAGGCTCTACCACTGTATCTGCCATGATGATCTGCCTTGTCACAGGCAAGCAACAGGATCAAGTAACCATGGCTTGAAACCCGAGACTATTAGCTAAGAGCGACTTTCCTTCTTCTTTTCCTTATTTATTTATTATTCATTCATTCTTTATTCATTCATTCATTCTTTCAGTTATTATGTATTGAGTACACAGTAGCTGTCTTCAAAGAGGGCATCGGATCCATTACAGATGGTTGTGAGCCATCATGTGGTTGTTGGGATTTGAACTCAAGACCTCTGGGTCCAGCTCTTACAGTCAGTGCTCTTAACCTCTGAGCCATCTCTCCAGACCTTTTTCTTTTCTTTTTTTTTTTTTTTAATTTTACTTTTTATTGGTTCTTTGTGTATTTTACATGATGCACCCCAATCCCACTCATCTCCCGGTCTCTTTGTACCCTCTCTCTGACCTTGCAATCTCCCCCATAAAAGGAAAAAAAATCTTGTGGAAGCTGTGGCGTTTTACAGTGTGCCCCACAGTATACTCTTTTGTCCACAATTCTTTGCTTGCAATAAGTCATTGGTCTGGTTTGAGGCTTCTGCTGTACTATTAATACCGCATCTTCACCAAGACTTCTCTTGTATATTTTGTTGTTGCCTTGTGCCATGGAGATCCTGCATCTTTGGATCTGTACGGCCAGCCTCTCATACTCCAGGACCTCAACGATGTTGTAGATGTCAAGGTGGGCCAACTCAAAGTCCTGCATCTGGGCCTGGGAGTTAGCTGAGCTGGTCAGCCCACCGGCTTTCGCTATCAGAGCAAGCTTGCCAGTATTGCCCTGGCTATCTCATCCAATGCCACAGCTAGCAAGGGGCAGAGCCAGCTCTCCTACGTTCATGACTCCAGGGCCAGCTCTCCTGTTTGCCTCAGGTGGTAATAAGGGACAGAGGAGGGCATCTCTTCCTCCCTCGCCTTCAACATCACTCAGCAGATGAATGGCAGGGCCAACTCTCCCATGCTTTATTTAATTCAGACATGATCTACATGGCCAGAAAGTGGCACCTTTAAAGGCATGGACCGCCAGACTTGGGATTTCCATGTTTTGATCAATGTAATGTTCTTATTCTTCTTAACTTTTTCTCAAAGCAATTTCCAATGAGATTTAAATTTTCCTGGTTGACCTGGACTGTGTCCTCACATTCTTCTCAGTCATTTTCCTGGGAATCTTATAAAACTAAACCTTTGTTTACAATAAAGGCAATTCTCTTGCAGCCCTTGAGTCTAGGGTTTTAACACACCAGCTATAATAACATCTAATGTTGGTTAGGAAATCTCTACAATTTCCCAAGACCATTTTTTCATTTCCTCCCATGACCAAGGTTTCCCAGCAGACCTTTGACATGCAACCTCAGAAGCCATCAACACCAGTATCTCTAGGGACACTGAACCCCAACTCTTTCTTGAGAAAGTCCCCACACACTCTTGAACCCTGACTGTCCTTTGAAAACCCTCCCTGTTATCTCTCACTCTTCTTCTGAGCACCTTTCCTGTTATCCCCCATTTTGAAGTTTGCTGAAAAGTCTTCTACTGAACGCCAGCTCTGCTCCATCCTGGCTCATCCCAAACTTCTGTGTTGAGGCAAAACCAAGACTTGTGCTTTTTCTGGATGGAAATCTCAGAAAAGCACTGTTAGGCACTGCAGGAGGCAGCATGGAAGAGTGTTTTTGCTCCTGCCAGTGCTGACCTCACTGTGAGTTTGCCCAGAATCTATATATGGCATTGTCCAGCATCTATGTGAAGCACTGTCCAGCATCTAAAAGAAGCGTTGTTGGTGAGTTTCCTCAATGGCTGTTCAGCTTCTCTGCCTTTTGCTTGCATGTCTTTGTTTTCTGCCCAGAGAGTAAAATAATGTTTAATGAGTTCCACTAACACCAGAGAGAGAAATCCCCTTAGGGCTATCTGTACTCTACTCCTGAGCCAAATGAAACAGTATACAGAGTGTCCTGAAGGGTATCCTTATAAGAACTCTTAGATATTCCAAGATACTCTTTCACCTCCAAAAGGGCTACTTGAGACTTCTTTGAAATAAACTGAGTTGGGATGACACCCAGAACACCCAATTTTATAAAATACACATTCTGCACCCCAAATACAATTTTTTCTCTCAAAAGAATTCCTTTAGCTGCTGGCAAAAGCATGGAGCAATAGCATCACCCCCACAGCCCACTGACAGGAGTCTGTAGAAGAAAGCTGCAGGCACAGAATGGAACCTGCTCCTACATAGAGGCTGACTGCTACAGGAGGCAGAGCTGAAGGGGAGGGACTACTACTAGTGACATCATCGTGAGCCTCAGACACTGGACATTCAGGTGGATACTGGATCTGTAGGGACAAGATTTGGTATTTCTATTCTGTGTTTCAGTCTTGCTTTGATTCAGTCTTTCCTTGTGTGTCTCTGCTCCTCCCCTTGAAACTAGAATATTTACTTTGTGCTACTGTGTACTGGCAGTATGTAGCTTGTTTTTGGTTTTACAGTGGCACACACTTAAGAGGCTGTCTTGAGGCAGAGTGCAGTTGGTAGACTGCTTGCCTAGGATACATGAAGCCTGGGTTCAATCCCTAACCCACAGAAACTTAGCATGATGGACACACCTGTAATCCAAGCATGTTGGATGTGGAAGAAAGGAGAATCAGAAGTTCAAAGTCATTCTTGATGGTATGGCAAGTAGGAGAGCATTGCAGTAGATGGAGAGAAGAAAGAGAGTGCCCTAGACAGACCATGTGGGATTTGTGGCACTGTTGCCAGGAAGTCACAGATCCTAGGGCAAAAACTGCTGTTATGCTAAATAGACAAAATGAGCCCATGGAATTAACTGCTACATAACTATGTTCACATCCAGAGATTAGTGCTGTGTTAGCTTTGGTCAAAGAAGCTTCTGTCTGAAGTGGTCAGTGGTGAATGCAGAGATTCATAACTGGTCAAAGAACTGGGAATGATACTGTTGGATTCTTAGCCATAGGCAGGATACCTGTATCACTCCCTTCAAGGCTCAGGGAACATCATACCACAGAAGAGATGGAAAGAATGGAGGAGTGGGGATAGGGAGTGGTATAAAACAATGACTGCCAGACATAACAACCATTGCCCTCTTGAACTCACAGCAGCTGTAATTACGTTGACAAGATCTGGACAAGATTGAGCCTTCATGAAAGGGGGAGTGGCAAGTGAGGTCCCTTCCCCCATACCAGAGGATTTATACACACTTAATAGTTGGTGGGAAAGAGAGAGATATTTTCTTCAATGGTAGTCATTAGTAAAGTGCCACGCTCCTGTAAACAAACCTCACCTAAATTCATAGAGTCAATCCTAATGAAAAACACTAGACAAACACACACATACACACATTCACAACACACTCATACATATACACATATATATACACTCAAACTCACACATACACACTCATACACACTCACACTCATTCATGCACACTCACACACACAGTCACACACACACTCACACAGTCACACACTCTCGCACATCTTTGTATACATACACACACACACACATATATGAACATTTCATAATGAATCCCACTATTAATTTAATTAGTATACTTTAGTAAAAGATATAAAAAAACTAAAACCAAACAAACAGGTAAGGAAAGGCTATGGCAAGTCTTGAAATTTCGATGAAAGCATCCTTCATGATGAGGTGGCCCCCAGCCCACTGGGTCAGGGGCAGGATATTGTGGTTTGAACATACAACGTCTTCCATAGATTTGCCAATGGTATAGGTCAGGGATGAAAAGGGAAGTTGGAGACATTGTTCTTGCTCCTGAGACCCACAGCGTTCTGAGATTCTTTCTCCCCTTTGGGAGCTCATCTAGGGTAAAGCCTGATCATCGGTTTCTGACACAGAAGACTTGAACATGGACCATGGTAAAGCAGAGCTGAAGTTTATTAAAAGACTTTTTAAAATAGATTTAAGAGCATCAGTTCCAAGACAGAGATACTGAGGGAAAGAATAAGGTACTCCAGAGAAGATGGGTGTGGGCTTCTCAAAGAGAGCTATACTCCATGGTTTTTGCAATAGTAATATGCAGGATTTGGGTAGATAATGAAGTTATTATCTTACATGGTTGAGAAGGAATTTCAGTGAAGTCATGGGGTAGTTCCTGAGGACCATCTCATAGGCTTACAGTTGCTGAAGTGAAAGTGTAAATGACATGGATGCAGGATCTAGGGATCTTCATTCTCCACAAACCTAACATTCTCATTTTGAGGTTCCCAGAAAATGCCAGGAGTTGAGGAGAGGGTGTGCAACTTAGGCCTTATGCCTGCTTTATTGCTATTTTTGCATTCTTGTTACAGAAATAAATCTGTAAATAGGAAACACTGTCTCCGAAGAAGTTTAAAATGAAGGCCTTATTACTGTTTTCATCTGTATGTCTGCTCTGTGGTGTCACTATGAGACATTTAGAGGAGGAGGCTGGCCAGTAACACAGAACAAGTGGAAGCTAAGAAAGGAGGATGAAAACATATGTAAATATTTTGACAGCAAAATTATCTCCCTGAATATGGAATTGAAATAACAACTGGATTCAAAAAGTCTTAATTATTTCTTCTAATCTAAAATCTCCCCAAGCTTATAATTCTAGAAAGACAGTAGAAGCATGTCAATCATTTTATTGTTAGAAACACAGCTATTCAGAAATTACAAACTGTCTTAAAACAGTCAACAGATGATAAAGTAAGGAACTAGCAGCCAAACCATCCCCAAATATTTGTATAGAAAGAAAGCATCTTTGCTTTAAACATTGCAAAAGGTGGTTTTGAGAATTTAAAATGATGGGAAACTGTGTAAGAAAAATAAGTTAAGGTAAGTACATTTTGGTCACAGAGTGTTTATGCAAATACAACTAAAAGGACGAGAATATAGAGAAGTAAACAGCACATTATTCATCATTTCAAAGTACTTGCTGCATGGTAGGTTCATCTACTCAAGCTTCATCCTAACACAAAATGAATGATCTGGAAGCAGAAGGCAGACTGAGTTTCAAGGGCTACATTGTGACCATCCCAGTGCTATGTGCCGTGGATCCTACAAACACCAGAACTATACTGAGGGTTGGAGCTTATTAAACACATGGGAGAGTGCATTAAGCACTTTAGAGTTTACTTGGATTTTCAATGTCTTTCCAAAAGAGACTATAAGGTTTTAAAGGTTCTACTAAAGTCATTTAAAACATATTTGTTGTCAACCAAATCTTGGCATCAATTCAGAAATAAATGTAACTGAAAACATTACTCAAGTGTGAAATTTGAAAATGCATGATTAAAATTCTGTCAGCACATTACATTGAGTGAAGTAGAACACTGCACATGGAGGCAAACAGCACGCAAAAGACATTTCGAGAGTTAGATGTCAAAATCAGCTGAGTGTGTCATCTGGTTCATACTCAACAATGAAGCATTTGTGACACATTTGATTCTGTCCCTGTGGACTCCTTCTTCAGCAAGCTATATGTTGTGGTTTGCTTTATTTTCAAAATGCATATGAATAGCATTATGGTACTATTTACTTCTTCTTTTGGTTAAAAGCGTGTTGATTTAAAATTCAGCCTTGTTTATGAATCACAAATTTAGCTATTTATTTGTGAAAGGATTACATCTCTCTCCTATATCGGTGGAATAACACTAGTAGCTCAGAATACAGCATGGAAAGAGAGGAACAAAATCCTGCCCAAAGGCTGTTCCTGAACAACTGCCCTTCAGTGATGTGAGGTGAGCAACGGCCTTTCAGTCATGCAGTGATGTGTTTTTAAAAAACAGCACCATAAGATGCAGGACTAAACAGGGCCCATTGTACAGTCTCGAAAGAAATAGTTTGATCTGAAGTTAACTGTCCCAGGAAGAAAGAAGACAAGTTCGTTATTTAAAGTTTTATTTTCCCAGGTTTTATATAACTGACGAATGTGAATCACACTCATTAAAGATTGCCATGTTACCACTTATTAGGCAATGAAAAATGTTTGGAATCAATCAGGCAACTAAGAAAATATACAGCAAAGATATAGCACATTAAGGCAACAAGTACACTTTCCTTTGGATGAATAAATGAACAAAGGAAGGAAGGAAAACTATATTAATTATTTCTATCTGTTCAAACTTCCAAACCTAGGTATCTTCAAGTATATTTCAACAAATGTCTTTTGAGTTTATCTCTAAAAACAAACAAAACAAAACAACCTCCCCCGCCCAAACCAAACCGTATCCCCAGTGCATTACCCTACGTTTTAGAACACCATAAAATAAAGACTCCTTTGAGTGACTTTATGTATGCCTATGCATTTTGGCTTGCTACACGTTGGCAAAACTTTACATGTTCTATACAGCTAAAATTAGACATATTGGGGCCTTTAATATTCACCGTATCTGCTCTTATATAGAACAAAACAGCTCTTGCTGGAGTAATCAATTACTCCTAGGTCTTTGATAAATGCTGGAAGTTGGAGAATGATGCTGTGATTCTGTGACACCCTGGGAAATGAATGGTCAGGGGATGAACACATCTTTAAAAGTTGTATATAATTCACAACTCAGGGTCAGTATTTTCCCCATCTTATTTTGCCATATGTATACCATTTTACTTTAGTGAACTTATTTTAACATTGAGTTTGAAAGCAAGAAAAGATTCCTCTACCCTGCAGTAGTAAATGAACCTGTCTCTTAGAAAGCTTTGATTCTTCAGAGAGGTTTTAAACCAGGAAACACCAAATGGCAAACATACAGAAACAACACATCATAAATAGCACATTACTAAATTTCAAAGCTAGAAAAATATATCATACTATAACTTGTAAACTGTCTTTAAGTCAGAATGCTTAGAAGCCAAGAGCTCATTAACAAATCAAATGAGAAACTTGAAAGTTGTGTGCATGACACATTTTAGATAAGGAATGGGCTTGTCTAGTAACTACATCATTTTTTTCTAAAGTAACATCAATTCTGGTAAAGGGTACTGGTTAATCACTTCCAAATGGCAGCAGAGGGTCATTCAAAGGATGACACTAATCTCAACTATATCTAATCATATGATTTTCCTTTACTGAACAATTATTTTCTAGCATTTTCCACTTAAGACAGTTTTCATGTTCTAAAAACAGTTCCCCTCCCTCAGATCCCCTTGAAAAATTACCCCGAAGCTTAGCCACACTGCGGGCTTCCTCCCAACAGCTCAGCTTAGGTACATTATCTTAACTATGCACTTATGCACTGAAGAGCTGCACAGGAACACACATGACTTACTGCTTAGACTGAAGATATAATACTGTCCTGTCTGTACTAGGGAGGAGAGTTAACACTTGTGAGGGCAGTCATGTCATGTGTCCTTTGCAACTTTCCCTTCAACTACAGTGGAAAGGCAAAAATGAGCACGGTGCCCTTCATCCACCCAGTAAGTAATATTCTTCAAAGTCACACCTATGAAACACAGTGGGAGCCAGGAAAGTCCTGGACTCCACAGGAGACGTAACTAAGACCACGTGTTGAGATTCAGGCTCAGTTTGTGCCAAACAAGTCCCCCTATGTTGTTACTGCCTATGGGCTTTCCTCCCAGAACAGATTTCTTAATTTGAAAATGATTCCATCTAATGAAGTTTAGGTGTGGTCATGGTAAGAATAACTATGTAATTAGGATTTTATTAACCCTAGCCTGAATCTGTGGAAGGGTTTTTAATTTGTATTACCTGTGAAACAGACAAGACATATGTGAAGGAAATGTCAGCTTTTCCTCACCTGAGCTCAAGCTACACATTGAAACCCTTTTTGGTTAATTTCTGAACAGTGAGAAGAACTCTTCTGATTGCCATTTAGAGCCAGTGCTTTTATGTAGCCACATTTTATTTATTCAACATGCTGGTGACACCCTACAGGGCACACATTAAAAACCAAAAACAACCCTGTAGACCACAGAGCCACAAATAAGATTGTACCTCAAGTTCATTATTTCATTTAGTGTTAATATAGGAAGGAAGTTTACCAGCGCTAGGGAGTGCTCTTCCCCATGGTGCTGTTTCCGTGTGTTACTGTCACTGTGGCTCTTCTTACTCTACAGGTCTCCTATAGCCTGCTCTGCATCACAAATTGCACTGTTAGATTGGGGGTGGGCAGGAGTTGGATGTAAATCACAGAGATGGTGGTGAACAGTACTCTGGGACCATGACTACTTGGTATACTGTACTGTACTGTACTTTGTGATTCGACTTCGAGCCATGCTAGGGGACGCAGATCCAACTGCCTGGCTAAAGTGATGGTCAGAGGAACTCCTCATGTGGCCAATAGTGGCTGCCCCTCCCATGCTCAGCCCAGTGCCACCATCACCTACTCCAGCTCCACTCAGACCTACGCCACCAGCACCCATGGTGGTGCCAACCAAGCCACTGCTGCCTATGCCTCCAACCCCACCTAACCCAGTGGTGCCAGTAATTCCACTCACACCGGCACCAGAAACCACTCTCTCTGTCACAATCACGTTGTGGGCACTTGATAACTCAGGGGACATGCTCAGGTTGCCTATCATGCCAGAAGTTGGTTGGATCACTCTTTCTGTCACAACTACATTTGAGGTCTCTCGAGGGTTAGGAATGGTTAGAGAGGTGGGTAGACTTGAGCCTGGTGCTATTACCCTTTCTGTCACTATAATATTTGATCCATCTCTTAAGTCGGGTATCTCTAACATCCCATGCAAATCAGCACCAGAGATAGGGCCCACCACCCTCTCTGTCACCACCACATTTGAAGCCTGCTGGTTATCATGAAAGTGGACAGAGGGCTTCAGAGTGCCAGAGGTGGTATAGGACTCCCTCACAGTGACATTACCATAGCCCAGAGGATCAGGAATTGGCATAGGATGCTGTACTCCAGGGCCAGAGGGATAGGTGTTCTCAGAAATTACTGTGGTAGTGCCAAAATGTGAGGAGATGGGTGGGTGTCCAGTAACAATGGGCTCTGTACGCTGGGGGCATGTCGGTTCAGTGCTCTGAGGAGGCCAAGAAGGATCGGGATCTGGGTATGAATCTATTTCTTTTCCCAAGCTGATATCTGCCAACTTCTTAAACTTAGGCCCCAAGGTATCCAGGAAGCTTTCATCTAGATCTTCTCCAATGAAGCTGCAGCATCCCACGGAGCCTGCAGGGGAACCCACACCTTCGATGTCATAGATGAGCAGGCAGTCATTGGATGGACGTCCTTCATCTTCATCCGCATAAGCATAGGCTTTCTAATGTAAACAGAAGGAAGAGTATTAAACAAAAAGTAACAATATCTTTTTTATGATTAGATGAATGTATGTAAATTCTGATATTTATTAGAACTGCTTTAAAATGATTTCAAAGATGCTTGAAAGAATTCAGTTCAAAGTTATTTTAGCTATAGTTCCAATACATTTTGATTTTTAAAATTTTCTTTAGGTAAACTTGCTTAAAATAGTGCACTTGGAATACAAAATCATGTACAAAAACCCATACATGATCTGTCTTATCAGTAATTTAGGAAGGAAATAAAAATAATGTGCACAAAGGGCTGGTGGGAGGAACTTTTTTTTGCTCCAAAAGAGATATTTAGAGTTGACGGGTTTACTCACATTGCATTTTCTTTTATTGAGGCAAGATGGAGTTTTAATATTTTATGGTAAGACGGGACAATTTGATACTGGATTCAGGTTTTATTTGTCAATATCATGTAAAGAATTTATCGGTTAGAAATAAAAATGCTAGACATAAAACAACAAATTTCTAGTAATGATAAATTTTATAAATTGTGTTTGTAAAACAACACAACAAAGTATGGAATAAACTTGTACTCTATTCTGAATGAGAGAATTAACTACTAAAGCTTCAGAGAGGTGGGGATATTTGAATTGAATCTTGAAGGGTGGCTAGAAATGTGTATGAGAAGAGGGATGGGGAACAACAACCGAACAACAACAACACTACACAACACAACATTGCAGAGTGGACCAGAATAGCCAGAGGCTCGAGGTAAGCAGTCTTCTGTGGATAAGACAAGTAGGTTGGTGCTGAGGGGGAGATGGTGCTGTTAAGGTGCACCTGAATCATAAATTTGGATTTGAAATTACAAACCAAATAAAATAGAGCCACTGGCAGTGTTTAACTGGGAGAGGAAAGTGCTCGGGTCAGAGCTTCAGTAACATTGACCAACAAACAAGAATGGTTGAGCATGAAGATTAGACCACTGGCAAGGCCTTTGTGGAACTGGTGAGAGCATGGAATGAGGGGGCTGGAGAGGAATGCAAGCATGTGGCTAAAAGAGCCTTACCTGGCAGAAATAACTTTCCATGAAATTCATATTGAGACCCCCATCTCTACATTCTCTCATTGAATTTCTTCTTAATGTTCCTGAATATTCTTGGCATATCTCAGGTGCGGCTGATGTTTTGACTCCATCCATTAGTTCAAATCCTGTAGTTCTTTCTCCTCCTCCCAGATCTTGCATTTCTCTGCCACAATATTCATTTGTATAAACTCCTACAAACATTGAACCCATCAAATTTAATTTCTCTAGTGTGGTATAAGTTAAAACCTGTCATGTATAGTTTCTTCATTCAAGTATGCATGATGAGCAGAGAAGAGATGGATATGATACACAAAGGAGGGATAATTATAATATTAAATTCAAAACAATATTAATAAAGCAAAATAATATTGACCAGCTTCCTAGCTTTTAATCATCTGCTGAAAGACTTTTCTATATTATGTGCCGAAAGAAGTGCAGAGTGATAATAAAAATCTGTGAGCTGAGTAGTTGAATCTCAAACTGAGTCAAGTTGAGTTAAATAGCTCCAATTCTAAAAGTTAAGTAATTGTATCAGCATACTTATGATGTGTTTCTGGATGCGAATGGCGTCCTGTAGAAGGCACAAGAGCCACTGAATTTCAGACAAAGTCCATAGCTACAATGAGAAAAAAAGGTTGCTGGATTTATCTTGGGTAAACACTTGGATGTGAGAGAGGGGAAGGAGCATATTAAATGCTGAGGTAGTGAAATAAAAAGGAAATGAAATTAAAGATGGTGAACAGAGGTAGGGCTCACAGGAGGGCAGATGCCCATGGCACAACATTCTAATTTTTTTTTTTTCTTTTTTTTTTTGGTTTTTTTCGAGACAGGGTTTCTCTGTGTAGTTCTGGCTGTCCTGGAACTCACTCTGTAGACCAGGCTGGCCTCGAACTCAGAAATCCGCCTGCCTCTGCCTCCCAAGTGCTGGGATTAAAGGCGTGCGCCACCACCGCCCGGCCAACAACATTCTAATTTGAGTCTGGGGAAACACACCTTTCATATCCCAATTATCCTGATGTGTTCATGCTAATTTAGGATTTGTGTGAAAGTTTATGAACTAAAGGAGAGAATCAATGCATAGATAAGTATTGGTGGTTTTGATGAGTTGGCAGGTCTCAGGAACCAACTGCAGACTAACAGGGGCTGGGGATGAGACTCAGTGAGTTTCTGTTTTCTGTATGGGGTAATATTTGCACAACTAACAAGAATGGGCACATCAGGAAGAAAAATGGAAACAGTGACTGACTATTGAATACAGACTATTGATACAGACTATTGAATTAAATTCAAAAATAGAAACATTTCTATGGCTGGTGCATTTTAGAGTGTTCAAAGTAGAAAAATAATTTTATATGGACTGGAAAGATGGCTCAGTGATTAAAAGCACTTGCTGTACTTGCAGAGAACATGGACGTGATTCCAAGCACCCACATCACAGCTCACAGCTGTCTGTAACTACAGCTCCAGACCATCCGATGCTCTGGCCTGCAAGGGCAACACACACACACACACACACACACACACACACACACATGCACACTGTACACAGATATACAAACACTCATACAAATAAAAAAAAAACTAAGTTATAAAAAGAAATAATTGCTAAAAAGACTAAGAAAAAAACCTGAGAAAACAAGTAACACTTTTTAAAAATTAAAATAGTAAGACTATTTCTACTGGCAGAAGATGAAGTTATTGTCCTTTCTTGTTTATTACAGCAGTAGCTTCCTGGCTTCTGCTTGGGAGTTAGTATAGACATTTGGTTCAAGATCATTGTACAAACCCAGTCTTCAGACTAAGCAAAGAGAAACTCCCCAGCATGTGTACAATCTTAGCTGAATGCTTTGGGAGCTTTTGAAGTGTTTTGTCTATTTGCTTTCAATTTAAGAGTTTAAAAAAATGTTTTATATGTCAATGGTTATACTTATGCCAAGAAAGGACATATTTTTCTCTGTAAAAAGTGTTACTAATATAAAAAAAACTTGATTGGACAAACTGTGGGATAAGTTTCTATACACACACATACACACACACACTCACATGCATACACACATGCACATACATGCACATATATAGTATTTCATCTGTTAGATAACTCATGATTGTATTTTGGTATTTCTATTTGTCGAGATCCTGATTACACCATCTTTCTAATGATCAAGGGAGATTTAAAAATATACAGCATGTGGACTGGAGAGATGGCTCAGTCATTAAAGGATAGGCTGACAACCAAAAATAAAATGTACAGCATATCAGATCAATTACAGTAGGCTTCCTTTACTATTCATTTCATTTACAAATATGTCACTGGAAAAGGAATTATAAAAACACATTTAAAGAAAACAAAAACAAAAACCCTAAAGAATAAGATGCCCAACCAGAGAGAACAGATCTCATCTTAGTCTTTGGGTTGTTGGAATGTTGTCTTTTTCTTACCTGAGTTGTCAATACATTCTATAATATTGGCATTACCAGGTGGCATTTGTGGCACACAGATGGTGGTTATACCCTAAAAGACAAGAGATAACATTTTCCCATTTGTAAGGAGCCTTTTCTTCCTCTGCTTGTATATTTTTATTCTAAAATTATTACAGAATTCCTAAAAGAAGACTAGGATGATTTTGATTTGATTTAAATGTTGATATATCCCTCTCCACTCAAATACCGCCAGGAGAGAGCTGGTCTGCCAGGAGTGCTTGCACTCCTAAACTCAGAGGTGAGATCACCACTTTCACACCCACCAGGAGCCCACAGGGCACAGGAACAGTGGAACAGCTGGAGAGAGGATCCTTCTGGTCTCTGGTCTCCATCTGCATCCTGGAGCTAAGGCTATCCCACAGCTCTCTGTACCCAAACCCCGCCTAGGAAAGAGCTGGATTCCCCATGAGTGCTGCCACACCTAAGTTCACAGACTCACAGACCCACAGGAGGGACAAGCTTCAGTCAGAGACAGCAAGACCAACTAACATCAGAGATAACCAGATGGTGAGAGCCAAGCGCAAGAACCTAACCAACAGAAACCAAGGCTACTTGGCATCATCAGAACCAAGTTCTCCTACCACAGCAAGTCCTGGATACCCCAACACTTGGGAAAAGCAAGATTTGGATTTAAAATCACATCGCATGATGATGATAGAGGACTTTAAGAAGGACATAAATAACTCCTTTAAAGACATACAGGAGAGCACAGGTAAACAGGTAGAAGCCCTTAAAGAGAAAACACAAAAATCCCTTAAAGAATTACAGGAACAACCAAACAGGTGAAAGTATTGAACAAAATCATCCAGGATCTAAAAATGGAAATAGAAACAATAAAGAAATCACAAAGGGAGACAACACTAGAGATAAAAAATGTAGGAAAGAGATCAGGAGTCATAGACGCAAGCATCACCACAGAAAACAAGAGATAGAAGAGAGAATCTCAGGTGCAGAATATACCATGGAAAACAGTGACACAACAGCCAAAGAACATGCAGAAAGTTCCTAACCCAAAACATCCAGGAAATCCAGGACACAATGAGAAGACCAAACCAAAGGATAATAGGCATAGATGAGAGTGAAGATTCCCAACTTAAAGGGCCAGTAAATATCTTCAACAAAATTATAGATGAAAACTTCCCTAACCTAAAGAACAAGCTGTCCATAAACATACAAGAAGCCTACAGAACGCCAAATAGACTAGACCAGAAAAGAAATTCCTCCTGTCACATTATAGTCAAAACATCAAATGCACAAAACAAAGAAAGAATATTATAAGCAGTAAGGGAAAAAAAGTCAAATAACATATAAAGCAGACATATCAGAAATACACTGACTTCTCACCAGAGACTGTAAAAATCAGATCCTGGGCGGATGTCACACAGACCCTAAGAGAACACAAATGCCAGCCCAGGCTACTATACCCAGCAAACTTTCAATTACCATAGATGGAGAAAAGTTGAATCTCAATTTTAAGCCTTGCCTGGTGACCTCTACTAAGCTTTGAGGTACATTTGACCCCTCTCCCTTTCCTCACTACCTACCCAAGAACCGTGAATAGTATAGAGTAAATAATTTCTACCATCGTAAGGCATATCTGGAGATGGGATTTTGGTGAGTCCTCAAATCTCATTCTTAGACTTAGCACTTACATCATGGGGTTCAGGCTGTGGCCCTTCTATGGCCCACGTATGCATTGCTCCATCAGAACATTCTGGAACAGGTTCAAATCCAGCTCCACCACCAGGGGCTCCTCCACAGTCACAGCAGATCAGCAAGAATGGAACCACTGAAGGAGAGGGAGGTAAGGGGTTAACAATGCGCCATGTTGAAAGAAAACACTCTGATTTTCGTTGGTCAAATGAGAATTCCTGAGCTGAGTTTAAAATTACCATTTAATATGCCAGGACAACAAATTAATAATGGTTGGACCCCCAAATAATCATGAACTTGGAAACACTAGACTTCTGTAAATTTTAATTTGCTTTATAGTACTGAAATTATCAATAAAATCTTAAAATAAGTGATTCTATCATCACTCAGGAAACAGCAGAGACTAAAGAAAGCTACAGGCATCAGTTCTCATCCTTCGTGCCTGCATTTACTTTTCCGTTTGCACACATTTCTCTTTCTCTATTTTAAGGGGAAATCTCATTCAACTATCAGTTATTCTTAGGAAAGTCATTATTTTCCCCTACAGAAACATCTTTCTTTAGACAATTCTCACATAAAGATTGACACACTTTAGCAATGTCTTTTCTTTCTAATCTGTTTTGAGTTTTTCATTTATTTACTATTGTCAAAGAATCTTGCTAGATAATGCTGAATGAAAAGATAGAAAATAAGGATGTGTAAATAATGGAAAGAAAAATTAAAGCAGAGAAGAGGGGACAGAAGGAAAGAGAAGGCAAAAAACAAAAAAAACAAAAAACAAACTAAAAACCCCCAACCCTGTAAGGCAGAGAGAAGAAATTAAATGTAAAGTTATTGAAAGCCTTTGCTAGTCACACTGTCTGATAGTGGACATTGATATTAGGGAAACTGAAAATGAAACTTAGCTGTTATTATAGCAATCATCATAGGTTCTTTGGTACTTAGTTTGCTTTAATAAAGCAAAGAATTGACTACAAGGTGTAGAGGATTATTTTTGCTCTCATGTAGCTCACACTGTATTCTGCAAGTTCACTAGCATTCTTGCATCTTCCTTGATTTGGTTTATTTTGATGAAAAGAATCCATTTCAAACTCATTATTTTTCTCATAGAACTTTTCCTGATTCTTATTTCCAATATGGATGAGTTCCTGTTATTTAGCACAGAGCATTCATTTTTTGAAGTGTATTTCACATTCTAGAGAAAGAGCTTCACTTTAAACTGTGTTCTCAGTGTGTCCAAATTTCTTTGCGGTTTATATGGATCTATGCTGAGGGAATGTTCCAAAAGGTGGATTATTTAAAGTCAGAGAAAACCTAGTGAAGAAGTAGCTAGTCACTCATTAAGACAAATGAGGGGCTGGTGCGGTGGCTCTGTCACAGGGGTTAGGGTTCTGTCCCCAGCATCTGTGTGATGACTCACACTCATCCAGAGCTTCAGTTCCAAGGAATTCGTGGACCAGACCCACGTGCTTTAAGTTTACATTCATGTAGGCAAAACACTTATCCACATAAAATAAAAATAAATATATTTAAATAGAGAGAAATGAAGGCAGAAAAATATTTTAAAATTTTGTATGTGAGTTCTTTCATGTACATTTTGTGATTAATTAATTAAATATGTGAAAGGTTTGTTTTACCATCAATATTTTATGATTCTACGTTTGAAAATGGCAACCTCCCAATGCTTGGATGGTAGGTGTGTGCCACCATGCTCAGTTGCAAATGTCAATGTTTATATTAACTTAATGACAGTGTGTAGCTGCAAGATACCCCTTTCCACTCCAGTTTCTGTCATAATTTAGGCAATATTAAATTCCACCAGGAACATCTGTTGGACTCTCTCTTTGAATTTCTGTCCATGACTAAGGCTACTGTAGTGGCCCCAGATATACCATAGCTTTCACTTGTGGGACCTTTCGTCACCTATTGCTGGTGATGAGGTAAGCAAGAAACAGCAAAACACAGAACAACGGTTAGGTAATCCTTGCAAGACATAAGTGTTAAGTTGAACACCTAGACTGTTGGATTTCTTTTGCCATATTTTTTGAGAAACACATGTCAGAAGAAGGATTGAAACACTTACATCCTAAGACTAGGAACCCCATGATGAGCAGCCCGATGCCTGCAGGACCGAAGTGAACATTGTCTCCTATAGTGGTGTCAAAGGGTTCCCCAGGATCTTGGTAAGGGAGTGAGGGCAGATGTGCTCTGGCTGCCGTGCCTCCCATTACTGTGGTGCGCTGTGGATCCTAGTGGAAGCTGCTGGAGTTTCCACAGTTACTCCGGGCCATTTTCACGACCATTTTCCCTCTTCCCAGACAGAGCCACTAAGTTGAACAAAGATTGTTCCAGTGCAGGTCCGCTGAAGGGAATCTGTAACAAGATTCACAGTGGAAGAAACTACTGTCCGTACATAGCCTAACAAGTAACAGATTACAAGTGTCCACCATGCCCAGCAGCTTGTGGGGGTTCTGGAGACTTTCATCCTTGGAAAGCAATTGCTTCACCAATTATCTATCTCCTTAGCCCTTCTACTCAGTTTTTAAGCCAATCACTGATTGTATTATTATACCTAACCTTAACCTTACTGGCAAAACTGTTACTCGATAGTTTTTAGTGTTGCCAGTTAGATATTTCATCTAGGTTGAAAAATTCAAAATACAGGAAGATGTGAAATAAAACCAGAAACTAACCCATAGCATCAGGACCTAAGGGATAACCCAGTTTCTTTCAGTATCAGTTGTCCTTAGTGAAAAGGCCCATGTTGCCTATTTATGGCATTTATGATTCATCCTGCTTCCAATGGGATTTGAGATTTTACTTTAAATTGAATGTGCTTTTTCATGCCTTAGTACACCTTTAATTAACATAGTTTCTGGTGGGTCCATGATTTTATATCGAATGGACTATATTTCCTTCCTTAGTTACCTGCTGATACTGCTTTCAATAGTAACTGCTAAAGACACAGGTGTTAGCATCTCTGTTCAGCCTTCTATATTTAGTGCTTTCCCAAAGATTATCATTAGTGGGATTATCAGATAGGAATAAGGAAACGAGCTGAGTTTGCTTTGTGCTATTCTATAGATCTGAGTCTTACTTTCACTGACAGAGCCCTAGAGCCTGGCACAATGGCTAGCATTTATCTAGTTAAGACTCATTACACACTTTGTGAATAAAGGAAATGAAATCTCTGGAGATGTGCAACAGTCATAGTTCAAAGTCTGCTTATCTGACCTTACAGGTCATTCAGTGATGTTCGTGCTGTTTTCACATGTCTTGCTATTTTCTTTTGTCCTTCCTCCCCTCCCCTCCCCTCCCCTCCCTCCCCCCCCTCCCCCTCCCCTCCCCTCCCCCTCCCCTCCTTATTTCCTTCCTTTCTTTCTTTCTTTAAACCATTATCAGCATATTTTGTTACTTCTCCATTTTGCAGAAGACTGGGGTGTAGATGGGTGAGGTGGCTTCTCTAGGAACCAATAAGCAGTAAATGATGGGACAGGACAGTTTGAGTGTACAGTGCTCAGCTCAATAGGACAACTTCTATTGAAAAGGGGCTTTTCCAATCCACTTGCATTCCAATCACAGCCCCCACCTCCTCTCTTCCCTGTGCTACCCTTACCAATCCCTTCCCTGATTTCTCCTTCCCTCTCTCCTCACAGGGAGCCCGAAAAGAGAATTTTTTTTTTTTACAATAAAATATTAAATTGTCTTAGAATATTTATACTTGACTTCCTCTGGAAGTTAAATTGATTTCTTACCATCTATTGATAGCAACGTTCCTTCGTATCTCCCATTAAGCCTTTGGAATTGTTCCCTAGTAACTTTGTTTCTTAAAGTTAGTATGCCTGTTCTTGAGTCAACAGCCAGTAGGTTCTCTGGGTTATTTCCCATTACATATCTGTATTTAAAAGAATACAATATAAATTAAAGCTCTCTTTCAAATTGAGATGTTGTAAAATTATGTTTGTAAGGTTAGTATACAAATAATAGGTTTTTCATGTCTTTTCATACATGTCTGAAAACATGCTTTGTCAAATACACTTTGTGCTCAGTCATTCTCCTTCCCTCTGGCTCACCTCATGCTGCCCACCCTCCTGGCTGGTTCCCTTCCTTCCCCCAAACAGTTTTTGCTTTCATTCTTTCTCTCTCCCTTCTCATGATCCCCTAAGCTTAACATTTTAGTTGGAAAATTGCATTCTTACCTAACATTTGTGGACTCTAGACCCGTGTCCAGGTCTGTAGCTGCAAACTGTCCCACTTTGTGATTTGCATCCATGTTACCGGTTATTTCAAACGTCTTTGAACCTGGCCGGAACACGGAGCCCTCGACCACGTTTAACACAGTCACGGTGATCATAGTTGCTGTGAGTCTATATTGAGAAAGAATTGACTGGTGGAATTCAGCTACGTTTCTAACACCAATACTAAGCTGTAAATTCTTCACGGCTTCATAATCTAGGGGCTAGAAAACACAGAGAGAGTTAGTTATACTGTATGAAAACAGTTCGGAGGACAGAGAAATTCTTTGCGAACACTCAAAGACATTTATTATATTCTTGTTTCAGTTATGTGATTGAACACAAATCCAGATAATTACCCAGTCTAGTCTTACTTGTTGGGTACTAAGTTCAAGGTCACATATAAGCAGAGTAAGGGGGAAAAATCTAGTTGTCCTGGATCTTTTGTTGAAAGGTTGAAAATTTTTTGGGACATGAGTTCTAATTGTTCACCAAACCAGTTAATTGCTTAAATTCAATATACGATTCAATTAATACATTTGCAGTGCAAAGACAATTATTGTTAGCTGACAACATTTCATGTTTCTGACACAGTAGTTCTTTTTATAACAAAATATGAATCAAGTATATTAGAAACTTAACTAGCTTTATCCTGAAGAACTATTTAAAATACTCACTTCAGTGTGACATTTTGAATGTCAATGTTGTGTGTGTGTGTATAATTCTTATTTTCTTCAATATGCTTTAAAACTATTTCATATTATAATCAAGTATTAAGTGTTCTTATAGAAGTTGATATCCAAATCTGTACTTCGTAGAATTTACCAGATAGCTGATATGTTTTTCATATACTAAATATATCTTTTCCGAATTCTTATGAATATTTTAAATAAAAATATTCATACACTGAGCTCTCCTGGTCATCTAAAATTCTGGGATTATGGAATTAGTTTTATTTGAAACTTTAAGATTTTTTTTTTCATCATGGATTGACAAGCATGGACGGGGATTCGAACTCGGGAGAGACTGACGGATGGACGGATGGCCACCTCCGACTCTGGAGCGTGGCGACTGCTGTGGTGCACCACCACTGGCCCATTTGAAACTTTAAACACCAATTATAGCATATATATGTATGTGTAGATAATATATAATCATATTACTCTTCCATAACCATAATAAAGGATTTGGTGTATGCTATCATATCAGGGAGAAGTATCCTAGTTTTTAGTTAGAGATATTAAGAACAGATAAGTTGAATAATTTTAGAGTAACATAAAATTGAAAGTAAATAGATTCAAAATTAATTTCCCTAGTATCCAATTTTAGATAGTATTGGAAAAAACATGAATTTAATAGATAACAAAACCTAAGTTTAAATGACTGTGTCATTTACTAGCAATAAACAGGTTGCATGCTTTCTGAGCCTCCATCTCTTTGTCTATATAGATTTGATATAACTCAGTGCTGGAAGAGCTGACCAGAAGCATTTGGAAACTGTTTCAAGCAAATGGAAGCAACAGTTTCAGTGAAAAAAAAATTTAAAAGACAAGGGAGGCATAAGACTACACTTCCTTAAGGGAGGTTAGTCTATTGGAAATCTGCTTCATAAGGTTATTCTGAAAGGCAGACTGCAGCAAGATTAAAGATAAGTCTAGAGAGACCAGAGTAACAGAGCTAGGAGAACTCTGGGTCTACACTAAGGCAGAATCCCCAGGGAATGGAGAAGCCCCTACAGGAGGGATGAATGAAAGAGGTAGACGAAGGGGTATTGTGTTGTATCCCGAATGATTTATATTGTGTGCATCACATACAATCGTCAATAATTGTTGAAGACTTAAGCAGGTGGAAAACCTCACTCTCAGCTTCTCTTGAGGCAGATTGTCACCTTACATTGCAGAGGACATCTTACTGAATGTGAGTGTGGTGAACGGTTGATACAGAAGAGAACTAAATAAGCCTTGGCCAACGGCCACAATGAAATGGGGATATGAAGATTCTATAACTCTATGATTGTCAGGCACAGCTTAATTCCATAAAAGCACACTGGCAGAATTACAATGATTTAATTTTATCATCCTTGGGGGGAATCATTTTTAATTTATATGATAAATATTTCTAAAGCATAATATTACTATCTCAATGTTGGCATGGGCACATTTTAAAAATCTGGTTTTAAAAATGTTATTTAATTATTGACTTTGAGGTTGGAGAGATGGTTTAATGGTTTAGAGCACATAATGCTCTTGAAGAGGACTGGAGCTCAGTTCCTAGGCTAGCACTGGGCAGCTCATAACTGCACATAACTTCAGCTTGATTTGATACCTATGGTCGCTGAGGGCACTACACTCAAGTGCACATGCCCCTACACAAATACAGAAACACACACATATAATTAAAAGTGACGAAGTAAATCTTTAAATAAATGTAAACAAAACCTTAACTTTAAAGGTTAATCATACTTTGTTGTTTGAATCCCTCTTATATAGAAATGCTTTCCTCAGACCTGATCTTTGGAAAGAATTGCATTGATAACAAGAGTTTCAAATTTTTAATGCTTGTTTTCCTGAGATTAGATAAGCATATGCATTCATATTAAGGTTTTTTTATTTTACATAATTTTAAAGCAGAATAGTTTTTGTTATTTTATAGACTCATTTGTAAAGTGCTAGTACCATTTTAACTCGATGTTGTAAAATAGAAAAGACAGCAAAACAAATGATTTAGGGTAATTATACCATACCTTGACAACCTTCAGAGTTCCTACATTTGTTCTTTCATTCATTTCTATTTCAAACCAATTTCCCTCATTTCCAGAGATAAAAAAAATGATTGCCTTCCAGTTGTTTGAGAATTCTTCATCCAAATCAATGACTCTTATCTGCATTAGCTGGGAGTGCAGTGCATTTTCTTCAATTTTGATGTCATACTGGAACAAGAGGCAAAGTATCAGAGCAAAGCACTGGAGAGATTTGTGTTCATAGTTAACTATTCAGAAACGACATCCCTGCTTATTAATTGCATGCTTTGTTCAAATCCACTGTTCCCACTGAAGAAACAATTCAAGAGAAAGTGTGTGTCTACACTGGTGTTGTAGACAGCCAATATAGCAGGTACAACTGAAAACGGAATGAGTTCCTATAAGACTTGGGATGTAAAGGATGTAAAGTCATGGCATCTAATCCTTAAGAGGGGTTGCTTACAGATGACTGCTCCAAGTATGGGATGTTGTCATTGACATCCAGGATGCTAATGGTGCACTCGCATTCCGCAGACATGCCATCTGCCCCACCGTCACGGTCTGAGCCTCTCACCACAAGGGAATACTGGCTATATTGCTGAAAAAGACACATGATGGGCAATCATACACTAGACATAGACACTGGCTCAACATCGACATAAATCCACCATAGAAGACAAGGAAACAGAAGGTGAAAATCCACAGATCTTACATCACTCAGTATGGAATTTGTGGTGTCCATTTCCAATGACACTTATGCAGCATGCTCTCAAGATGTAATAGTTTTGTTCAAGACTTTGTTTCTTATTCATTGTGTGTCCAAGAGAGGAGAAGGGTGAGCAGGCCAGAATATTTAAGAGGAGAAAGATATAGTTCATTAAAGATGCCTGCTATGAGCAATAAGCCTCTGAGTATTTAAGACAAGTACAGAGGTGTCTAGTGGAAGGTGGATAGTGAGAAAAGGTGGAGTCACTGATGATGTTTCTACTTTGATTCTATTCAGTGGTGACTCCATTTTTCGAAGTTGCTAAAAGCTATGGGAGCATCCTTAGACTTGTGCATAAACACAGTAATTCTCATTTACAGATATAGCTGCAGCATTTCTCTTCATGGTCCCCAGAATCCTCAGTGATTGCTGAGGGCTTTCACTTCTGACCCCCTTTCTTAGAGAACTTTACTGTTAGAGTTATTTTGATGTTAATATATTTTTTTGTTGGACTATGTAAAATAATCTGAGAGAAAAAGAAAAGGCTAGATAACCATACTTTTATTCTCAAGGTGTTTTTCAAACAAGTCAATAAAGAAATTTAAGTATCCTAAAAACATCTCCAAACCTGTATAGGTTCAAACAGACAAAATCCCAGCACTGAGGAAAAGTGGACACAATGTCCCACTCCTAATCAAGAAGCTATTTGCAAGTGATTCCTGCTGGAAATGAGAAAACAGCTTTCTCCAATGTGATTCCACATATCAGGTACAGTCCAGGGCAGGGCCCATGTGCAGGAGTACTTACATTAAACAGACTTTTATTGTGTGTGTGTGTGTGTGTGAATTTTTTACTTTAATATTTTTATCTTACTAGTTTTGTGAGTTTGTTTTGATCTTTGATTTCTTTTTTGGGGAGGAGGAGAGAAGGGGGAGGAGGATGAAGTTGGGTGGGAAGGAAGATGAGGAAGATCTGGAGGAGTTGGAAGAGGGGAAAGAGTATGATCAAAATATGTTGTTTGTAAAAATATTTTAAATTAATTTTTTAGTATAAATAGGGCTGGTGAGATAGCTTAGCAGGTAAATGCACTTACCATAAACTGACAACTTGAGAGGTAACCCACATGATATAAGGAGAGAACAACTCTTAGAAGTTGTTCTCTGACTTTCACAAGAACACTATAGCATGCATAGGACCACACATACAATAATAAACAATCAAGTAAATAAATAAAATACACAATGTTTGAACACATTATTTTAGTTTTTCTTTCTCTTAAGTACCATTACTTTAGAGCCAGTTCCTTAGAATAAAAATCCATGAAAAGATAAACGATTACCTCTCTGTCTAGAAAATTATTCATTGTTCTGATTTCTCCAGTTTTTCTGTTGATGATGAACATTGGTGATTCAGAAGGCTCCTGTCTCATGATCTTGAAGGCTATCATTGAGTTCAAGTTATTTGGCTCATCAGCATCGGTAGCATTGAGTTTCATTACCAGTGTGTCTAGAAATCAAGGACAGTGGTCAGAATTGGACAATGAACATTATTACAGTCCCATATGTTATCTGTGTCCATACAGTGTGTGTTTAACTCTCTCCCCTTTGTACAACACCAACAACCAATAGAATATCTCCCTTCTCTACTTTTGTCCTAATAAAAAGATCACAGTAAAAGAGGTTCCTAGACATTACAGAAGGGTAAAAGGAAAGCTGTTGTTCTGACTGTTTATTTTTCTAACATAACTTGTTTTAAACAAGATGCTTATGGTTAAACAAAATAGCATTAAAACATGATCAATGTTTTTCTCAACTGTGCTATACAACCTTACTTCTAGTCATATGATCTTGTCCTTACTTCCCACAGTTATAAATGAGAATGGTAATAACACCATATTTATAAAGTTCACATGAGAATTTAATAGCAAATGTGAATATTGACTGATGTTTATACTGAATAATGCACTTTAAGTAAATATTATTGTTCATCTTGGGCATTTAATAAGTGCCATTGTTATTTAGATTGGATTGACTCTTAAGTAGGTGCTGTGTAACTAGGAGCTTGTAAGAAATGTTTGGTTGACCACACACACTGCCCTGCCCTTTTCTTCTTTTGTAATGTAGAATATAGTTTTGATGAATGACACTTGTGGGCATGCAAAGCTTTTGACATTCATTCATCATCTGGAATGCTGTTCTACTCTCTAAATTGCTTCCAACATCATTTTCTAGTCATCCAGGACATCCCATCCCTTCTCTTTTTGCTTCTTTCCCTTGTGTCATCTTCTTTACCTCTTCTCTTCTCTCACCTCTCCCTCTCCATCTTTTGAACAATCTTCAATGGTGTGCACAGTCCCACTTAGGTTACTGAGTATTTGGTAATTAAATTTTTAGATACAGAAAGCCACAGGGCAACAACTCTACTCTGAGATTGTCAGAGTCCTTTCAGAGAAATGCTACAGTGGAATAGACTTTTAGTGCCACCAGGTAGCACCATTTGAGAGATATGCTTCCTGTACTTATGATGAACCATATGGAATTACATTTATGACACATTTACAATGTGTAAAACCAGCAACTTGATCAAAGAGAACCATTGCAATTGGCCCTCTGTAGTTGTGAGTTTCATGACCACAATTCAGCCCATAATGAACGTGGAAAATTCAAAGAACTTAACATTACATCTGACTGAGTACGTAAAGATTTTTCATGTCATGAGCTACAGGATAATAAATATTTATATGACATTTTCATTGTATTGGGCATTATTGTTATCTAGAAATAATTTAAAATCTGTGAAGGGTGTATGTGAGTTTATGCAAACAAGACATCATTTGTAAAAAGATATGAACTCCATAGCTCTCTTTATCTTTAGAGGTCCTGGAACCAAACCAGATAAAGAGGATGACTACATTTATTATAGCTTGAATGAAAAGGAGAAGCAAATATTTTTTGGCATTCATTTATTGCTAAGAAAAGCTCTAAGCATCAAAACAGATTACTTGGATAAGATGTCTTTGAGAGACTTAAAATAATCGAGTTCATTCTGTTTCACTCAGTACTTACTGCTCTCCAGTTTCTACTGGGTACTGTTCACTCCATCTCTGCAAGTGTGCTTTGGAAATGAGTGGAACAGATAGTATTTGCTTTTCTGTGTCTGGCTTGGTTTGTGTAGCGGTGACCAAAGTTACAACCCACAAGCTCTTTTGAGTTCTTCTTCAGCAGAATAGAGTATCAATCTATGACATATTTTGAAATGATTGCAAAAGGAGGATATGAAACTCTTTAGTGCTTCCTGGTTAATGATAGGGGAACTCTCTTGATCCTTGTTTGGTTATTATGCATTGTATTGAATAATGTACTCCCATAAAGAGGTACATTTCTTATGTCTGGATAAAAAAATAAATTTAAAGTAAGGGTTTTGATCACATGTGAGTGGAATTGCCTTTCAAAACATTCGGGTAGAGAGTAAGTTCTCATTTCTCTGAGCCTGTAGGCACTTGCATATCCTGTTGGGATGTAGTGTAAGAATCTCCAAGGAGCTAGGGCACGAGGCATGAGTATCAATCCCACTTGTTGCTTTGGAGATGCTCCTGGGTTGACACTGCAACTATTCCCTGAGTTGTTGGTTCTGGATGCTTTCTACAGTTCTCCCAGTTGATGTTTACCTTGCCACAGCTCAGCACTGTTGCTTAGCAACAGAAATTTAGTCATCAACACATTGTTTCTTTAATCGTACAGGTGACTCACTTGCATTAGAATTTTCTTCTATTTGTCCTAGAAATGTAGTCATCGAAAACACGGGAGGGTTGTCGTTTATATCCATCACTTTGACTCTAAGCTCCAGTGGATTCTCTAAATCTTGACCTTGTGCATTCAGTGCTCGACAGTAGATCTAGACAGGAAAAAAAAAATCTGTGGCAAGGAATGTGTTTGTAACTGCTTACAGAATGGAGGCATTCCCTTGGTACCACAGGAGTAAGGGACACCACATTATTTCCCACTAAAATACATAATATTTTAAAATATTTACATGAATAATACATACAACCAATCAGAAAAGGCAAACACGAGCATAAAACGCAAGTTTAAAAGAACAGCCTGGTATGCTAGAGAAAAGGAATGTTGTATATTCTATGTTTAAAATCAAGGAAAAGGGTGTCAGGGAGAGTCAGAGGAGCACTTTAAAAAAATAAGTGGCATTCTTAAGTGTTGGGGTAGTTATGTGGCTATTTATTTCATCATTTCTGTTTCCATTGCGAAGACATGGAATGTGTATTATTTCACAGAGTTCTGTGAGACAATGCCAAGTTGTGTCTCAAATTCGACTAGTTTGCTGACTTGGTGAATTTTTTGGGAGACACTGAAGAGGGAAGAGGTCATGAATACAGATTTGGTCTTGGAGACTAAGTGGTTAAAGTAATTCTAGGGATACAGATGAGCAGTGTGAATGAAGGCAGCAAAATATAAGGAATATCTGAAGGTAGCTTGAACTATGACTTTTTTTTTTATCGGGCTGGGAATCAAACCCATGTCTCCTCACGCAGTCAGAAAATGCTTAATCACTGAGTTTCATCCTCAGATCTTTGATGGGCTTTTAATAGAAGAGAATACAAGATCAATGGAAAGTTTGTTTTTATTTTCTTTTATATTTTTAATTAAGAAATGTCAACCATGTGACCGATGGAAATGGAGGCAGTCAATAGAAAGGAGAACAGAAGGAAAAAGGTATGTCTGAGGCTAAGGCTCATCCAGAGATAAGTAACAACGGGGTGGCCAACATGTCACAGGAGAGCTCCAGGAAAGCAGAAAGCTGACCCTGCTTTTAGACTCAGTGATGGATGTTTCTGAGCCAGAAGAGAGAGTGCTATGTGTACACATGGGAGTCATCAGGACAGGTGGCTTGGTTTGGGGTTAGTTACTTAAAGAGAGCTGAGGTGGCACATTGGAAGAGAGGCTACTGAACTTGTGTGACAGTTTCTAGAAGGAATAAAAAACAGAGACAAGGCCAGGTAAGGATGAATGAGTTTCTAAAGTTCATTTAGAGCTCAGATGAGCTTGATTATAATGAAGTATGTTCACGTGGAACAACTGGCCTCCAGGAGCTCCAGACTCATCCCTTGGCAGTGGACTTAAAAGGAGAAAGGGAAGGGGACATAGGGGGAGGGGGACTGGGAGGGAAAGCTCTGATCTGGATGCAAAGTAAATAAGTTAATTAATCGAAAAAAGGAAGTATTGATTTCCACTGATTTTTCTCTTTTAAAGATCTAGTAAAAGCTAAAGATTTGTCCTTCCAAACAAATATTCGAATTTGTTAAGAAGCTGATATAAACTAGCATTTTTGCTAACACATAATGAAAACATTTCTTTATTAATATTTCCTTATCTATTGGGTAGTGAGTTAAGAAAGATCTCAGAAGGCTTAATATTGAGACTCTTGAAATCAAATTTGGTATGGTCTAATATTTTTCCAAGAATAATTTTTAACTGCATATAGTTATTGACACAAAGTCCACTTACAATGAAAAAGGGGTGACTTCACGATCAACAATGGATGTTATATTGATTTCACCAGTTTTTTGATTAATAATAAAGATTCCATAAGGTGGCTGGTCAATTCCTACTCCAGAGATGCGGTATGTCACTGGTTGGTTTGCAGCACAATCTGAATTAATCTGTATAAAGACACAGGTAAAGATGTTACAAGGGCCATGTGAACTTCTACATGCGACAGATGACGACTGTCTTCCTCAAGAACTGTTGAATGTGCTGTCTATGACATCACCTAGGAGTTTTAAAAACAGGGAAACGTATTTGGAGCAGTAGATACATGGTCAGTGTTGAATTTTTTAAAATTTTTTTATTGGATATTTTACTTACATTTCAGATATGATCCCCTTTCCCCATCACCCCACCCAGGAACCCCCATCCCACCCTCCCTCCTGCTTCTTCTTTTTTTTTTAATTAGTAACTTTTTTTTTAATGTTACTCAAAGGCTTTATAAGTTTGGTAATGCTCAATAACAAGATGCCCATATAATCAGAAGTGTAACCCAATACCCAACCTAGATATACCAACTAGCAAAAGTTCATGTGCATTACTTTTGCCAATGAGATGAAACAATGTTTAGTGCTCTATCTAAGTACCTAACTCTCTTAGTTTATCCCTTTAGGAATTTTGGTTTTCGTAATTTGAATTGGGGAGGTGCTGTTAAGCCATAACTTTTCAGTAGTATGTGTTCAGTAAGCACACGAAAACCAGACTTTTCCAGAACTGCATCCTATTCGTTGTCCCATTTAAACTCATGCTCTGGGTTCACACTTACTTTGGCAATTGGATTTCTCTTTGAGTTGTCTTCACCTTCCCGACAGGCTGCTGCGAACTTGATCCATTCTCGTTTCTGCCTTCTGATGGAATGCCACTTGATGGTACCATTTTTGGCGTTATGATCTCTTACCTTAAATAGGTAGAGTAAAATATAGTGTCTGTTAAGTATTACTTATGATTGGTATTCCACTGGAGATTTTGGAGGAAGAGTAATTATATCAAGAAGAGAAGATAGATGGTTAAGTGCAAAATTAAGAATTCTGACAATTTTAGCATTTGCAACCATCACATTGCAGTGATTTTGTATTTAGAAGAATGAGGATTTTCTTGAGGATATGTTTTCATGGCCAAGTCAACTCTCCTTTGGTCTGCTCCCTTTCTCCCTCTCTTCCTCTCTCCCTATCTAACTCTCTCCTTCTCTCCCTTTCCCCATTTTCTCTTTCTTGTTTTTTATTTTCTTTTTGTTTATTACGTGATTTGAGACAGGGTTTCTTTATGTAACTCAGGCTGGCTTCTGGTCCAGAGTCCTCATGCTTCAGCCTTGGGAGTGCTGGGATTACAAGCATGAATCACTGTGCCTGGCCCTTTTGTTTATCAATTTGGAAAAAAAATAAGTTGCCATATCTTACCTGGATTTGAAATTCACTGTTAACTTCAAGCACCACCTGTAAAAAGCAGTCATAGTAGTTAACTTAAAACTAAGTGTTTTATATTACTCAAATAAAAACACATAAAATAAAAGTAAACAATATACTTGTGGGGTAAATTAATGGCACTAAATATTCCTTAATTATTTCTCCTGATTAGCGAATTTCTCACTACATCAAAACATGTGCTATTGAGCAGAGTTCTGCTTAAGTTCCAGATTTGAGTGTTGCACATAACTTGTGGTGAAGTACCAGAATATATTAAGTAATTTTTAATCTAAAGATTGCAGATATTTTTAAAACACTGATATCAACATGCCAAAGTAATGTGTTTGTGTATTTTAAGACATGGTAAAATGTATATTTAAAAATTAAACATTTTTTACATTCATTATATTGCACCGAGGGTCAGTTAATGTGAGTGTGCACTCGGGTTTTGCAAATATATTTTCAAATAAGAGGTGTTTAACTTCTAATTTAATTTTTTCATAAGAACAAAGCCTTAAATTTACGCTCATAATTAGACTTTAGCACTGATACCAAAAGCTATAGTGTACAATTAAAAATATGAATATTAAATATTTTTAAACATAATGATTAGCTTTTTATAGCTGGTTTTCAGTTTCATCCTTAAGGAAAATATGAATTTCAGTTTCTAAGAAAATGTTTTGAAAAACTGTGAAAATGGAAAAGTTAAACAAATAAACATGTATTTATGGTCAACATGAGTAGCATGAAGAGAGTTATTACCCATAATATTTTGTCAGTCATAGTAATTATTACTATTACCATTAACTGGATGATAATTAAGTATAAGACAATGTGGCCAGTGAAATCTGCACATTTATCATCATTACAAACATAGGTGACCATTATACTATTATCTCCTTTATACAGACGAAGAAACTGAGGCAGGGCTACCAACTTATTGTGAAATGCAATCTCATACAGTTTAGTCTAAATATGTGTTTATTTTATAGTCAAGTATAAGACAGCCTATTTTCTCAAATAAACTATTAAGTAAAACATTACTAACAATTGATATTACATCTTTGAGAACTAAATGTGATCTAATCTCATATTGAATTTTTGCTCTCTCTCTCTCTCTCTTCTCTCTCTCTCTCTCTCTCTCTCTCTGTCTGTGTGTGTATGTGTGTGTGCTTCCTATATGAATACATGTGTGTTTAGGTGAATGCATATGCACATGTGCACAGAGTGGAGACTGACAATGAGTATCCTGCTCTAATGCTCTCAGCTGTATTCCCTTGAGACAGGGTTTCCCAATGAACCTGGAGTTAGGCTAGTGGCTAGCCCACCCAGCAATCCTCCTGTCTCTGTGTCCATGGCAGTAGGGAAACAGCTCTTGTGGTCATGCTCAGCTTTTTATGTGGATGCTGGGGATTCAACGTCAGGTCGTCATGGATGAGTCTCAGCTCGATTCTCTCCCACCAGGCTGTCTCTTCAGTCCCACTGTTAATGCTTATGTAGATATAATAGCAGCAACAACAGTGGTACAAGGTCACAGTGGAAGCCACATGGCTTGTTAGTTAGGGTGTATAACTGCGTTATTGAGTTGAGCTTGACTGCAGGACTTATTTACTCCAGTGAGTTCTTGCTGCCTGTGTTATTTTGGGCACTCTTCTCTTGGTTGTGCTTCTGAGTGCAATGGGGCTGCCGGGCTGCCTTATCTGTCTGTTTGGAAGTCAGTTCTTCATTGCTACAGCCCTGTTTACTCATTGGCTATCTGTTATTGCACTTCTCTTCCCAGAGTGAAGTGCCTGTGCCTGCAGCTTTGGGTAACTGGCCAGATGACTAAGAACTCTGCCCAGCTTTACGAAGCTAGGTCATCCTCTTTCCCATGAGAAGCAATTTCGGCAGAAGACCAAGATTTCACCACAGTGTCAGACTCACAATAAGATAGGTAATTAAAAAACTGCCTAGTCTGCTTTTTAAAATGTGGTGTGAGCTCCTTCTCCTTCTCCTTCTCCTTCTCCTCTCCTCCTCCTCTCCTCCTCCTCCTCCTCCTCTCCTCCTCCTCCTCCTCTCCTCCTCTCCTTCTCCTTCTCCTTCTCCTTCTTCTCATTTTATCAGAGTGTAGAATAAACTCATACACAAAATATTAGACTTTTACAGACAAAACAATGGCATGGAAATATCATTAGACCTAAAAGCTACACCACCCCACCCACACACACATACACACACACACACACACACACACACACACACACACACACAGCAGATGAATTCTATATAAAAGTAGTCTAAACATACACACACATTAATTTCTACATTATTTTCAGAGCTTTATCTCATTCGAGATGTGGGTAGTCGAACCTCATGCAAAGGCGTTTCTAGTCCTAACATCATTCCTTGTGTGCTACAAGGATATTGAAGTATTATGGTCATGGGAAAGGCATGCTGAAATTATAGGTTTGAAAGATTACTTGGACAATAGTTGGTAGGAGCAATGGGAAGACTTAGAAATTACAGGCTAAAGGTTGTTGAGTCTTACGCACCAATCAAAGCAGAGGTGAGGAAGAGCTAAGTAGATGCAGAGGCAGTGGGAACCACAGGGAAAGATCAAGGGAGAGATTCTGGACTGACAGGATCCACAAGGTTAGAGAACAGATGGGAGGGGAGATAAAGAGCAGGCTGGATCTCTGGAGTTAGCAGTGTTAAAACGTGGGCTAGGACTGGAGGCAGGAGAATGTTGGAGGTATGGAGGGATGCCAGATAAAGACATGTAGCCACTGAGCAAAAACCTAGCTTGGGTTTGAAGTGCTGAGCTGCATCCACTCGAATAGAGCTGTTGAAATCATGGGAGAATTGGATACTTTTGGCAAAGAGACAGCCTGTGGCCAAGGATGGCGCAGGGAACTTTAACTGAGAGTAACTGGAAAGTGGGGGTGTGGAAAGCTGAGGGTGGAGTGGTAGCAGTGGTTATGAAGGGCAGAGGGGAGGAAGAGAGATACAGATGGAGAGAGAGGGAGAAAAAGAAGAAAGAAAGAATGGAGCAAGGGAGGTTGGAGGAAGAAAGGCAGGAATGAAAGGGTACCATACAGATCGGAGGAAATAAAATGACTCACAGATGTCAAAGACTGGGTGTTGAAAGACCAGATGAAAGGTCAGATGATGTTAAAAAAAATGAACTGTGTGAAATTAGAGGAAGTCCTGGAGTTCCGGTGTCCTTCCAGAGAACGTTTTCAGCTAGACAGGACAAAGATGTACCTACCAAAAGTGAACAAGGAGTGAAGAGAAATTGGAAGTCATAAAATTTCTTTCCCAAAAATTTTGATAAGAGAAAAGAACAAGATGAAATTGTATCATTAGTGTGGGAATCAGGGAAAATTTTGTGGAGGAGGGAGATATTATGTTTGAAAGTTGAGAAGGGATTTTGAGTAGAAAGAAACTTACTTTAAAAGAGATTTAACAAAGAGAGGGGAGGAGATAGACTGGAAAAAGCAAAAAGACAGAGGGAGGATGGATTATTATTAATTGATTGGAAAATCAAGGGTCACAGAGCACTTGTTCTAAATGACCTAATTAGTAATTTTCTGACAATGATGGAGTAGCTTGGGCTTAGAAATAACTGTGGAATTTCTGCAGCGTAGACAGCAACTGCAGTTTCCCCGAGAGACATGGTTATCAAGTGTTCAGCAAGACTCTACTCTCTTACCCGCGGAAAACCTTACTGTCTGTGCCTCTGTCTCATCTCACCAAAACTGAAAACTAAATTCTCTTGGAGTCAAAAAGTTGTAGAGCATTAGAAATAATTTATCTCAATGGGATCTTCCCTTCACACCTGTTTTCACGCCCAATCAAGTTTATTATTTAAAAGCCACAGGATGAAAATTCATGGCACTTGTAATGATTAACCACAGAAAGTGAATTTTAACCAGTTTTTTATTTTTATTAAAACTTGTCATTTAGATATAATAAAATTTGGCTTGAGGGTAATTTTTATGAGGAAAATGTCCTATATTTATAATAGTGAGGGACGTAGCAATTTGTTGGATAAAACGTCTTTGTTAACCATTAGGTACTTCATAAGCATAAGCTAGAAAGAATGGGTAAAATGGAATGTTTCTTTATAATCCCCCCAAAAAACCGAGCAAAACCATTTACCCTCTTTTATATTTCTTTTAGATTTGTCTGATAAAGGCTATGATGTTGGCATTGGCCATACTCAGTGTGTTAGTTTCCTTGACAAACATGTACTACGAGGGTCTAAGAGAACATGGCGGCTTTAAAGCAGTGCATCTCAATCTTCTCAACTGGAGGTCATGATTCTTCTGGGGTCGAACAACACTTTCACAGGGGTCACATATCAGATACCCTGCATATAAGATTGTGATTCGTAATAGTAGAAAATTATAGATATGAAGTAACATGAAATGATTTTATGGTTGTGGATCATCACAATATAAAGGAACTGTATTAAAGAGTTACAGCCTTAGGAAGGTTGAGACTCTGAGCACTCTGCTAAGCTTTGGTTGAAGTTTCAGGTGATGCAACCCTATATCACAAAATGTTGGGCTAAGGCAACATGATTATTTCCACACTGACTTCCTTGATAGCATATATATTTTGGAGTGTGTGTGGGAAAAGAACTTGAGCTATGTGAGTTTCCCTTTTGGCATTACTGTTCTGAGCAATGAGACACCGTGGAGCAGTCTTGTATTGGCTGAGAACTGTGAGTGATACAAAGGTTCATCAGACATGGGCTTGCCTTCAAAGAGCTTAGAGTTAAAGACTTTCAAAAGCAGCAATCAGCTGTTAATTTGTAGGAATATGATTCTAATTAGACAAGTATAAAAGACTGTATGCATGCTCACAGAGCAATTAAGAGCATGGATCACCAGCCATTGGCATGAGAAAAGTTGGACCTATCTAAGACCATTACAAGAGTTTGCATACCAAGAGTAACTAGTACAAGTAGCATGACCCAGCACCCTGGAGGGTGTTAACTCAGGTGAAGGAGCAGAAGAAATTTACCCAGAATTCCTAGCAGAACAAGCCTCCTGCCTGTGCATTAGGTAATATCTGTTAAGGTGCCCAGGATTTTCAGCAACAGAGTCCTTGTTGAATGCAGAATAGAGAAGTATCAGAAAGCAAGTGATGTGCATAGGGACCAGGGTGTCAGGTGCATCTTGATTCATCCCTACTGCATTCATGCTTTAGGGTTTCTTGCCACTGAAATACTTTCTTTCACACTGGGACAGCCCCAGTTACCTGGTGATGGATTTGTCCTCTCCATTCATGTAAAGTGGAAGGAAGACACTACTCCTAAATTGTCAGTAAATTAAGAAAGCTTTTGCAAACACCACATTTGTGGAGATGATCCTGTGTAACTACAGTTTGTGTTTCAGTAACCAGGTGAGACTAGAAACACCAATTCCATTCCCTCTAACATGATGGACTGAAATGCTACCCTCTGCAAAATATGTGCAGACAAGCATCAGGTTCCCTGCTGGATCCGCCTCTGTTTGGTCTATAGCATCTGTTTAGTACTTTTCTTTCTTTTGGTGTCAGTTAACATAAATAAGGGAACTTTCAGTATTGGTTCAAACAACTTAATGAACTATTTCATAAACGAATATCATTTTAACTCCTGCTTGTATTCATAAAAAGTTCAATCAACTTCACATTGTGGAGTTAGTTTATTGGGCATTTAGAAATTTTGTTTTTAATTTAATGAAATAGTAGTCTCATAAAAATCTCATAAAACAGTGTAAACTAGAGCCTACTCTAATGGTGCATGCCTATAATCAAGGCATTGAGGAGGCTGAGACAGGAGGACATGTTTAAGACCAGCATAGGCTACCTAGTGAGTACAGGCTAGGCAGAGGAAGACCCTGAATCAAAACTCTGAAATCAAACAAAAACCAAAACCATGACTAGCATTATTTTTGTTAACAGATAAAAGAAGGAGTTCCTCCCACCCTCGTGTTCTTTTAGTTAACCTGCTGAAGTTGCCTCTGTAGAAAAAGATGTCTTCAGATTTGTACTCATGTTTAGCAGATTAAGCAGACCTGGCAACTTTGCAGGTGAATTTTTCAGCAATCACTAGAATTCTCAAATCCTACGGTTTTCTTTTTCATAGAGGAATAGGTATTCCCTTCCTAATCGGCACAACCATCAGCAAAGATGTTCTTTATGTGTTGTACAGGTAGCACTGTTCTCTGGCACAAAAAATTACAATATTCTTTCCATGCATTGAGGATAGATAGATAGATAATAGATAGATGAATAGAAGATAAATAAATGATAGATAAGAGATGAGAGACAGATAAATGATAGAAGATAGATAGATTGATTGATAGATGAGAGATAGATAGCTGATAGATAAGAAAAGGAAGTATGAGGATGAAGAAGAGGAAGAAGGGGATGAGAAGAGGAGAAAGCTGGAGAGGAGGAAGAGTCAGTTCATGCCTTCAGCTTGTAGTGCTGTAACAGATACAAGTTGCCATCTATCCAGGTGAATGTCTGACTGTAGACAAGCTCATGCAGCAACCTCGGTCCCTTTCGGAGTTGTCTCTTTGCTGTAGTTTCCTCTGACCTAACTTACTTGTTTAGGGAAGGCTTAAAGCATGCACTTCCATGTATGCTGAGTAGGTCCTGTAATATACACCAACACATAGTGGTCCAGCTCTCTAAACAGCTTTATATAAAAATATTATCAGCTAATCTAAAATATATTGGCATTTTTTCAAATATATTCCTAACATGGATTTTTATTTATTGACTTTTAACAGCGAAGAGTATAGACTTCAAATTGTTTTTCCCTCTTTTACTTTGATAAAGACAAATACACTCGGTGAGGCTAGGAACGGAAGAGGGGTTGCAAAATTATCTGCTAAAATTAGCAGTGAAAATAGGATCCTCAAGGCCTTCAAAGGTGAAACATTTTACCAAAAAAAGACTGAATTAACCTGGAAATATACTATATTAAGTTGTTACAGTGAAAGTTTCTAAAGAGGGACTGGGGAGAAGGCTCGGTGGTGAAGAGCAAGCACTGCTCTCGCAGAGGACTGAACTCAGTTCTCAGCACCCACACTCCTTGATTCGTCAGCACCTGTAACTCCTGATCCAGGGCACCCACACACCTGTGGCATACACTCACTCAGACACACCCTACACACACACACAACACCACCAACCACACCCCCACTACACATACACTCACCAGACCCCCCCACCACCCCCACACACATCATACTCACAACAGTCCCACACACATACATCACACACACACATACATCACACACACACAACATACACACACACACACGCACAGATACACACTGCACCCATACATACAACACTACATCACAGACACACAACACACACATACACACACAACACACCAGACACACAGACCACAACCCCCACATACAGCACTACACAGACACACAACACACACACAAAACACAGACACACAGACACACACACAAACACAGACACACACACACTCACACGTAAAAACAGAAATAAAAGAAGCCATCTGAGAATCATGTCTTAGATCTATGGTAAATATGGCCACAGACTCTTCCTCTTCTCCAAACCAAATCGTTTTTTCTCTCTCTCTCTCTCTCTCTGTCTCTCTGTCTCTGTGTCTCTCTCTTGTCTCTCTCTCTCTCTCTCTCTCTCTCTCTCTCTCTCTCTCTCTCTCTCTCTCTCTTCTCTTTCTCTTCTCTCTCTCTCCCTCCAAGGTTAGAGAATAAACTATACATTCCAGAAACCTCTTCCCCTGGGCAGACAGTTCCATGAGGACTTTGATTAGATGATAATGTTATTGACAAATCATTAACCAAGAAACAGCTATTTGGAGGAATTTTGTAAAATGCAGTTAATTAGAAATATTGTATAAACCAAGAAACAAAGAGTTATTCATAAATTCAATGAAAGTTAGCACATAGTGCTAAAACAGCATAAATGAGTGGAAATACTACAAGAAGCCTTAAGGAGTCAAATTTATATGAAATTAAAAATTAAAGCATTTGATTATTTAGCAATACACAGGCATTCCTGTGGTTAAATGACATGCTGTATAATAATCATTGATTTTTTTTTCCATAACCCAGGTTATGACATCAACTGAGCCTAAAAAAATCAATTAAAAAGTGTACGGAATAGCAGTCACCCGTGAAGGGTGGCTTAGAACCCGAAGCTACTGAGAGGCACTTGTAACTAAAGGTTACTACTCACCGCCCCCTGCCCTTTTATCATGCATGTCTAAGAATTGAACCCAGGGCCTGGTGCATGCTCGGCAAGTGTCCCATCACTGAGCAGCATCCCCAGCCCCACAGCCCCTCGTAACAAACGAACTGAATTCAAACTAGCTAGCATATAGTCAATCAAAACTCCAGCTTGTGTTAGGAATCCAGCATTCCAGCTCAAAAACCAGCAAGTAAAACAAGAAGAACCACGTCCTGCCAAAAGCTGGGGAGGGATTTACTGGCCCTTGCCTTTGAGATGACATTTATCCGACTTGGAGAGAGACTATGACTTTAAAACTTTTGACTGAACATGAGGTTAGTATCCTGCCACATCTGTGAACTGTAAGAGAAAGTGGGTGACTTGTGGGGGCAGCAATACATCTTTGCACTGCGTGGTTTGACTAACAGGTGTACAACTTCTGTGCCACATCCTTTCTGGAGGACAAGGACAGCAACAACTAACTTACCCCTTAATTAAGCTCACCTCATCACCTGTTATATTATTTATATAAAACTCCGGTATTCGAAGTTTTTGAAATTAGCAATGGAAATTTCATTCAAACTCTAAACAGCATAGGGGTTTGGTGTTAGTAAGATGGATTCTGACAACATCTGGGAGGGAAGAGATTGCTCGGACTGTGAGATTCGTCACAGACAGCTGTAATCCTCATACCTATAAATCCTTTCCTGGCTTTAAAACACACTGTCAGTCTGTCAATCAAAATACTCAGAGAAGGGGAAATGTTTCAACTGATAAACCAGACACACCTGGAACACCCAGTTGAAAAGCTCCATCTCTGCCAATGAGAATTGAACAAGCAAACACACAACTTTAAGCCTTTCTTAAATTCAGTATTTTCCCAGAGTGACCAACCATTGACTGGGATTCTAGACATGGTTTGGTGACTGGACACTGGGACATTAATAGATCTGGAGTCTTCAATTAAAGAGAGAAACACCACTTAAAATCATAGTTCATAAAAACCACCTTGTCATTAACATAAACTTTTAATGGTTTAGCATAGAAGTAAGTGCATGGAAATAACATTCTCTGAAAAATCCTCACTTGGCTATGCTGAGCTGGGGGTAAAGGATGCTTCCAGTGGAATCCACTTACCAGGAATGTGAGCAGCAGGGCAGCTCTCCTGAGGGAGTGCCAGTCCATCGCTGCAGCTGGCTTCTGCTACATCCACGACCAAGGGAGTCTGTTTGCTCTTCTCTGCTCTTGTTCTTTCTCCCACTCCGCTGGTGTCTGATTAAAATAATTTCCCAGTAGATGTTCTTACATGCAGGCTTTGAGGTGTTTCTGCCTTCCGCTCGGAGAAGGAGGGAAGGTACGTATAACCAGTCTGATCCCCACCCTAAAAACTTGGGCTGGTCTCAGTGAAATGCTTGACAAGATCATCATTGCTCCCAGGTAAAAGCTAAGGGACACACCCTTCTGCCAGCTGAAAAAGCTGCTCTCTATGGGGGTGGGACTTGCCTCTCCTCTACTGAAGGCTTTTGGTGATAGACAGTCAAAATGGCCAAAGCATGGGGGCTCCTGCTTGTGCTGAAAGGCTCTCAGCTGTTCAGAAGTTCTCAGCTTCTCATCAGATTAATACAAGATATTTGGAGTGTCTGTGTCATTCATAGACTCGCATAGCTTATGTTCAGAGCCAAACCCTCAGGTCACAGTAGAAAATTATAAGCTTTCCATTTTAGTAGATGTTAGGAAAGATGCAGCTAGTTCCAAAGTTGTTAAGATTAAAAATTACTAATGACGAGTGAGGATTTTTAAAAAGCATTTTTGAACAAACAAGACACAACCCTTATGATTATTTGCTTCTTTGTGCAATTCCTGTTTTCCTTTACCTGATCCGTCTAAGTCCAGGAAGGTCCCCATTTTCTCCCAATAGGTATTTTCTTCTCCCTCTTATATTCTCCCCTCTTTAAGGGCCTGTCCTTTTAAAATGCATTAAAACAAACTTGAAAATTTCACCAAGGTAAGGTTCAGAGGAAGCAACCACAGCCTCCAGTTAAAATCCTGCTGAAGCCCAGTGCTGAAATACTAATGAGAATACAGAAGATGCACTTCAGGTGAGGCGGTTAAACGTCAGTGTCGATTCCCAAGCACAGGGCCAAGACTGCACACGGAGCCAATTAGGACACAGGGAAAGGCTGCCCACACATGCAGCGCGGCAGGAGCTCGAGGTGAGCAAGAATGTTGACCCATACACAGCAAGAGTCAAACGCTCTCGGGAAACCTTCCCTTAAATCTGTCTCAGGAGCCGCATTGGAGCAGGACATCCTCAGGTTTGTTATGGCGCTCGGAAACAAGGCCTGTGTGATAACATGTAGATTATTGTCAGACAATGCTAACCATGTCCCAGAAAAGGAAATCTCTCTGAGGACCAGTCTCTACAGTGTTGTCATTTTGCTACTGGTGTGTGGCAACACTTACTTGACAGTGGGTTGAAATGTCACATGACTCATTGGCAAACACAGAGGGTGGAAAAGGGCCTCCTGTGCTTGCGCTGAGTAAGAATGGTTGGTAGGGATTGGTTGGTGTGACTAAACAAAATAACGAGAGGACCAGGCTGAATTCTTCATTAGGAAATGAGAATGCGAGGGTCCACCTACGACTCAGTTTGAACAATGCATTAGTAAATCATGTGATCAGGAATGACAACACTCAGTAGGCATCAGAGTTAGTAGGACTAACTTTGGTAGGCTAGCATGACAAGGGAATATTCTACCCATCTGGAATTCTGGGCTTGCTGCCAGAGAATGCGTGGCCCTTCTTCACCCATTGAATTATCTTTCCCTGAGCCCATCCCTGGCTCCACCCTAACTCACGGCCCGCTCCAGCAATCCCAACCAACCAGATGGTGTTGGGACAAGCATGTCTCTGGGGAGGAGTTAGGGCTGAGCCCTAATCTTGTAGAGCAGTGACAGTCTCAACTGAAG
Organism: Mastomys natalensis; assembly: GCA_021653895.1. NCBI lineage: Eukaryota > Metazoa > Chordata > Mammalia > Rodentia > Muridae > Mastomys > Mastomys natalensis. The sequence goes on from JAJTUV010000250.1 coordinate 344,409, forward strand.
GATCAGCCACATCAAGCAACATTGGGAGGATGCTTACAAGTCTCCACTGCTCTTCCTGTCCCTCTTTCCTTGTCTTTTCATCTTTCAGTGCCCTCTAAGTTTCTGCGTCGCAACTGAGGAATGCCTTTACTTATGTAGAATGTGCTACTTTTGTTTCAGTTTTCAACTGGCACTTGATTTTTTTTTAAGGTGAAGTTTCTTTACACAGCCCAAGCTGGCCTTGGGTTTAGCACCTTCTTGCCAGAGCCTACCTAGAGCTGGGGGTTGCAGCTGTGTGCCATTGTGCCTGCCTACCCTTTGTTTTTTTTTTTTTTTTTAAAGGAATTCCATCAGTCATGGGCCCAGACCCTTTTCTTGACTCCGTACCACTCCCTGGTCCTGATGCTAAGGGGTGAAGCACCCTTGTGATAAACTGTGTAAGTCTTCTCACTCTCCTTACACGTTCTCAAGTCTTTCAAATGGTCTTTGCTCTGCAGCTTCTTCCTTACCTTGGTATAACTGCTACTCAGTTTGCACCTGTCCATCTCCACACACCCCAAGCCTCCCCTCAGTCTTGGTTACTATGTATATCAATTTTCATTTCATAGAAAATTTTTATGAAATTTGGCAGGGGAGAGGGTAATTTTTGAGTTGGAGTTTCCCAAGTGAGCTGACCCAATCTATCAATGGAACTTCCCCTTTTCTTGTTAATACGTGGTAAACCCTGGAATGTCACCTCAAAGGGATAGCATTTCTGCCTTTACTCAGCACTCGAGATAGTGTAACATTTGCTTGGAACACAAACAATTTTTTTTTCAGTTCAGTATTCTTTTTTTTTTTAATTGGATATTTTATTTACATTTCAGATGTTCTCCCCTTATCCCATTTTCCCCCTCCCTCCCAGGAATCCCCTATCCCATCCCCCTCCTCCTGCTTCTATGAGGGTGTGTCCCCACCTACCCCCCTGCACCTCATCTCCCCACCCTCGAAATCCCCCTCACAAGACATCCAGCCTTCATGGGACCAAGGATCTCTTCTCCCACCTATACCTCCCTTGCATATATAGCTGGAGCCATGGGTCCCTCCCTAAGCGCTCCCAGGCTGGTGGTTTAGACCCTGGGGCTCTGGTTGGTTGACCCCATGAGGAGAACAAACAAATCTTTAAGGATAATAGGTTATGCCAAGCTAGAATTCTGTTGGCCTAATCTATGGAATTTACTGCTTATCTGACCTCTTTTTCAGAATGTCCAGAGCTGACACTCACATTTCACAAAAACCTTTGAGAATATGCTACTTTGATGCATGTGAACCTCTAGCTTCAATATGTGTCAAAATTATCTTACCTAGCCCTACGTGTTATATTATATAGGACAGATGAGGTGGTTTCAACCACAGCACTGCATAAACCCCATTAGTGGTGCAGGCCTGTAATCCTAAGCTAGGAAGTAGAAAAGGAGGACAGACCTTCTGAGCTACAGAATGAACTTGAAGCCAATTCATAAAATTTGTTTTACATCTATAATCATTTTCCAGTGACATAGTGTTTTGTATTGCTCAAAATGAGGTGATGCCTTAATGAGTTAGTGTCATACATTAAAATGCCCAAGAGACTGGTGTCTGCATTAGATGAAAAAAGATTTTGTTCATGTATTAAAAGCAAAGTGAAATTTTATGTTTAATAAATTACTGGTTCAAAAAAGGAGCTTTGAAAGTATGAAATGGGGATGTTTAGGGAAGTTTGAACAGGATTATTAGAAAGTTAGTATAAGGTTTCCTAGGGTAGGTCACATTATATATATATATATATACACTTAATTATGAAATGAACTCTTGTGATGATGTAATTTTCTTCTGGTTGCTCAGCAATTAAAATAAATGAAATACAGTAAAATGTTAGCAACCATTAATGCTCAATGATAGCATAAGGGTTTTGTTTTTTGTTTGTTTTGGTTTATTTAAACATTTTATAACAAAATAAAAGTAATAGACTAGAGTAGGTGTTTAAAATGATAAACATAGCTCAAATCTGGCTATCAACCTGTTTTTGTTTATAATTGGAATGCCACCAGCCTCGCAGGCTCTTACACAGGGTTTATGGGTAATTTCATTCAGCACAGGCAGCACTGAGGTTTCATAGAGTGCAGGGGGACAGAAAACTTAAGAGATAACAGCTTATCTAATCTTTATAGTCAGTAGTGACTGAGGTTTGCTCACGGTATAATTCAATAATGGCTTTGAGAACAGTCCATCAACAGGCAAATAATTTACATCAGTATTTTCAGAAATTATTGCCTTTGCTGTGTTTTTAAAATTCAGTTCCATTAACATTTCTTAGGACTATTATGAACTGCTGGAGTTGTGGGTATATATATAACACACACACACACACACACACACACACACACACACACAAACACATACATAAAGGTTCCAATTTGTTTACTATTGATTTGAGTGTGAACTGGTGCAGCCCCTGTGGAAATCAGTGTAGGGTTTTCTCAAAAATCCAGAAATAGAGTGTCCATGTGACCCACTCATATCTTTCATGTGCATACTTCTTTTTTTTTTTTTTTTTATAATTTTTTTTGTTTGTTTTTTTCGAGACAGAGTTTCTCTGTATAGCCCGGTCCTGGAGCTCACTCTGTAGACCAGGCTGGCCTTGAACTCAGAAATCCGCCTGCCTCTGCCTCCCAAGTGCTGGGATTAAAGGCGTGTGCCACCACTGCCCGGCTCATGTGCATATTTCTAAGGGTCTCTGAATCCTACTACAGAGATACTTGCTCATTCATGCTTATTGCTGCTATATCCAAAATAATCAGGAAATGGAAACAGTCTCGGTGTGTATCCGCTGATGAATGAATAACAAAAATGTGGTACATATACACAATGGGATATTACTCAGCTGCAAAGAAAAATGAAATTGTAAAATTTATAATAAATGGAATTACAAATTAAAAAAAATCGGAGTGAAGTAGCCCAGACCTTGAAAGACTAAAACCTCATGTTCTCTCTCAAACATGGATGCTAGCTTTGAATCTTTAGATGTGCGTGTTTAAATTGGAGTACATATAGAACTCAGGAAATTTGTGAGGCCCATGGGATTGAATTTCATGAGAGTGGGGACAGAACACAGATGGTATGAAGGAGAAAAGGGAATAAGAGAACAGGAAGGGCTAAACGAGGTGGGGGATGGGAGGGCAGATTAGAGCAAGGAATAACTAAACTTAAAAACTTGGAAAAAATCCATATGTAAATATACTATTTTGGAAAATTTCTAAAACATATACATATAGTGTGGAGACAATATCTCCCACAGACACCCTGGGCTATCAACAAAAGGCTATGTCTTGAGACTCTCATAGACACCCCAAACTTTGCAGGCTATTGTCATTGCTCCAGACTGTCTTGCTTGTAAGACTGCATACTTGAAAAAGAGAAATCAAGCTAGTATCAGTGCTGAAGCTTCGTTCCCTCATACCTAGGTTTCATAGTGATGGATATTCTACGCATATCAGCAGGAGAGAAAACTCATCAAGAGTCCTACCAAACAGTGCAAATACTGAGAGCTACAATAACTGGCTTGGCAAAATATGCTCTGGTTCAATACTGGCACAAGTGTTATGATAGTGACTGTGATGGTTTGAATGAGGATGGCTCCCATAGGTTTATGTTTAACTTGGTTCCCAGTTAGCATAGCTCTTTGGGAAGGATTAGCAGGTGTGGCTTTGTTGGAGTAGGTATATCCTTGTTGGAGGAATGGTGTCACTGGGGTACATTTGAGGTTTCAAAAGCCTAGGCCAGGGACCTCTGTGTCTCTGTGTCTCTGTCTCTGTCTCTCTCTCTCTCTCTCTTTCTCTCATTCTCTCTCTTTCTCTCTCTGCTTGCCTGCCTGCCTTCCTATGGACCAGGACGTAAGCTCTCAGCCACACTCCTGCTTGCATGCTGCCATGCTTCTTGCCGTGGTGATGATAATGGGTTAGTCCTCTGAAACAGTAAACAAGTCCCCAGTTAAATGTTTTCTTTTATAAGGTTGCTCTGGTTATGATGTCTCTTCACAGCAGAAGAACAGTAACAAAGACAGTAACAAACCGCTTTATTACTGGATTTAAAATCTGTTATATAAGATGGAATTCATGTTGGTACTATTAACTATGGACTTGTGGTGGTCAAGGTCCATAGATCATAAAAGCTAATGATATTATTATACTATTGGCTACAGGAATAAACTGCACCCCAAGTCCTAACCTTTACTCATAGATTAGTGCATCTCTCAAGCCCTCATCACTATAGCTTCCTTTTGCCATAGACGGTGATTAGCACAGAGATTCTGGTCCTGTGTTGAGAAGAAGAGACTGTGGAGTGCTCATCTCTAAGTGGGACACCCATATCACACCTCTCTTCACAAGTTGTTGGGATCACAGCAGGGAGATCCTTGTGCTCACAGATCTCCAGAGAAACCAGGAATGCTAAGCACACAGGATTGTCTTTTCAATGGGAAAGATGAAAAACCTGTTTTTCCACCCAGAAAGCTGAGGATTGGAGGTTATTAACAACCTGGTGACCTGCATTATTTGTTGAGCCAACCATATCAAGCTCCTACAACCAGGAGTAAAGGTGTCTAGTAATCTAAGTGACCTTTACAGACTGGTGCTCCCCAAGTGTCCACAAACAGGACTGAAGATACCTAATGGTCTAAGTGACCCTCATAAGAAGAAGCTCCTGAAAGCTTCTATAGCTATGGATGGAGATGCCTAATAATCTAAATAACTCCTAGAGCTAGAGACTCCCCCAAGCTTCTACAACCAGGACAAGAAGTGGTTAATAGTCCAAATGACATCTAGGTTATCTGTAGGTCCAAACCCAGGCCAGACCCTAAGTCCTTAAACTAATGCATGGAGCCTATTTCTAGAACACATCTTCTTGGAAGAAATGACACGTACCCTGAGTTGAGTTTAGATGAAATTACAGTTCCTTGTGATATGGAGATTGCATTAGACCAGGAAACATATTTCCTCCCAAATCATTCTGGGTTTACATATGTTGGGAATAAACCTGATATCAGGCTCATTAGAAGTCTTGATCCAGGTTGATGGAGTCAATCTGACCCAAGTTTCTATTCTCATTTGTTTGTGATTTGCTTCTCTGCCTGACACATGCAGAGATCTCCTCACCGAGTCAGAGACATTGTAGTGAATAAAGGAGTGGAAACGTTATAAGATCCAGAGATAGTAGATGTTTTCAGTGGAACAACAGCTGCCAGATACTACAGGGCTATTGCGTGCATCAGCTCACAGAGGCTATAACTGCAAGTGTAAGGCCTGTATATGATCAAGACAGTCGGAAATTCCTGCATGGGGAGGGGAGGGACTCCAGCTGAGAAGCTCTTAGCTACTGGTGGTTCCTAGGGGAGGGAAGAATCAGTTTTCTTCAGGGATACAGCCCCTGGGAGGCTACCTATGCTCACATAGAAGAACTTATACTCATGACATATAGTCAGCAGCAATGGATTCAGTGGATTAAAAAAAAAAAACACAATAAAAAGAAACCATGTGGAGTTAGGAGGGATAAACAGTGGGACTAATAGAGGAGGAAATGGAGTGGAGGGAATGGATGTGGATTTGGTGAGAACATGTGATAAGTGGGTACGAAATCCTCAAACAGTAAAAGCAAATTTTGAACTGTTCTCATCAGAAGTCAGTGATACTGTGGACTAGCTCGTAACAGGGCCAGGGCTGTAGTGTCAGTACTGAGGAAGCCAGCTGAAGAAGCTTACCAGAGAGATGTGGAAACTGTGACGATCATGCTCACAGAGAGTGCAGAACGGAGGCAGGAAGAAAATGTTATTTCTCAGGCCATACAGTGTAAGAGGTAGCAGGGCTGAGCGTGGGCAGAGCAGGGGCAGATTGAGGAGGGTTTTGAAGGCCCTGCTGAGGGATGCACAGGATATTCTGTGGCATAGAGAGTCACTGTAAGGTGTCATGTCAGCAGTGTGTGTTGTGAGGTTGTTCTGTAAGCTTTGTGAGGAACAGTTAGAAAAGAGACATGAGATGCAATCATGATAGCTAAGGCAATGGACCTGAGGCAGGAACGGATGATGGACACATGATGAAGCTGAAGTAGAAGGTTCAAGAAGAAATTCTGTATAGGGAGAGGAATGGGGGAATGAGGGATTGCAAAGGGAGGATAATCGATTTAAAGTACATTAATGTGACCAGCAGTTTTGTCACATTAGTCTGTCTGTCTATTTCTCCACTTATATATTTCTTGTTTTTATTTTGTTAAAAGATTGATTATAACTTGAGGGTAGCATGCCACTTTAATTCCAAGTGTTACAGTTTGTATATTTTAATAGCAGACTTTTGCTGCATAATAATAGCTTAAGTGTCTTTGATGCAAGAAGTATCAAAAGAATAATGATGTTAATTGCCCCTGGTACAGTGACTGAAAAAGAATTCGCAAGGTCAGTGCACTCATGGGCTCCTTAGATGAGGGTGGCGAAGAAAAGTGAGCTTTTGCTCAGAGCTTATTGGCAGCTAATAAAGACAGGGAAAATAGACTTAGAAGACTTTAACATTGCTCTTCATTTTAAAATGAGAAACTGAAATGCAAACAAATAGCATGGTCACCAAATTATCAGTTTTGAATCATAAAGTGAAGGAAATATCACTCAAGAGAAGGAAAAAAATAATTCAGTTATTAGATACAGCGCATAACAAAAGAAATACATGCCCCTCAATGTACCAATTTGAAGTATTTTGTAATAAAACTATGACGAGTGAAGCGCTCATGTAATAAAACAATGATTTCCAGAGAAACATGGAGGTAACATGGATAAAAAGAAGCCTTGGTTTGGTGCAGAAAAAACTCAGTATTATAATTAAGCCTGTGTGTGTGTGTGTGTGTGTGTGTGTGTGTGTGTGTGTGTTTGTGTGTGTGTGTGCATGTATGTTAAGAAATGATCTCCTGTCTAAAACAAGGATGACTTGTTAATGCTGAGATACATGACTAAGCTCTTGGAAGGAAAGTGACCTACTCCTTTATAATAGAGAAATGTCTAATAAAGATTTTGCTATAATAAAAGACCACACTATAATCCTGTGGAAACTCAAGTCAGACCAAGTCCTAGTATGGAGAGTAGAGGTGGACATGAAATCGGACCTCTAGCTGAGGAGCTATTGGCAACTGATAGCTGCTGCAGATAGACAGTCAGCCTTCTTTTCCTGAGTAGCCCATGATCAGTTGATCACACCCCATATGGGCAGCACATAATTGAACTTGATGGGAAGAAAGAGCAAGATTCAGAAAAAAAGAGGATATGGAGTTGGGAGGCTAGGCAAATGGTGGTGAATCTGGGAAGAATTAGGCCTAATGGGTGGATATGTTCAAAACACATTATACACAAAATTTAAAACAATTAATAAAAGTGTTTTTTTTTGTTTAAGAAATAAGAAAGCTGGCTATAGAAGAAAACAACTGAGTGTAAATTTATGAACTTTGAAGTGAAGACTACCCATGCAAACCTAGAACCTGTAAAGTAAAAGGCGGATGACATTTGCCAACAGAAAGTTTGAAAGTCTATCTGGAAAGTAAGCATTAGCACAGAAGAACGCAGGCCAAGCAGGACAAGATAATTTACATGTGTAACATGCAAAGGTCAAGTTTCCCCAACAGTAAGAAAGTTGATGATCCAAACCCAGGCAGCGGTTGTAACTGAAGCTGCCATTCAACAGAATGTGTAATGACTAACAGGCAGAAGAATAGATGTTTGACCTCAGTCAGAAACATAAAAATAACACTGAAAACAAACAAAGTGTTCCCACCAATCAGATGAGCAAACATTAGACATTTGATAGCAAAACACTAGACGATACCTTTAATGGAAGAGGATAGAACAGGAAAGCACCTCTCTGAAAGGGAGAGTCCTGTTGGTTTAATGTTGGCTGGCAACTTGACACAGTCTGACAAAAAATAGAAAGCATAAATAGTTTTGTTGCAACAAGCTTTCAAGGTATGTATTTCATGATCGTTTAATAGTATGCGTGTGTCTGTGTGTAGGAATGTGCACAGGGACCACAGTGTCAGTGAAATCCCCTGAAACTAGAGTGACCAGCAGTATAAACTACTTGATGTGGGTGCGGAGGCTCAAGTCCTCTGCAAAAGCAGTGTGCACTCGTAACCACTGAGCCACCTCGCCAGCCCCTGCTGCGGCAAGTTTAATGCTTTGAATTTAACTTCAGGTATAGCAACTCAACAGATTATAAATCACTTGTGAGGATATTTGCTGCATTGCTGGTAGAATAGTGAAAAAATTGCAACAATTCAGGCAAATCACAACAGAGTTGGCAACGTAAACTGTTTTACATTTGCATATTGGAAGAAAACTGGGGACATATCTATGTATTGGGGTAGAGGAAGATGTCAAAATCATAGTCAGTATGGAAACTTAGACAATATGGAAATAAAACTATGTTATGGATACATATTTATTATATATGCCCCAAACATTTCTGGAATTACTCACATAAATCTTCATATAGGGCAAGGAAATATTTAAATTTGTGTCCTTTCAAGCCATTTCAATAGTTGAAAACCCTCTTCATGATAAATAATAAAAATATTTTATGTTTCATGGTTGTCATTCTGGTGTGGTGTAAGCAGTCATGTTGAATGCCCATCTGAGACCGAGAAGTATTAGAAGACTGTCAGTTGAAATGTACTAATGAGATTGGATCGTGCAAGAAACCAGCTAAGGAGGACCTGGAGAGAAATGCAGAAGATCTTACCTGAGGGTAAGATCTGTTTACATTTGCTTAGAAAAGAGTCAGCAAAGAAGACAGAAAACTACTGCTGCAAAGAAGTACTCAAACTATGCAGTTTAGTTCTGTCCAGTGCAATTCAAATTATAGTCAAAGCTTTAACACAAAAGGTTTCTAAAGAGTCCGGAAGATTAGAGAAACATGAGAACAGAGCCATGTTCCTGTGTGTGTTTTAATAAAATATAAACATAATGAGTTTTCAAGAATAAAGCAAGTTTTATCAAGAAATATAAGCAAGTGAAATTAAGTACCTAGAAACAGCAAACAAATTTCAGTGAATTCTAGAATCATATCAAATATTAAGAGGTTGCACTCTTTAGAAAGGGTGCCCTCATGGCTGGACTGAGGGCTGTTCTGGAATGTAAAGAAAATGAAACTGTGGAAGGTCTCCTGGTTAAGAAACACAAAGTACAAGAATATGAGGTCTCAAGAGGTCAAAAGAGACAACAGAAGTGAAGGTGAGCCCCAGGACAGCAGATTGCAGCCCCTAAACCTTCACTTAGAGGTTACATGCCTGGACGTCAGATCTCAAAAGCCTTAGGGTGTGGCCCTGGGAACCAGTGTTTATGGAGGCAGGAATTATGGTCTGGAACTGTGTGCATACTCCCTGAACTGACAAGGTCGTCAGGCAGAGAACTCCCTTCTCCCCTCAGCTTGTCTTTCATGTCAGCTCAGTAAGTGTAGAAAATATATCAGTTAAGTTAAGCCTCATTTTTCAGAAAATCTACCACCATGTTTTTGTAGTATTTATCTAGACTCTGCCTCATGGTAACTTCTGTACAAACTCAACCTCATTGAAGTTCTTGAAAGAATAATCAAATAATTAGTATTTATTAAACCAACTGCTTTCTCATCACTTGCTCTCAAAAGAGATGGGTATGTATAACATGCATATATACATTAATATTATATGTAACTTTTCTAGTTTTGATGACTTCAAGAATTCCGTTGTAGTTGTAGCCAATGAGCAGAAAATAGTGTCTGGAAGTTATGACAGTATTTGCAACAAGAATCAAGAGATCAGATTTTAAAACATGTTTCTGGTTTGGGAAAAGTTTTTTTTTTTTTTTTCCCAACTCAAGCAACTGCAAACATCATCAAAATTCCATGATATAATCAGTGACACGCTTTGAAACTCTGATGACTAACCTTTGGAAGCTCACATCCAAGCTGTCAAACTCGTCTATTCTGAGTCACAGAGTGGTGGACTTAGGCAGTGAGAAGACACCCAGCCGAACTTGCATATGATCAGAAACACCGAAGCGCTGCAGTAACACACAAGTCTATCAGGACTCTTGGGTCTGTGTTTTACCAACAACTCTAACTTAAACCAGTCTGAGGAGAGGTTGGTCTAACCAAATTCAGACTAATAGAGAAAGAAGTGAAGCCTCTATCCAGAATCTTATCATCAAACATGTACATAGATACTAGAGATATAGTAACTAATAACTGCCTTTATATATATATAACTGTATTTCTGAAAATGTAGATTTTTTTTTTGCTAGATTTTACATCTTTCAATCCATGTTTTGAGAGAACACAGGCAGGAAACTACTTAGCTCAAGTTTCTGTAATGAAGTAGATGTCTTCTCAAATTTGAAGATGTTTAGTGTGGGAACATGGCTGTTAGTAAGATGTCACCACAATGCCCTGGTGCCTTTATTGGAAATATCTTGTAAATGACCAGAGACTGGTCACTCAGGGAACATCTGTATGTGAACTGTGTCTGTTAGTTTACAGGATTTTCAGTAGTCTGGATGCTGCTGATGATTTGAGGAGTTCATCAGGTATAGAGGAAAAGCCAAGCTTTTGATTCACACAGAGCTGGGCTCCAGCCCAGGGCCTTCCACTGTGAGCCTTTGGTCCAATCTGTAAATATGTTCTTAGTTCTCTTATTTGCAAAGAGGACATTAGTATCATGTTTCGTAGGCAAAGGAGGGCTAAGATGAAGGAGTGAGAAACCATGATGAATTTGAGCAGCTTTCTGTAGTCTGTTGAGCTGCACTGAAGTGTGAAACGAAATGAGAAGAGAGAAGAAACTCACAGATGTGGTTATGAATGGTTTTAGAGCCAGAGGGAGGTCTTGAACTTGATAAGTTTCCAAATCCCATAGTGTTTTTATGGTCTTCATCTTATTAAAGATATCCAGAGTTGTGGTTTGTCCTTGAACAAACAGCCTCATTTAACTGTAACCTCACTATCTAAGAATCTAGAAAAGAGGGGTAAAGGGAGGAGAAGAAAAGCCATTGCTTTAGGAACAATGATGGGAAAAGATTTGGTACAGTGAACACTGCCAGTGACAACCTGAGCTCCATCAGAGAAAGTTCTGCATATTGGTACTTCATGGAGCAACTGCATGATCTACTATTCATTAAGAACAGTAAGTTAGGATCTTAGTAAGGAAGTGAGGCCAGTGGACCCATTAACACAATTTGTTGGGAAAATTCATGGAGGTCAAATTGAATTAAAATGTCATGTGGCAAATTTACGGTTTTTGTTGTCGTTGTTTGTATTTGTTTTTGAGACAGGGTCTCACTCATGATTTATCTCTGGATGTCCTGGAACTCACTCTGTAGACCAGGCTGGCCTTGAAATAACAGAGATCTGCTTGCCTCTGCCTCCCAAGCACTGAGCCGAAAGGTGTGCGCCATTACCCTTGGCTAATGTAGATAATTTTGTAATAGAACTTTGTACAAAACTATAGTAGAAAGCAAGGGAAAATCACTAAGGACTGAGAAGGGCCTTCCCAGAAGACTGAATGTTTGACATGTGTCTCAAAAGGAGGGGGGGGGGGGAGCAGGAGGGAACTGCATCATTCTAGAGAACACACTTGGGCCTGGCAGGCTGGAAGAGATGCAGTCTTGATGTTTGCTGTCGGGATTAACTCTGTTGTAAATGACTCTGCCTTCTTTATTTCACTAGCTCTTATCAGTTAACTTCCTTTTCCTGCCAGGGAGTGGGATGCTAAAACCTCACAGGGTTGGTATGCCACGTGGGCTGTCATTCTCTTCTCTACCAGTTTCCTCACCAAGCTGCACCCTCACAGGTGGCTTTGCAGCCATCACTAGCCTGCTCACGGTAGCCCACATCAGAGTGACTGTTCTCAAGGCCAAGCGTTACTTTCCTGATGTTTGTCCAGCAGTTGCTGTGTTCTTTTCTTTGGCATCTTGGGGTTACTTTATAACAAGCATTTTCTCTTTAGCTCAGGTTGAAAAGGACAGTTCTAGTTTTGACATTTCATATCCATATAACTAGAATCCAAAACGCACTTTTAAAACCAGGAATTCCTTTCAAAATGTTTGCTTAAAGTATATTACTGTCAATTTCTGTTGTGAATTGTTCTGCTGGGTGTGGGTAGGTGGGGTCTTCTTAATCTGTGTGTGTGTGTGTGTGTGTGTGTGTTAGTGCATATATGTTTCTTGATGTGTTATATAAAGCTCGGTGTGTTAAATACTCATTCTCCTTTCATGACCGTCTTTTATTTATTCTTAAGACTTTGGACAGAACCAGGTGTGGCGTTGCACACCTTTAATCTCAGCTTTCAAGAGTCCGAGGCAGGCAGATCTCTGGGAGTTTGAGATCTGTATAACAAGTTCCAGGTGACCCAGAGCTAAATAATAGAAAGACTCCGTCTAAAACAGAAACAACAAAACAGAGCAACAACAGCAAAAAGGATTTAGGACAAAAAGATTTCTTGTGGAGCTACATATCTTGAGAGATGTCCACATTTTTGTTTATTTTTTTTTCACATTTTTGTTTCTAATTCTAGAGATATGGGTCTTTTGGCCTTAGATTTGTCATTATCAATAATGCTTTGCTCAGATTGGATTCTTTTAAGATTGAGATTCTTGGTAGGAGTCAGTTTGACCTATGGGGATGTGTTCCTTTTTTAAAAGAAGCCTTGTCAACACCCACCCATTTATCTAAAAATTTCATTTTTCTTGACAACTGAGTAATATTCCATTGTCTATATGTGCCACATTTTCATTATGCATTCATCTGTTGATGAGTATCTAGATCGGGCCCATTGGCTATTGTACACAGAACAAAAATTACTGTGAAGTCTAAGAATCTCTGTGGAAGTTTGTGGAGACCTTAGGGCATCACTCAGGACTATCTGGGTCAGATAGTCCTGTTTACTTTTTTTGAGAAACCTCCACAGCTTCTCATGTCAATGTCTTAAACCTATAAACCAGTGTTTCCCACCTTTCTTAATGCTCTTTATGCTGTGGTGACCCCCAATCATAAAATTATTTTGTTGCTACTTTGTAACTCTAACTTTGTTATTGTTAGAAATGGTAATGTAAGTGATTTTTGGAGACAGAGTTTTGCCACAGGGGTTGCAACCCACAAGTTGAGAACACTGCGATAAAGCATCTGTGTTGCACTTAAATGAATGTGAGTGTGAATAAATCCTAAAATCTAAGAACGGAGCCCAAGAAAGAGTAGAAATAGTTGACGAGGAAGGATGTGTATTGGGTAAAGGGACAGATGGAAGGGAAGAAGGGACTTTGGGATCATGGTTTGCAGAGGATGGGACAGGCGAGGAAAGGAGTCATTAAAACACTGAAATGCCATGACACCTGATACCTACCATGGTAATTTTTAAAAAATTTAAAAGGAAGTCATTTTGCTGCTGCAGTGGGTCCAGTGGTGAGGACAGTGTTGGCACTGCATGGTGTGAGTGACATCACTGGTTCTGCCTACCCCTTTAGAGTGAGCGTACCTGCTCTCCACCACATTCTGCCCCACAAACACTTACCTGGAACAAGAATCTTCATAGATTACCAAGCAGAAAGAGTCTAACAGAAGAATAATTTGAACACCTGGTAGATAATGGATTTTATCTAGTTAGTGAAATTTGATCATTTGTTTTTATTTGTCTTATTTTTTATTGGTGCCAAGTTATATCTTCTTTTACTTTTTATTGACTCTCTGTGAATTTCACATCATGTACCCCAATTCCACTCATCTCATTCTCTCTGTATCTACTCTCTACCCTTGTAGCCTTCCCCCCCAAAAGAAAAATAAAAACACAAACAATAGAATAAAACAAACAAACAAAGAAACCCATCTCATTATGGAAGCTGTAGTGTCCCACAGTATACTCTTATAGCTAGGAGTTGTTGTTGACCATTTATTGATTCATGCAGAAGTTAAACTCCTACTGTTAGGTGCAATGCTCTATGTAGGACTGCATGTACTTATGGGAACTCACAGTCTAGAGAGCACTGTTTTATACTTATATTAGTTTTATGTATTTAATAAGGTTTATTAGAGCCTAATCATTGTGCTAGGACTTGTATGTGCTAAATTTCCTGTAAGGAGTCTCTGATATCTTACACTAATCCATCATCAGAATCTAAGTAATTGTTAGATTCAAACCTGTACATCTTCCACTCATTATTTGGAATAAAATGTCTTAGGAACACTCCCAAGTATTTATAGGGTGTGGCTTCTTTGTAAAGTGCAGTAAAATTAATAAAACACTAATTAGTCAATTGGTTACTTTAGTTATTGAGAATTTGCTTGACAGATGTTATTGTGTGCTACAGTAAAAATTGCTTTATACAACTACAATGTCTATAATAATTATAAGACAAATTTCATATATTAAAAATGGCAAGTTCTTGAGAACTAAGAGCTGCCAGAACTTTGAAAGCAATGGTTTTATGTCAAATGGTGAGTGTGTGAGACATGAGCTATTTAGCAAAATGCATGAATAAACTAATTTTTCTACAATGAATTCATTTTCTTACTAATTTTATAAAAAGTTGTTAATATTCAGCTAATGAGTTATCAGTTTTAGAAGATAATATGAGCAGGTAAGAGTGTGGGAAACAGGGCTGCAGTGCCCATGTGTATTAGGTGAGAAAAAGTGGAAGTTTAGATTTCCTCTGATCATCTCTTTCCCTTGATGTCTAAATTACCCTCTCCTCCCACAAACTATTTGGGAAATTATAAAAAAAAATATGAATCTTTCCTGTGTATGCACCACCTTTCCTGTATAGGTGTGGCCATTGGCCCCTCACTGTTGAAGTTTTACAGCAAGTGGAGACTGTTAGAGAAAAGTATGAGATATAAAGCAGAGATCAAAGGATTATGGGGATTTCTGCATCATAACTACTACGTCTATGGCTAAAGACACCACAGAAGAGGGAATAGAAAGATTGTAAGAGCCAGAATACTAGGAAGTCTGTTGTGGAACAGTATGTCTTGAAAATGATGTATAAATAAGACCAAGACATCGATTGCATCAATAAACATGCTAATATGAAAGGGGGAAATTTCAGGGAGGAATCTTACCCCTAATGAAGAACTGTAGGTAACTAATAACTGCTGGTAAAAGGAGAATTATTATCCTTTTCCTTGGATAAGCCCCCTTACTGATTGTTCAATACAGACTGGCCAGCCTTGAAACCATATACACACAGACAACACAATATGGACTCAGCAGGTTACATTTATATATATATATATGCATGCATGCAACAAATATAATCAAAGAAAAAGAGACTATCAACTTGAAAGGGTATGAGAAGGGTTTGAGGAAAGAAACTGGTAATGATGTAATTGTATTTTAATTAAAAATTCTTTAATTTAGGAAATGTAAAAATTGTATTAAGCTTTCTAAAATAAAAAAATCAACAAATATATTGAAGTAATTCTTAATGGTATTGTTTTACATCCAAATTAAATACATGGTCTGAAAGAGTATAAAATCATTAGCCTACCACATATATTTTACTACACTAGTGTGATAAAAAGATTTTCAAGCTTAGTAGAAATAGTTGGGATGCCTCCTTGACCCTTACTGTGTATTTTGCAGAAAAATGATTTCTTTCTTTGTAATTTTTTTGAAGTGAAGTAGTCACCACCTCTTGAAACATTTTAAAAAGATGTTCTACATAGTTTAGTTAACAGCTCTTGAGTTTCCGGAAGCTGTGGGACTTGAAAGTAACCTCTGGCTGCTTTAGTGTTCCCGGTCCTGTCTAGAAGCCGATGCTATAAAGAAATTAGAAGACTGTGACCCCTTTGCCAATCTTCTGCACATAACCTGAGCGCTTGCTTTCTAGAGGGTCCAAACATATCAAGAAAACGTTTGCAGAATCTACCTGAACAATGGGTCCCCTGAACCTTGGGCAGTTGCTGAATTTTGATGTTGATGTATTATAGAATTTCCAAGAACCAAACCTGCAAGTGGTATTAAGATTAAATGGTGATGCCTTGTTGCCAAACTCTTATCTAAGCTGGGGTGACTATTCAGTTAAAACATTAAGTCTTGCATCTCAGAATGGTTTGAGTTTAGAGATCTTACTAGAAGCTCAATAGTTTTCTTTTCCTGCCTAACTACATGTTCAATCCTTTGGCGGTAAGGTAGGACCACAAGCAGAGTAGACACATCCCAATGGGCTTAATGGTTCAGGTTCGTGTTGAAGCGGAACAAACCTTGCACAACTCGGGAAGGTTTTCCCACTGCTTTATGCTCGTTGCTGTCTTATTATCCTACTGGCTACTGCAGTTACTTATACTAATACTACTATTATTTTTCTAAATTAATGGGTCTGGTTAAGGGTGTGAACAGCAAGAACGTGTTAAACTTGTTTCTTCTCTGCATGGGCGCGCCCTGCTCGTTGAGCTTTTCGCTCTACTTGCTCTCCCTCTTGACTAACTTTTAGTCGCATAAAACAGTTTGGAGGGTGAAGGGTTTCAAATAATTTAGACATTCAGAGCATTAAGAAGCTAAGCTCAATTTTTAAAACGTTTCACAATTTTGTGATATTAAAGATGAGACGTTTGCTCAGTGACATTTAAGGAAGTTGTGGGTAATTTTCATCAGGCTTGCTACCAGTCACTTTAAAATAATTTATACGTAAGCCATGTTGGCCCATCTTTGGATTGTAGACTTCTTTCCTCGAGAGTGAGTTGCTTTGTTAGATGAGGTAGGACTGCTCCTATATATAGCAGTCTGAAAGTTCAGGAAATAAGCATCTGTGATAAATGCATTTCTTCTTAATTTCAGAGAAAAGAAACATTGGAATTACGTTGAGCTGGACTGCTCTTAAGGCAATCATTAATTCCCTGGTGATTTTTTGCATGCTGTTTTTTTGCAAGTTGTTTCTTTTATAAGTGCTAATGAGTTTGTACTACCCGATATGTATTCTGTATATTTTAAGAGGAATCAAATCTGAGTTTGGGAACAGCTATTGCTTTAATGTGGTGCCACCACAGATAAGAAAGCGTAGTCCAATTATCACTTAAGTCTACTGACTCTTTTTATGTAAGCTTCCATTTTGGATCCATTCACTATTTCATTAGATATGAGACTTTGATTTGGAAAAAATTAGCTATAGTAAAACTAATATCAAGATTTCTACTAGTTTCACACTTACACATGGCAAACCACAATAGTTAAAATTGTGGAAAAATTGAAGTATAGGACCAGAGTTTTGTTGTTTTTCCTAGCACGAGAATAATGTGTCTATTCAGTTTGCTAATCCTCTTGATTTTTAAAAAAATTCATTTATTTAATTCTTGATAATTTTATACAGTATATTTTAGTCATATTCTTTCCTTTTCCTTAGTTCCTTCTGGATGCTTCCCAATGTTTACCCACTTAAATTCATGTTCTATAATAATTAATAATAATAATAATAATAATAAAACAAATAAATAAAATTATAATAAAATGAAAATAAACTCTCAACAAAATAACAGCAAATAAACAAACAAACCATAGAGTTTAATTTGTGTGGGCAAACTGCTTGAGCATGGGACCTACCCTAGGTTGACTTACCCACTGTTACTCCATTGAAATAAGTGGATTTTCCCTCCCCCAGTAGCTATCAATTTTAAATAGAGTTTTAGAGTGGGTGGGGATAAGACTCTTGCCTTTAAGATTGTGGGAAAATGAATATAGTCCCATTTTTAGGATTTTTTTTGTCATCCAAGTTATGGTGTTGTTACTAGTACCCACTTTCTCTCCTTTAATTAAAAAATAAAAGAAAAATACACTGGAGGGTTAGCTTAAAGCCTTTTGTGTTCTATTTATGATCTCTTTGTGTCTGAAAAGTTAGATACATGATTGACTAAAAATGTGTTTTATATTTAACAGGAACATTGTTAGCAACAATTTATTGTATAATAATGATACATCATTTCAAAATTTTACTAGAAAGTGTCAAAATGAGTGTTCCCTCTGAATAGGGCATGTAACTAGGATAACTTCAACCATAAAATCTGTGAAAACTTTAAATTATCCTAAATAGCAATATGCTTCAATGTATGAGATAATCTTAGGTAGTGGTACAAAGTCACACATAAGTGATACCAGGGCCAGGGCCTTAGTTGCAAACTGTATCAGCGTGGGTTCAGATCCCTCTCCTACCACTTCCTACCTGCCTGCCTATGCTGTTCAACCTTTTTGTTTCTCAGGGTCTTACTAGAAAACAAAGCCTCGTGCTTACTTGATACCTCAGAGAATTGTGTAATTTAACACATTTTCCAGACTCTAACAAGTGCTGAACAAATATAACCTATTATTATTACAATACAGAAATGAATACAATGCATGAAATAATGAAAATCACACATATAATTTTAATTTCTGTTGTTTTATAAATGTGTAATTGAATTAGTGGGAGTTAATTTTGTGTATGTACTATCCTATACTTTCAGTTATTTCTTCTATTGTGTTGAGTTAATTTCTATTTTCTGTGTGTGTGTGTGTGTGCGCGCACGCACGCGCGAGCATGTGAATGCACTAGTTCAGAATGAAAATAAAGTATTTTTTGACATGGTTATAATGAAAAAGAAAAAGATGGAAGGCTACTGTCTTAAAGAACTCGAGCTCCTCCCAGGAGCCTCCTGAGAGGGACTGAGTGCTGCCTCATGGCTTTCCACCCTCTAGTGAATAATGAGCAGTAAAACTTGCTCTGGGGCTGGGGAGTGCAGTAACTAGCTTGGCAGGGCAGGTGATCACCTCTGGGCGTAGACTGGCGTGGGTGGGGGCGGTGGGTGGAGAGAGATGGCAGGGCCGGCCTGGAGAAGATCCCAGAGCAAGCGGCAACCTGCTTTCAGACAGGCTGGGCTTGGGACTTACTGAGGGCTGGGGAGGCTTTGCTAAGATTAGGCATGTTTGGGCCTTGCAAAGATGGCATGGAGGCTGAGAGAAGGGAGAAAAACACGTGAAAGTTTGCCAAAACTTTCACGGTGTAGGGTGCAGTTCTGAGGAGGGTGCTGTTGAAAACTTGGTAAGGGAAAAGACAGAGGGAGAGACGGGGCGGGGCAATGGTGATTGAAGAGAAGAGCTAAGGAAAGGTTGGCATCAACTGAATAAAACTGTGGACACTCTGGTGTCCCCGTGACTCAAGACAGAGCCATAGACTGTGTTCCCGAAGCCAAGTAAGAGATGCATGGAACAATGGCCACCAACACCAAGCGTTGTGTATTATTTACACTGGATCCATGGAAGAAGGATAGGAGGCTGTTGCTGCCTGTAATACCAAAGTCTCGATTTGGTGTCTGATTGCAGTTGAAGAGTTCATAATGAACTGAAGCCTCAGTGTAATGTTTTTAACTTTGGAATCTGTTAAGGACCTTTTCTGAGGAGATATTGAGTCACATGGTAACCTAGCTAAGGTAGCTAATGATTTATGTATCTATTTATTAAAATGAAGCACTAGGGCTAGCAAGACAGCTCATTTAGGGGAGAGTCTTACCATCAAAGCAAAGCAGGTCCAAAGATCATCCCTTGGATCTACACGGAGGGTCAGCGAGATGATTCCTGCAATATTTCCTCTGAGAGCCACTACTAACACACACACACACACACACACACACACACACACACACACACTAGTAATTCTATCTATCTATCTATCTATCTATCTATCTATCTATCTATCTATCTATCTATCTTTCAATGTAAAGAAAATTGTAAACTGTGAAGAAGCAGTGAAAGGTGTTCTGAGGCTAGCCTAGTCTACATAAAGAAGCCAGCTAGGGCATACAACCCTGTCATGTAAATAAGCAAGTGTTTTTTAAATGAAGGGTTTTGAACACTGCCTATTGAACTGTCAGGTATACATGAAACAGGAGGTGTTCTGCTGATGTACAACACTATGTGCTCCATGGACTTCATCCCCACAGAATCCAGACTCCGCTGCTAGACCCACCTCTGCCTGTCTCTCCTCTGCCTGGTTTCACAGCCACACATTCACTCATTGTTCATCATTGTTGTTTGATTTCTTGACTATATCTTCCCCTAATTTTAATAATATTTGAAATATTCAAAGTTTCAGAACTAAACAGGAAGATAAAAAGTATGAATCCTTTCATTTTAGACATTCCAAAGTAGTTTTTACTTTTGCACAGAGAATTATTTTGGTATTTAGAAGGAATAAAAACATCACATAAAATTTAGTCTTTCTGTGTGTCCTAAGATGTAAGAGCTGTTGACTTGTGGGACCCAAGAGTGCGTACACCAGAAGCCTCCCTTTCTGTTCTCCAGTTCTGTACCTCTGGGTTCAGTAAGGATGAGGTGATTGGCTAGAATTGACATGCACACCAGGGACTTATGAGCTACATAAGAGAGAATCTCGTTTGGGGAAAGAGTGAGGAAAAAAATTATTCAGTAAAACAGAAATTGGTTGGGAAAGGAAGAACAAAGCAAACACACACCCCCCCAGGAACATACCACGTGATCATCATGTAGCCACCTCCTGACCCACTGAAGAAGGAGTGAAAAGGAGGCATGTGTGGGCACTTCAGTGACATTTTGCTGACACCTGTGGGTGCCTATTAACTGGGGAAAAGTCTCATTAATGTCTGACTGCTCATTGGAAAATCCACTGTTGTTTCTTCACTTTGATAATTCTAGGTTCCTCTGGAAGGACACAATAGTAGGTGATAGAAGAGGATGATAATCTTTGTCTCACAGGAATAAAATGTCACCAGAGTGGGCCAGAGAGGAGAGAGACAGAAAATAGTGGATAAAACACATTAGGTGTTCTAGGACAGAGTTGAGCCCAGAATAGAATTCCTATGGATGGAACACCTCTCATATCCAGCACAGAAGCAAGAGCCAACCAACCAAGTTTATCACAGCTTCATAGACAATAGTGCTTAGATCATTTATTCTATTAGATCAATCATGTAAAGGAATGGCTCAATCGAGTGAGAGTCAGGATGTTGTGAGGGTTGCACGCTGTAA
The DNA here is from genome assembly GCA_021653895.1 of Mastomys natalensis. Lineage (NCBI taxonomy): Eukaryota > Metazoa > Chordata > Mammalia > Rodentia > Muridae > Mastomys > Mastomys natalensis. The sequence continues at coordinate 365,418 of JAJTUV010000250.1, forward strand.
CGCATGCCTGTCGAGGAGAGTGAGTGAGCAGCTGAGAAAGACAGTTGTTTTTATTCAAGTAGCCATGGGTTTCTGTGGACGTGAGAGCTGGCACTGGAGGTTGAGGACTGAGAGATGCTCACTGTGTGTTACTTTTATTTTACGTAAAGTAATTTAAACTGACAATTGTGTACCTTAATCACCAGGATGGTGCTCAGTAGTCATTTAATTTCCTAATTCTTAGCAACATAAAAGCACTAACTGAAGCTATGTTTTTATATAGAAGGGGTGTGTGTGTGTGTGTGTGTGCATGCATACACACTCATACATACACACTGCTAGCTTCAAAATACTGTTGTGTGCACAGTATATAAAAATTCTAAGAATTTTACCCAGACACCGCTGGCATCCAGTACATAGTCCATTTTTTTTTTTTTTTTTTTTTTTTTTTTACTGATTCTTAGTTCCAGAAGGAAAGGTCCTTCACTCATATGAGATGCTGCCCTTGTGGTTTTTCCTTGGAATCCTTCTCAGTCCTTCCATTCCTCCTTACCTCTCTCCTCTCTCCTTCTCCCTTTCACTTTGGTTCTTTCTTATCCCTTATGAAGGATCTCAGATGGCTTCTCCTCTATACAGTATTTCTTAACTCAGAGAAGAGCTAGTGGGTTATGGTGCCCAACACACTCTGCTGTTTAATTAGCTGCTAATATGTCCTCCATATTTGTGTGCATTTATTTTTCTTCCCTAGAAATGGAGATTGAGTGCAAGGCCCTGCACATTAGGGCCTCTACCTCTGTGTGATGTTCTCAATTCTAGGCTACATTCTGCTTTCCAGCACCCAGTGAAGGGTAGACTAGAGCTTGTGGGAAGTGCTTTTGTACCCTTGACTGACTGGAAGAGAAAATGCAGGAAGTGGTTAAAAACATCCATGTTCTCTAATTCTTGTCTAAGTTTCTTTGGGAGTGTTGGTCATATGTTTTTAGATAATATTTCATTTAGGGTGTGAAATGATTTGGCAGGAACATTTGATAAAACATTTAATTTTATATGGAAATGTCTTAAATAAAAAGGTTTCTTCTCTCCCTATAATTATAAATCCTTGAATGACAGCTTCATATAAATGGATTTTTGGCCATGTGCCCAACTGAAGACCAAGGGTTCTTTTCTAGTGTAATATATTCATCACTTGGAAGTAAAACATGGCTTTAAAAAGATAGCATTGTTTTGATTCTTATCATAAGTATCTAAAAACATTATGATTAAAAGCTGTCGGGAACTAAACTAGTGTGTGTGTGTGTGTGTGTTTCTTTGCTAGTTTTTTGACTTCTTGACCCAAGCTAGAGCCATTTTGGAAGAGGAAAGTTCAATTGAGACAATGCCCCTAATGGGTCAGGATGTGGGCAAACCTGTGGCACACTTTCTTGATTGATGGTTGATGTGAGAGAGAACAGCTCGCTGTGGGTGGTACCACTGCAGAACTGATGGTCCTGGTTGCTGTAGGAAGGCAGGCTGAACAAGCCAGGAGAAGCCGCTAAGCAGCACTCCTTGATGGCTTCCATGTCTGTTTCTGTCTTGATTTCCTGCCCCAACTTCCCTGGATGATGCACCTCAGGCATATAAGATGGACTAAATCCTTTCCTTAAGTTACTCTTGGCCATGATGCTTGTTTGTTCATTAATTTATTTATTCGCTTTATATTCCAGTCACAGTCCCCACCCTCCTCTCCCCAGTCTCATTCTCATATACCCCCTCTCCCATTACTCTCTCTCTCTGCCTCCTCAGAGAAGGGTAGGCCCCACCATGGGTACCAACCCTTCCTGGCACATCAAGTCGCAGCAGGAAATTCTGCTTGTAATCAGGGTTAGGAGTTGCTGTGCTAAGAATGAAGCACCATTCACTGGAGCAAAAGAGGAACCGCCCGGGTACTTGCCTGAAATACTCACCATACTTTACAAAAGGTTTCTTAAATTCCTAACAACACTATCAAAAGAGGTTACATTGCTGTGATTAAGCTCAATAGGAACAACAGAAAACTTGGACTACTATCTAACTACTTTATGTCAAACATACACGGCAGAATTGGCATAAAATATTTAAGTATTTGTTGAATAATAAAGTAGTGTATGTGGCATTACAATTAAATTATAAGGTCTTTATTGGTATGAGCATGTATGCCTTATGGACTTGGTTCTTACTTCAACAAATTGTAAGGTAGAGGAGCTGGGCACCGTGTGTTGTCTCTCAGAAGCTCTCTTGTAAGAGTAAGCCCTCCTGTATGCCCTCTCTTGACAGAGGAATGAGTGTTTGTTTTAATCAAAAGTAAATACACCAAATTCTGCTGTCAAGAGGTCATACTGTGAATAGAATCATTCAATAAAAACAAGAGAGAATATGCCATTTTCCTACCCTTCAACTGACCCTCAAATTAAAAATTGTTTTCAAAATAACTGTGATTGCTAAGGGTATTGATGAAGTACTAACATAAAATCATGCTTGACTCAAGGATGAGCGTTTGCAGCTGCCACGCACTTCCTATTCAGAAAGTTAGCTTCCTATTGCAGAATAAAACCCCCATGTGTCTCCAGAATAATCCACGTGCTTGCTGCTAGTTATAGGAGAAAACCAAAACCAAAACATCATCTTTTCTCTTTAACTGCAGACTCAGAGTGTATAGTGGCAGCTGAGGGCTTTATACTCATACAAATTTATAAGGATAATGCCTCTTGGTAATTCCAGCATGAAGAGATGGAGGGAGAAGGATCGGTAGTTCAAGGACACCCTCAGGTACACAGAGAGTTCAAAGGCAGAGATTCTGTCTCAAAACAACAACAATAATAACAACAGCAGCAGTAACATCAACAGCAACAGACTGTAAATCATATGGAACATCTGCAAGGTAGGTCAAGAATTTATATAAGAGAGCAAATAATCCAACAGTCACATCATGTGGTTGTCAGAGGCCAGACCCTTTCATCATTGAAGGACTCAGGCTTCTTGTTTTTCCTTCTAAGACAAACTATTTTTAGATTTTTGGAATAGTATAACAAATAGAGTTGCAATTGTATGATAAATATGGAGGAGGAGCTGAGGACTTAAAGGCAGACTTAAAGCAACGGACTGTGTTTACCACTCTTGAGCACAGAATTGTAAGGAAGGTAATTATTTTTGTGCCTATTCATTCAGCGTCTGCTCATCAATTCCCACTATGTGCAAGGCACCATTGGAGGCATTGGGAATGTAAATAAAATATCCCTGCATTCTTGAGCTATTGGCATTTCCAGTCTTTTAGAGGGAAGGAGACAAGGATAACAAAATAAATCAATAGTTTGTCAGTTAAGAATGTATGAGTAACTTTGAAAAAAATTAAATTCAGGAAGGGGAGCATAAGAGTGGAACTTCATGTGGGTAAATAAGGGGACTGAGTTAAGTTTTACTCAGCTCATGATTGTTCAGTCCAACTTTGAATAAAAACGAGATGGTCCATTCAGGTATCTGGGTGATGGATATTTCATCTGGAGGAAAGAGCCAAGCAATTATCTTTGCTCTTTTTTCTTTGTTTAAAACAGTGTCTCCTACAGCATAGACTAGCCTCAAACCTACTATGTAGCTTCTCCTACCAAGTCCTAGGATTATAGGCATATACCATTATATCTGTTCTATGAAGTGTTGAGGAGTAAACCCAGGGCTTCTGGAATACTAGGCAAGCAATTCCCAATTGAGCTATATACATGGCACCTAATGAAAATACCTTAAAGAAGAATGTCTTCAGAGCTTAGGGGAAAGAGATGATGTTAGGAAGCTAAAGAGACCAGTAGGGGACTTTGTAAAATCCTGAATCTTGCAATGAACCTGATATAGTATTGTTGAGTTCTAACAGAGAGATGTGATTTGACCTTCATGTATAGAGGATCCCCTGACCACAGTGTGTAAAATAGATTCTAGAGCAGTGGTTCTCAACCTTCCTAACGCTGAGACCCTGTAATACAGTTCTCATGTTGTGGTGACCCACAACCATAAAATTATTTTTATTATTACATCATTACAGTAATTTTGAGACTGTTATGAATCGTAATGTAAAAATCTGATATGTAGGATACCTGATATATGACCCCCAAAGGGGAGAAGTGCTGCTGTAGAGTTATAGAAAGAGTGACAGATGTGGGAGCTGGGATTCAGGAATCATCTCAGTTGAGACAGTATTGGTGCCACTGTGAGAATAGTCACTGAAGTGGGGCAGGGAGGGAAGGAGCATCTATAACATTGCCCCTATTCTTTGTCTGAGAACCTGGAGAGATGGAGTTATAAATAGATATTATTTCAATAGTGGATAACTACAGATGCCAAATGAGTGTACATGTAAAGAATTTAGTTGAAGATGTTAAGCCTGATATTCTGATGAAGTTTCTAAGAGAAGAAGTCTAGTTTGAGATTGGATAAATCTGTATGAGTTCAGAAAAGAAGATTGGGCTGGATATAAAACACTGGTAGTCACTGTTATCTACATAATTTTTCAGACCGTAAGAGAAGAGGAAAATGCCAATGGAGTATAGAGAGAAAGATGAAAAACAGTGCTGGATCTGGGGAGTGAAACAAGCATGCAAGCAAACAAAAACCCTGAGAGTTTAGGAAGGGAATGCAGAGCTGGCCAATGAGTGTAGAGATTGGTGGGCAGGGAGGCAGAACAGGAAGTGCGCACACTGAGCCTAAACACTTTCTATAGGGAATACAATCACATTATACTGAGCACAAGACATTGACTATGAGTTGGTTCCAATTTCTGAGAAACTGAGGGATGGGAAGTTGAAGAGAAGGGTCTAGGGAAAAGAAGAGTGAATATAGAGAACTAATTCATCCAGTATCTTTGCCTAAATTAAAGGATAACAGAGAGAGCATCTGAGGGTGTAGCTCGGCTGGCACAATGCTAGAACACAGCATGAACACAGTCCTGTGTTCCATCCTTAGCAATGGCATAGACCATGGTACATAATGATACTCTCTGAACTGCGGTGGTGGAGGCAGGAGGTTAGGGGTTCAAGGTCATCCTCATTGACATGGCTGAGCTTGAGGCCAGCCTAGGCTACATATACATGCAATCCTGTCCCCATCATCACTAAAACAAAGCAAAGCAAAGGAAGACAAAACCCAATAAAAACAAAAGAAATTGAGCTAAAATAAGTATTTACCCAAACATGAAAAAAGACGACTTTGGATTGAGAAAGGAGCATTCGTTTGTGTTCTCAGGAGAATTATTCAGTTCCGAGAATACATTTTTTAAAAAACATTTTTAAAAAAAATTTTATAGGTGTAAGTGTTCGCTTTCATGTCTATGTGCTCCATGGGCATGCAGTGCCCATGGAGGCTAGAAGAGGGCATAAGATCCCCTGGAACTGGAGTTTCAAGTACTTATGAGCAACCATATGGGTGCTGGGAACTGAACCCTAGTCTTCTGCTAGTGCTCTTAACCACGGAACCACCTCTCCACCAGTGTATATGTATGCCTTGTAAGAAGTCTGTGACAATGCCTCTCCATCACATAAAGGGAGAGTCAAGATAAATATTAGAAACAGCTTCCTGGCCATCTGGCAGTGAGACCAGGATATAATATCACAGGAAATTACCTGAAGTTATCCGGCAACATTCTAAAGATACATCATAACACAACAGATGGCTTTGAATGCTTCCAGTGCTGAGTGAGCTATCAAAACCACAACGGTTGGATACACTCATTCTTTTGTTTGCAGAATTTCTTTATACGAGATTGGCTGAGAATCTGAACCCCAGGGCCAGGCTGGCTGGCTTGGCGGCTGTCTCTGCTATACCAGTTATGAGCTGTGTGGCCTACAGCAGGCTAGCTAAGCTTTCTCTGTCCAAGTTTACACATTTTTAAAAAGATAATAAAATAAGAATTTCCTCTGTCAGCTCTGAGAACTAAATAGAATGACATAGCTTAACATTGTGTGCTATGAGCAAGTATTCTGTGTAGACCTTTATGAACAGTGACTCCTCTTGTCTTATATATGCTCATTTAATTCAGATAAACCTAGAGGACTGAGGGAGAGTTGCTTATTTATTTAGTACTGCAAACATTTTTATACATGTAGTTATTTTGTGTGTGTATTATGTATATGTATATATATATATATATATATATATATATATATATGGCTATATGGCTATAGTGCAGACTGTGTGCATCCTTGATGGGTATATGAAGGTCAGACTTTTAAGAACTGGCTCTCTCCACTGTGTGGGTTCCAGAGATCGAAGTCAGGTCATCAGATTTAGCTACAAGGGCCTTTGCTTGTTGTGTCATCTCACAGGCCCAAGAGTTTTTTTTTTTTTTTATTAGAATTATCAGAAGTTGCAGAGTGCTTGTCACAGAAGCTATGTTTAAAGGGACCCACAGAAAGCCTCCACCTTGGCCAGGTGAAGCTGAATGGAGACTCTGTAAGAAGAAGCCAGGGCTCTGAAAGTACGCCATGGTGAGCTCCCAACCAGGGAGCTGGAGTTGTCTGGACTGTGAATTGGTGGCTGGAGACAGTCCTGCTTTGGAGTTTACACTTTCTCTTTCTACACAGGCTAGATCTGAGTTCAAACTCAGTCCTGGAAGCTGTAAAACCTGAGGCCTCACAGCAGGAAGCTGTTTCTCACTTCAGTGAGATCATCCATTTTAACTCTCTTTTCTCTAGTCTTTGGTCACTCCTGGCAATCATCCTCAGAGTCTCACTTTTCACAGGTCTCCTTACCTTTGTCGCTCCTGGCTTTAGTTCAGGGCCAGCTTGAGGCGAGCTCTGAATCCATCCTTCACTTTAATCACCAGGTAGCCCAGCAAACTCAGGCCCGTAAGTGCTCTAGGTTCCCCCAGAAGGACACTTATCCAGCTTCCTTTATTTTTTAACATACAAAGCAGAGGCAAACCACCCACACAGCACCAGGAATGCTTGCGAAATGTCTTATTTTGAAATTCTCCCACAATTGCTGAAACACAGCATCCTGTCACAAAATACTGAAATTTTTAGTGTTTTAGAAAATAAGCCACCAAACCTGGCTTGGTGCCATATGCCTGTGGTCCCAGCCCTTGGGAATTGGAGGCACGGGGATCAGAAGTTCAAGATTATTTTCAACTCTAATTCTAGCCCCCTCCCCCAAGAGGAACATTAAAAAGTTACACATGTGTTAAAGATGGCTCAGGCTGGTTGATTAAAATGTCAATGATCACAGAGAGGGGAAACATTTGGGGCCCAGGGTTATTTATCTTGTCTTATCTCTAGCTTACAAAATAAATATTTATTAACCACCTCTGTGTTTGACATAATGTCCTTGGGATTTTTTCAGCTGAAAATTCCCTTTTCTGGAACGCATAAACATACCCCATCACTTCCAGCAATGCAAAAGGAAGAAGGCTATTGTGTAACATTTGAGGCTGGATCAGAAACCTTTCTGCTGTGCCTTTGCCCAACTACCCAGTCTTTCTAGCACTGTACTTTAACTCTACTAATGCCTTGATTTATAACTTTCTTTGTTCTCTTACTATGTAAACGTTTGAAATTGTTACTGCATTGGAACATGCATTTGGAGCAACCTGAACCTATGCTCCTGGGCTGTGGCCACTCATATCTGTCTCCAGGATAAATATCCCATTGGAGATGGGAGCTGTGTTTTTGCATCAGCAAAGGGCTACCAGCTGTTTGTGACCCTGTTTCATCAAACTCATTAAAGAAAGAAAGAAGAAAAGTGGTCAGAAAAATAGGGGAATCATACTGACAATCTGTAAATGGGTCCAAGACTCCATCTTAGAACTCAGCAGATCGGCATTTATTCTGAGATGATCATATACTCATTAAATTTATTTTTAGCAAATTTAACTTTGATGCATTTTTTATTGTATTTGCTGATTAAATAAATGGATATTCGAAAGCATATGAAAATAAAGTCTCACACTGAGACCCAGATACCATCTTCCCAAGGTTTGAACTAAATGGGTCACTTCAACAAGAGAGTGGTCCATTGAGAGGCTGACTTCTTACCTAGAGACTCAATCCATCTTACTTGGGACCATGTGCATCCTAGAAAGTGCAAGCTTTCACTTGACCATGGAGTGTGAGCATCAGTCAACCCTAGGAGACCTCTAATTCCTTCCATATAAAGACAGACAAGAGGTTGGTCGTTTTCCTCATGGACAGTGGGCTGCATCCCCTACCAAGGCTCAGCTTCTGTAGAAAATGAGTCCTCTGCTCCGCTCTGCCCATCACAGTGCCACCAGTACTAACCTATGGGGGAGATTGCTTCCTTCCACATACCTCTTGGATATGTTCTTACAAACCACCTCCTCATTCTGACTTGATTTACAGTCGGTCGTTGATGTTCACGGCCCTGCCTATTGTGCTCTATTGCACACTCTCACACAGGCCAGATTCCTCACTCCATACACTCCCACCCGCATACTCGCACATACCCCACACCCACCCACACACTCTCACACACCTACACACCCCACTTCACACTCACACCCACCCACAAACCCACCCACACACCCACCCACGCATCACACACTCAATATAACCTCCTAGAGGGAAGAGGATGCTGTCCTGTCCTTCCCAGCTGTCACAGAACCTTCCCCATTGTATTTACTGATCAAAGGGGGAAGAAACCAATTTGGGAGAGTAAATAAATGAAAAGTGCTATGTAAATGCTTCTTGACATAGAGAAGAGCTATATTTAAAAGAAGAAAGAAAGAAAATTTAAATGAAAGAAGGGAAGAAGCTCAGAGGAATTAGCATACACTGTTTACCTTGTATTAGAAGCTGCAATTAAGTGGCACCATTTCTAAAGCCTTTAATTGAGGTGTGAGTGAAGAATGCTTGTATGTCTCCTTTTAATAAAGCTTTACCTCTAGAAGGGTATGGGACAAAGGAAGACAGGAGTACAGTTAGCAAGTCTGTTCTGTGGTTTGAACACCACAGCAGAGATGCCTCCATAAACAGGGCATGGAGCGGGAGACCTGGCAGGATGCAAGCTTCAACTTGCAGAATTCTGTGAGAAATAAAACAGAGACAGACTGGTGTGGTTGAGATCTGGAGGAGCGTTACAAAGACCTAGTTTCTTTTTAATTTAACATTTTCATTAATTTGTTAAGAATTTTATACATATTTTGATCATATTCACCCCTCCATTCCTCCCTGACTCCCCTCATATCCACCTCATCCCCCCACCTCAATATGTCTTCTTTTTCTTATAACCCAAAGTGTACTTTTTGTGGGGTCTATATATTTGTGCACGGCGGGCCATCCTGTAGGGGTCGTTCAACCTACCAAGGGCCACAACGTAAGAAAGAGCAACTATCCGTCTTCTAGAAGCCATCAACTGTCCAATGCTCCTCAGTTAGGGGTAGAAGCTCGCAAGCCCCTCCCTCCTCCAAGCTGCAATGCTGACTATCTTGGTCTTGGGCAGACAGCTGCAGCAGCTGCTAACATGTACATGGAGCCGTCCTACTTGTGCAGAAGAAACTATTTCAACCATGTCCTCTCCAACTTCTGCCTCTTACAGTCTTTTCTGACCTCTTCTATCATGGGTCTTGGGGTTTTGGTGGCAAGAGAGTGTGATAAATGGGATATGGACGTCCTACTGGTGGCCAGCAGTCCATAGACACTTATTTTCTGTATTTGGCCAATTATAACATTTTGCATTAACTGCCTTCCACAGGACAACAAAACTTCTCTGATGAGGTCTGAGATCTGCAGACAGTTGGCTGGTTTTTAACTGACCCTTTATAAAATGTGAGAGATTCTCCAAAAATGAGGGCCAGGTGCTTCTTATTTTTCTGATCTAGATGTCAGCTGGTAGGTGTGAGCAGGCATGTAGGCAGCAGCATTGTCCACATCCTCTGAGGGAATAGCAACAGCGTTGCTATGTGTCTTCCATTTTAGCTTGTGTCATGGTGGCCACCACAGCACATGAAATACAGCTATTTACTTTGAACTCCTAGAGCCTTGCAGAAGACTTCTGCCTCTGATTAATTTCCTAAAGCCATTTTCTTGGGATTGTTTGTTGAGGCTCTGCATCTAAGCACTGGGTTGCTGGTCAGTGGCAGAACACCCAGCACTTCCTTTGCTCCTCAGTACTGAAGAAAGTAGACACAATCCTCTGGCTGAGGGGCTGGGCAGATGGCTCAGTACGTAAGAGAGAGTACTGGGTGTTTTTCAAGAGGACCTGGGTTTAATTGGCAGCACCCTCATGGTGCTCATAAGCATTTGTAACGCCAGTCCTAAGGAATCTGACTTCTTGTGGCCATCTTAGGCACTGCATGCCTATGGCATACATACATGAATGCAGACAGGCTACCCCTATTTAGAAATAAAAACCTTTCAATTAAAACCCTTCTTGCTTATGTGTAGAGTTTTTAAAGGTGCTTTTTATGTGTTAAGTGCTTTTAAAATACTTAGTTATTGAATAAAATATCATCAACTATAGGTACTCATATACAATAGATCTTCAGAATTTATTCGTCTTGGAATCTGAAATTTTATACTCCCATGAACTTGTGTGATTTTCAGTGTTAATAAAAGAGAATGAAATAATAATAATTTTAAGAAAAAAAAAAACACTTCTTGCACAAGCCACATGACAAAACCTCTAATCTTAGCAAGTGAATATAAACCATGATGGGATGCTTTTCACTTAGCACTGTTGAGATCTCTCTGAGATGAGCGGACACCGTGACTCAGCACCAAGAGCAGCATGGGGCTCCCTGGATGCATGGGGGCTCTACGAAAAGCTCCCCATCTTACCCTAGAGTATCAGTTTGCTTGTGAAAATATTCTATTTTCTTGTCCTGAGGACCCAACCTGTATCATTCTTCTGAATCAAACAGATCTCACACACAGAGGCTCCTTCCAGGCATTCTGGGAATTTCAAGCAATCTTGCAGGCCGAAGACAATACTGAATTCTGGACTTCTATGTCCAGAACAGCAATAAACTATGCACGACATTTTGTGCCATGACATCAGAATTCTTTTCTAAATTGCAGGATGAATATTTCTCCACAAAACGAAAGAGCAAAGACCTGTAATGAAGAACAGCAAGAAGATTATATCAGAAAAAATATATATTCATTTTACAAGGGTAGAGATAAAAGAGACAGAAATGAACTGAAAAGGGAATTTCATGTAGGAAATAACACAAATTGGGATTTTAAAGTTTGCTAATGAGAACCATAAATTCCAATAAGGATGCTACCTGTGCAGACTAAAAAGCACAGCAGCATCTGACATGCTACTATGTGTAAACTGTGTTGACTTTAACCAACGAACAGCTCTTCATTTAAAGACACACACTAAGCAAAAAGGTCCTATTTGGTGATGCTGATCACCAAAAGAATTGTTCTTTGACTCTGTGCTTAGCAGGGTGTGGAAGGGCAATTTTCTCTGATGGCTGGGTATTTGGCCAAGAGCCACCGTGAACACCCATGAGCACTCAAAACAATTAGAAAGGACTCATTCTGAATCAGCAGGTGTCTATGAATAGGGGGATTTATTAATTTGCCCTGACTGAAAGTGCTTAAAACACAGGGTTGGAACTGGAAAAGCCAGTGAGCGGGAGAGAACACAACTATGTCAATTAAATGTCCAAGGACTCCAGAACATGCAGGTATTCACAGGAAGTGTATTTGATTAATACTTTATGGGATTTTTAAAAAGCCACTTTAAGAGGAAAGTTTCATAATTTTTATTTTATATTTAATTATTTTTTATAATTTTTCATGTACAACTTTTAAATCTCAAGTAAAGTCTTGAAATTTTAAGTAAAATCTTTAAATTATAAGTAAAATATAATTACAACATTTCTCCAATTCTCTTTCGTTCCTCCAGTCGCTCCCATGATTCCTCTGACTCCTTCTCAAATTGATGGCCTCCTTTTTCTTTGATTATAATTGTTCTATGTATTTTTATCTCTCTCTCTGTAAGCACACATAAATTCAACATGGTGAGTCCATTTGGAGTTGCTTGTTTGAATATGATTTCACAATTGACCACATTGTGTTGGATAACCCGTTAGGGTGTTTATCCCTGGGAAGCCTAATTCTATCTCTCCGAAGTCGTTAGTTGTCTGGAGTTGAAACCCCTGAGATATCTTTTATCACACAAACTTGACTTTGTAAAAGTATAGAAATACACAACTCAAAAACCATTGTATCTGTAAGTAACTTCCATGTCAGGGGATCCAGTCACTAAACATGCACATGGTACATGTACAGGGAAACTCATACACATAAAACAAAAGCAAATGCAAAATTTAAAAGATATAGCTTTCTTACATAATTTTTTGTTAAGTTAAATTTTTCGATGGAAACACTGGAGTATATACTGTCTTTCTTTTACACAATAGTACTTCTGAGTTGGAGTAGTATATGCAGTCACGTGACATGGATACATGCTATTCATTTTCCAAATTGTGCTCAAGGGGTCAGGCCCTCTTCATCTCTTTGTGGATATAGTTACACATAGCTTTGAGGGAGAGGGAGGAACAACGCAAGCATTGTTCTTTATTTCACAAGTGCAATTATCTACAAGTGTTTCCATCCGCATCCATAAAGCCTTGGCTTATTGTTTCAACTAGTAATAGTCGGGCAAATACTGGAAAGCTGATGAGACTGCAGTATATTGCTGAAAGCTATTTTTCTTGTAGTAACTTTGAGTTCCTTGATTTCGAAAACATTTTAGGGGCAGATTTTGGAAGCAAAAACCTCCAAGATTTTCTTTCTTTAAAAAAGTTTTACTGTCACTAATTTATTTCCAGAATTTTCCCTCTTTCCATGATGCAAAAATATATCTCAAAGTCTCTGAATAACATTATCATGCTAGAAACTAATATCTGGTAGAAAAGTGTGTCTCATATCCAAAGTCTGGCAGATAAAGAGAAAGGGATGTGTTCAGCCATTGTTCAGAGGCTGTTGAGCACACTGGAGACCACTGTTGACTGGGCCATCTGCTATGTTTCCTGCAAACATATACATCATAAATAATCACATATCCATTTTTCTCACCTAGAAAATGAGAGAAAGCCAGCAACCCACATCCACTCATTAGACAGGAATACTGTGTTTACAATGATCAGGAGGGAATTCTCTGAATACTCACGTTAAGGTTGTCTCCAGAGTCTGCAACTAGATTTTACTTCAGAATTTAAGCATAATTACTACAGTTTTGTCATTTGGAAGTTTTTTGAAATGCGCTCTGCACATCTACCTTTACCTGTTTCTGACTTAATTCGCCTCTCACCCACCAGGCTTGCTGAGCAGCCGCGTGGTCCTGAGGCCAGGTCCCGAGTTCCCACATTCACTCAGCATCGGCTAACACGGGCCCTTTTCTAGTCTTTTCTAACTTGTTAGTGACATCAAAAACACACTTTCTCCTCTAGGACTGAGGGCTTGTGTCATTCCTTCTTCAGACATGCATTTCTTCTCCTTTCTTCTTGAAAGCTCGACCTTCCTGTAAAGCGTCTCTCTGTACCATTCCTCCGAGGCCCCAGCTCCGCATTACAAGTCCATCTCCAACTCATTTCCTGCAGAAAAATGTCTTTCCTCCTGTTTTATTTTGTTTTAATTATGTGTTTGTGTATGAATAGACATGTGTATTAGAGTGACTGTGTATGTATGTGAGTGTATGTGTGTGTATGTATGTATGTGCACACGAGTATGCATGTGTGTACACCAGAGGTAAACCTCGTGTATTTATCAGTTACCATCAACCAACTCCCTCCCTCTCTCTCTCTCTCTCTCTCTCTCTCTCTCTCTCTCTCTCTCTCTCTCTCTTGTGTGTGTGTGTGTGTGTGTATGTGTCTCTCCTTTCTCTTGTCCAGTGCTGAAGGCAAGACAGGTAGATTCCTGGGGCTAGTTAGCCAGCCAGCCTTGCCTACTTGCTAAATGAGGAGATGTTGTCTCAAAAATAAATAAAATAAAAAACTACAATCACATTAGACGTTAATCTTCAGGCACATACATGTGTAAGTGTGCCTACACAGACAAAACTACCAAACACACATGCACACACATATGTACACGGACATATGCATAGACACACAGGGTTTGGACAGCTCTTACACAATTTGCTTTTAGAAAGAAGACTTCGGGCCTCTTTCGAACTGCTAAGGGAGCAGGCCAGCAAATACATTGCAGGGCTAATAAGCTCCAGACTGTGCATAGCAGCACCTGCTGGACTCCTTTCTTTCCTGTAGAGTAATTCTAAGCATGGCTTCCTAGAGTGTGAACAGCAGAGTCACCTTTGTAGCCAACAGTCACCAGGGAACCTGGTCATGAGCACGTGCTTCCTGTCCCTGGACTGACGGTGGGAGTGGAATTCCTTTGACAGAACAGGTTGATTCACCAAGGTCAAGCGTGGTGACACGTCTAAGACAACAGACCATTACCTACAAGTGGTGGGAACTTCGTCTACACTGTCCTCTTGCCCCACCTGTCCTGAAGGTCCACAGAGCTGAGTTATTCTATGGAAAGCTTGAACCTGGATGATGGAGGGGCGTGATACCTTTGGTGTTCCCAGCCTCTGGCCAATGAGTAAAGAAAGCCTGCTCAGGGTAGCTCTGCCTAGCCCCTCCTCTCTTTCTGCTTTGGCCAAGAACTGAGTGTATTCCTTTTGTTTCAAAGGAGGGATCAGGACACAGAAACTCAGCTTCAATGCAAACCTGAAATTTTCCAGATGGCTGAACACAGAATTCTGTACTTAATTCCCTGGCTGCTCAGTTCAGCGTTTACACACCAGGAATTGACTTGTTTCTGTGCGTGGGTCACTGATTATTACACCCCATGAGAGACTGTGATGAGCTAAAAGGAGTGATGTTTGGAGATGAACGCAACTCTCCGTTAGTGATGATTGAGTTTTGTGTTGTCTTTTCAGGCTCACTGTGAAATTAGCTTGCTAGGGCTCATTGTTTACTTGACCTGGTTTGTGTCAGCACCTGAATCCTCTCAGCAATCGGGGATTTCCTGTCTATGGTCTCTAAAGCTCTTTCAATTGACAGATGATCTCAGACCAGCCCTCCTGTCCAGCCAAACCTTCTGCTTCTTTCTCAAGGTTACTGCCTCGGCGAACAACATTTTTCCTTTAGTTTTTTAGGTCATTTTCTGTCTCTTACCTTTGGGGTTATTTTCAACATTATAAACCCGACGGTCTCTTCTTTGTTTTTTTCCCTCTTGCCACATCACACAGTTTTCTCTGGGCCAATTATTGATTACATAGGCCCATGCTGTGTTTCTAGAACCTGAGCTTCTAGTTCTGCCATCTTTGTAGACTTTCCCACAGTGCACTAGTCATGCCTGCTTCTGTTTATGCTGCATCCTCCCATCTTAAGCTTCCATTCTTCACAGTCCTTCTGCAGACTGTAGAACACAGCAGGTGGCTTCCTTCCTACACACCCTTGTCTAAATCTATAATGAGCTTCTGTGATTATGGTAATTTGTTTATATAAAAAGTGGGGGACTTTAAAAAATTAATTTATAAGCCTCAAGTGTGAAAAATAAAAAATCAGCTATTAGATGAGTAGTTTGGATAACATCAGTTTTTAAAGGCTAAATGAATCACATAGAACTTTGCCTCTGTGTTCTATTGTCTGCATAGTTATTTGGGTGAATAACTTCAGTGCCACCCCGCCACAGCTACAGTTATCCAGATATGGTCTGGGCTACTGATGCTTCTGTGATTTCATATCCAGTTATGGTGGTTTATACCCAGACTTGGAACTACACCAGAAAAATCTCCAATATCTGCTAAGTCGACAGAGCAGACATAGCCAAGATAAACACAGAGAAAGAAGGAAAGGAGGGAAAGAATATTTAGGAGAGGGAAGCAAAGAAATGGAATGAACAATACATAATGGAGGAAAAATCCTTCCAAGGAAAAGCTTAAAAAAATAATCCCAGCATGCCGTGTGCTGCTGGCGTCGTGGGGACTTGCTCTGAGCTGAGATGCCTGGGCCCTCTGTGGGTTGGTTTTCTGGCTTCCAAAACCTGTATATGAAGCACCCTGTCTCTGAAGCTGTGTCACAAGTAGCTACAATGTCCTTCCAGGAAATGGCAGTCTAATTTTTTATAAGCATGATGACAACTGGGTGTTAAAATTTAACTAGGAGGTCACCCAAAAACTCCAGAAGTCAGCTATGTACGCTTTGGTTTCGGGATGGTGGTGAGACCCAGGAACTGCGGGATCACACATGCCAGCTCAAGGACAGCTCAGCTGTGGACGACCCGGGCAAGGGGACAGTGAGACCTGACATCTGAGGCCTCAGAGGCTGCTGCTCTCTCGGAGAGCTGTGTGCGCAGCAAGATTTACACAGTTTGTTTGGACAACATGGAGTATTTGTTGTCCTGTATACACTAAATACACTTCCTTAAAGGGTGTTTGATTTCAGGTAAGGTCTTTAATCATGCATGGCAGTGGTCACTGTCACAGTAATGTGTACAATGTGATCAACATCACAGTCGCGAGTACACTGTGGTCAGTGTCACAGTAGTGAGTACACTACAGTTACTATGGTCACCATCACATTAGTGAGGACACTGTGATCACCATCACATTAATGAGTACACTGTAGTTACTATCACAGTAGTGTGTACACTGTGGTCACCATCACAGTAGTGAGTACACTGCAGTCACTATGGTCACCATCACATTAGTGAGGACACTGTGATCACTATCACAGTAGTAAGTACACTGTAGTTACTATCACAGTAGTGAGTACACTGTGGTCACCATCACAGTAGTAAGTAAATGTGGTCACCATCACAGTAGTGAGTACACTGTGGTCACTATCACAGTAGTGAGTACACTACAGTTACTATGGTCACCATCACATTAGTGAGTACACTGTGATCACTATCACAGTAGTGAGTACACTGTGGTTACCATCACAGTAGTGAGTACACTGTGGTCACTATCACAGTAGTGAGTAACTGCGGTTACCATCACATTAGTGAGTACACTGTGGTCACCATCACAGTAGTAAGTACAATGTGGTTACCATCACAGTAGTGAGTACACTGTGTCATGTCACAGTAGTGAGTACACTGAGTCACTTGGTCACCATCACAGTAGTGGTACACTGTGGTCACTATCACAGTAGTGAGTACATTGTAGTTACTATCACAGTAGTGAGTACACTGTGGTCACCATCACAGTAGTGAGTACACTATGGTCACTGTCATAGTAGTGAGTACACATGATTAGGGCATCCTTTGAAAACAGTAATAGCAGCCATAGCATGGCCGTGCGTTCAGTGTTAAATACATCACATCACATCACAAGCAGAACTTAACTGCAGTAGAAACAGCACGCGCTTTACTGACATCATATCAAAAACTGATGCAGGTGAGTTGGTTAGATGGTAGCGCATCTCTGTTAAATTTACTTAATGTATCCAAGTTAGATTTGTTTCTGACTCATGGTCACTCTAGTTTGGTGACCATGATCCCAGAATTCAGAACTAGAGTTTAATCACTATTGTGAAAAACTTATAGAAAGAATTGACATTTAAATGATTATCCTCTAATTAAATGTTTCAAGGAGGAAGTAGGGTTGTTGGGATGGACACCCGCCACCTTCTGACTTAACGTCTGTGTTTAGGAAAATGAGGGGGCATCAGAGGCCTGGACAAGGATATCTGTACTGGACTGCACATGTCCTATATCTACTATAGCTTAGGAATCCTAACAGTTCTGTCATTAGGTGAAGTGCCAGGACACTTGCCACTCGGTGGTGCTTGTCTTGTTGGCAGCTGCTCTTACCTGCTGTGAAATCAGACTTTGTAAATCAGAGTAGTTTGCTGCAGGGACCGAGGACACCGGCTTACAAGGCTGCTTACAGTTCTCCTGCATGATTGTGTGTCTGTGATGCTGGGGAAAACACGTCTGCAGAAAGGGTACTGGAGAAATACGAATCTGTTCTTCGTCTGTGTCAGACCCGAATGTGATGTTGATAATTACAGCTCTGAACTGGAGAAGCCTGGAAAATGGGCTGTTATGCCATTAAGAAAAATAGTAATAAAAACATGATATGAATATAATGTACTTTTAAATGTCATATCTGATACTGCTGATTACAAATTCAGAAAAGATTAACCAATTCATCTGCTTGGGAGGGGTTAGATGATAAAAATCACTTATAATTTCTCATATATCACATAGCTAGTGTTATGTTATATTTTATTCCATAAAATATTTTATGAAAACTTTGGTTTTATTTTGAAAAAAAAATCATTTTCTTTAACATTTGGTGGAAATATTGCTGATTATGCTGAAGCTGATTCAAGGTCCTGGCTGATTAGTAAGATAAATCCACCTAAAACTAAAAATCAATAAATTTTGGAATTGACAATAAAATCCTCAAATTTCCTCAATTCTTATGTCTTGAATACAACTTTAATAGATACGTAATAATTAAAAAGCAGTTTCTTTGCAAAGAAATGCTCATGTTTCCACAGAAGCAGTATTCTTCTAAAATGTTAATATAATACACGCATTATTATGTTAGCATATTTTTATGTGGGGACACTTTATAAAATTACACAGTAATTCTTTCCATGTACCTCTGACACCTAGGTGCAGTCCACACTGCTAAGGCCCTTTCTGAGGAGTGAACAGAGGAGCGTGCCTGCATCTACATTCCCTTTACACCACCAAACAAGCCCAAGTCCTGTTCACTTTATAATTTGAAGGTCAAAATATTCATTTGTTTTACATGAGAATTTCTCTGACTTCAGTGAAATGGAAACTTCGAAGGTTTTTATTGGTCATTTGGGCTTTTCTCTGAATTTACATGTCTGGTTCACAGGCATCCTCGCTTCTGCTCACCAGCAGTTGTAGGGTACTGTTCCTCCTCTCCCTGTGTGTACTCCTTCAGGAAGCCGAGGGGTACTCTTGGATGGTCTGCTTGGGTGCTTATATGAAAATGAGCATGACTGTATACCAACAGTTGGTAAGTAGAAAAAGAAAACAATTTATTGTTTGTGATCCCAGATCTTTATTGGAGTCACTGTGTCCACTTTTGTTGGGACTGAGGCTCCCTCACACTGCTCTGACATGCTCTGAATATGTGCTTCACAGCACCAGATACACCCAGGAACCCTCACCTATATATGACAATTCACTTCTGCACTGATGTGATGGTCAGGGAGAAAATGAAGAATCCTACCTTATATCTGTGAAAATAGCATCTATTTCAATGTGTGTGTGTGTGTGTGTGTGTGTGTGTGTGTGTGTGTGTGTAGGCTAAATGAGATAAAGAATGTTCACTCTTCAGCATACTGTATAGTTGGAAGCCGAGCCTTTTGCCACTGGAGCAAGTCTGTCATCTGCCAGGTTCATGACTGAGAACCATGAAGTAGAGCTACGATACCCTCATAATGTTTCAGTTTATGATTGTGTGTTGGGTGTCTTCTTGTTCTTGATCTCATGCAACCTGTGGGCCATGGGTTGGGCACACATGGGGTTCCATGGAAACACTCCAAAAATATGCTTAGAGTTATTCAAATTCATTTATGTTACTGAGAAAAGCGTATTGTCTGGAAATCCTACCCTTTGCCTGATTACATTGTTTAGGTCTTGCCTCTATTTCATGAGCACAGTTATATTGTGCTAATTCTTTCGAAAGACAGAGAACATGTGTGTGCCTGCACACACATACACACACACACACCCTTCCCCTAAGATCCAGAGCTAGCTCATATCTCTGACGTTAGCCTTCTATCTTATCTGTGATATTAGTCATTGCTGTTGTTAAGACAATCTAAGTGTTTTCATTTGATTCTTTATTCCTAAGACAAGCTCCTTTTGAATATAAGCATGTCAAATAAGTAGGTAAGAGAAGCATGGGTTACTGTAGTTAAACATTAGAGTACAAGGTACCATAGCCTGATAAGAGAGGAATGTGAGTCTGGCTTTCAGAGGGATAAACGCTAAGGAGGCCTAGGTTGTTATATACATAGCAACCAGGATCAGCCCATTACTAAAACACAATGGCAGGCTCCGCTGGCTTCTCATAAGCTTCTATTTTTATTTTATTTACATTCAATTTTACATAATAAGAACCAACTTTAAAGGAATAAATGGAAAAAATAGTCTTTTAAAGTGTAGTAGATAAATAAGGGTTAAAATATTCTCCAGAAAATACCTTGTAGCTATCTGCATGGACTTAAATTGCTAGACAACCCAGATCACTTCTGCTGTTGCCTTCCAGCCAGCTGGTTTCTTAGTATGGACAATTATTCTTCCTTATTATCTATGAGTTGGACAAAGCTCTTATGCTAAAACTTGACTCTTGGCTATATCCAGAAGGCTAGGAAGTTCACAGAAGACTTAGAAATTCCCAGTCTAAACTGAGAATTTCAGAGGTTTATGCATCTTTATAAGACCCTTCCTATTCCAGGCTCTCTGTCCCCGGTTACCCGAGACAATATGGACACTTTACACAGGAGTCAGAAACTTAGCTTCTTAGTTTTGAAATCTTGCTCAAAACAATTCTGAGTTCCAGATACCTGCTGGAGGGAATATTACAATTGATACTATGACTCAGTAGACCTACTCATTTGAATGGGTTTAAACCTAGAACTTTTGTGTTGGGAGTATGGTCCAGTGGTTAAAATTCTTGCTGCATAAGCATAAAGCCTAGGGTTTGTATCCTCAGTGCCTATCTCAGAGTGAGGGGACTACCTGAGATCTGTGAGCTCCAGACTTGCCACAATTTAGTTTGTCTAATATTCAAAGTCCATGCATAGTGAACTTCTCTTCAAGATCTCTGTCTCTGTCTTGCTCTGTCTCTGTTTCTCTCTGTTTCTCCGTCTCTCTCTCTCTGTCTCTCTCTGTCTCTCTCTCTGTCTCTCTCTGTCTCTCTCTTCTCTCTCTCTCTCTCTCTCTCCCCCCCCCCCTACATCCATACCCAGGGACTTGTAGACTGTACCATGGGGCTACATCTTATGTATGCTCATTCTTATTTCTTCTTTCTTCTTATAGCCTTTTTTACAGTCCAATCATTATCCCCATCCCAGTCTGCCCTCTGACAGTTCCTCATCCCATTCCTCCTCCCATATCTCCAAGAGGATGTCTTATTAGCTCATTCTTAAATACAAGCCACATAAACTTCTTAGTGGTTTGTAGAAACTCTGAAAACTAGAACACAGAAGAATAATAATTTTTAATGCTCATGGTAAAATGACCATGTACTTCTGCTCTTAAATAAATTGTCAGTTCAGTATAAGGATGTCATGGTTAGATACTTAATGTCTTAACCTTTTTTTCCTGATGTCTTTTTTTTTTTTTAAAGTTAGCAAAGGATTTTATTAAAATGAGGACTAATGTAAAATGTGGGATGATATGAGGTTAGAAGTCAGGAGATTGAGCATGAGAGAAGAAAATGTGCTGGTTGCGGAAGAAAAGAAGACCCTAAATGACAGTCAACCCAGAGAGCCATGAAGATATCAGTACAGAGAAATATGGGGACTCCGATCTAAGAAAAGTCATAGGCTACCAATGTTTGAGTTATTTTCCCTTCTCCTTAAGACTTCAGGATGGCAGATCAATATGGGCACTGGCAGAGAAAAGTCTGAGATATCAAAGTCACTAGTGTCCATCTTAGTGAACCAAGAGTGTATTGCTGGCTGTGTATTTTCTATTTAATGGCATATAGCTTTAACTTGGAACACTGCAGCCTGGGGATATACCTCACTGGTAGAGTCTTTGTATAGCATGTGTGAGTCCCTGGCACTAAATTAATATTTGTTTTTTAATATCACAGTTCAAAAATGTTTATGTGAGCTGGTATGGTCACATTTGAAGGGAAATAATTCAAGTCTATCTTCTGTCAACCATAAGGTTGTCTTCCTGCTTTTTTTCAATATGCTTGCCTCACTGTTTTAATCATTCAGAATTTTGCCTGAATATCATCAACACTTGGTTTAATCTGTTAAAACAAAACAAAACAAAACAAAATAAAACAAAACAAAACAAAACAACCCCAAACACCCTCCAAAACCAAAAAAACATGTTCACAGCCATCACTTTATATTAACTTCCTTTGCTTCATTTCCTTTATGACACATGAATTCCTAATGTGACAATATTTGATTGTGTGGTGTGTGTATACGTGTGTGTGTGTGTAATTGTGTGTGTGTGTGTGTATGTTGTGTATACATGTTTTGTGGCTGGCTCTGTGCTTTGTCCAAGAACTCAGAACATTTTCTGGTATGTGAGAGTATTTTACACTTATTATAGAATGAAAGAGCCAGCAGATGGTGAGTTTGGTGGAGCAAAACCTTATTTCATATATCATTTTATTTCCATTCCTCACTAAGTATCTGCAGGTCTAGCTATTCCAAAAGTACATGCTGGTTGAATGAATGGGTAAATAGATAAATGAAATCTAGGATGAATTTTCACAGGACAAAATAAAATATAATTTTATAGTATTTGAGGACTTTACACAACTAAAGAAAAGTGACTTTCTCATTGGAGCTCAGGATGCATGATAAGATGTATTTTTCTTTTTCCATCAGGGGCTCCCAGACCCTGGGCTTCAGGCTCTGAAGACACGTGTTTCTTCCTTTGAGAGACTGGATATATCCAGATGAGTGTGATTCCTGGCATGGCTATAAAGGTGAATGGGCACACTCCATGGTCAAGGTCAATGTCAATGTCAACTCTGTCCCTAAGCAGTTCTATCCAGGCTGGGTGCCCTGCTCCTTTCTTATTACTTATAAGCATTCAAAAGATACTGCAGAACATTTTCAACTTCTCTATGAATAACACCTCCAGGATTCTATCAATTCTTTGTATAGTAATATGAAACATGATGAGTGTTCAGAGAAATGGGTCCATCTCTGACAGGACAATTGGTAGGCATGAACAGACAGGTCCCAGGAAGACAGACCTGGAAGTTCAGCAGTACTGTGAAGTGGGGTTTGTAGTTTTGAAAATTTTGGTTCTTTCTATAGAAGTGTTCATACTAATTATATATGTACATATACATTCCTATGCATTTATATTTCTTCAGGGTGAGTTTCTTGATTGAATCATGTATAAGATATCCATTAAAGAGATAGAAAGAACCCAAATCAAGGCTTAAGAAAACCTTGACCAAAATTTGATTCAATGCTCATACTAATGTTTTGGAGAGTCGAGGGTATGTTCTTGGAGGTGTACTTTCAGTCAGCACTCTTGGAAAAGCTAGGGATGTAGCTGTCCTTAAGCTGAGGGCAAGATCCAGCTTGCTGTTTGTGTGAGCCTTAGTGTAGAGTCCCACTTGAAGACTCAAATAAACTGGCTAAGTGAAAACTTAAAATATGGTTCAGAATAGAAAGAAAATCCAAGTCTAGGACACACACACCACACAAACACACACATCACACACACACAACACACACACACACACAACACACACACACACACACAATAGGGGATGCTAAGATAATGACAAGATAAAGTGAATATTTTATTTATATGACTACATTAGCTATTTTGGATTATTAATAAGCATTCACAAGTCTTTTTGAAAACTTGACTGTGTTTCTATGCTGATTCTGGGGTCTGGTTTCATAAAGAGCAAAGAATTACTCCTGGTCAACAGTAACTGCACAATTTTAAATAACGGGCAGAAGTCTGAATAGATATTTTTAAAAGAAGACATTTGAACAGACAGTGATTATGTATAAAGAAGGTCAACACTGTTATCTCAAGACAATGAGCATCATTGAAAGTCACCTTACAGTTTTTAGGATGGCTAAATAAGTGTTGGTGAGAATGTGGAGAAGAGGAATCACCTACGTACTGTGAGTGGAAATACGGGTAGTTGTAGCCACAGTGGAAGACAATGGAGACCCTTCCAAAATATAAAACAGGGCCCGTGATCTGGCTAAATAGATACAGGCAGTTAGTGCAAATTCTGATAACTTAGGCAATGTGCCTGGAACCCACATAGTAGAAATAGAGAACCAACTCTCAAAAGTTGTCCTCTGTCCTCTCTAGGTACATTACCCCACCCAAATAAATAAATTTAATAAAATGTTTAAAAGATTAGAACAGATGTGGTAGCACTTGGCTGGAATCCCAGCCCTTGAGTGGCCGAGATGGGAGGATTACCCAAGTTTAAAGCTACACTGGGTCACCTAATAAGACTTTGTCTAAAATAAACAAATGAGTGAATGAAGAAATAAGTAGTAAAACTACCAAATGATCCAGCAGCAGTCTTGCTAATATGTGTATGTGTATGTGTATGTGTATGTGTATGTGTATGTGTATGTGTATGTGTATGTGTATGTGTATGTGTATATATATATATATATATATATATATATATATATATATATACACACATATATATATATGCATGAAACAAAATTTCAAAGAAATGTCTACACTTTCATGTCTGTTACCTTGTTATTTCCAACACCAAGGTATAGAAATGATATCTGCTAACAGATGAAAGAGAAATGAAGTGTGTGTCCATGGGTGTGTGTGTGTTTGTGTGTATGTGTGAATATTATTATTAAAAAGAAGGGATTTTTTTTCTTTTTTTTACACTTTTACAGCATATATGAACCTGGGGACAACGTGCTAAGTGAAATAAACCAGTCATAGGAAGGCAAACACTGCACAATGTCACTCATAGGTGAAACCTGAGCTTTCAAAGTAGAATAGTAGGTGTCATTTATTTGATTTGTGTTTTTCTTTTTTTTTTTTTTGGTTTTTCGAGACAGGGTTTCTCTGGGTAGCCCAGGCTGTCCTGGAACTCACTCTGTAGACCAGGCTGGCCTCGAACTCAGAAATCCGCCTGCCTCTGCCTCCCAAGTGCTGGAATTAAAGGCGTGCGCCACCACCGCCCGGCATTTGTGTTTTTCTTAATGGTTTTATTTCCTAGTTTTTATTTTATTTTAAATGAACATTATTTTAATTATAAATGTTTGTGGGTGAACAATGTGGAGATGGATATATATATATATATATATATATATATATATATATATATATATAATGTATAAGGATCAGCCAGGGTGATTAATGTTTCCATCTACTCATTTCTTTGTGTTCAAAATCTTTGAGCCTCTTCTAGTGATGTTTTATGATTTAGAGTAGGTTGTTATGAGCTGTAGACTCACACTATTCTGTAGAAAATGGTGACTCACACTTGAGATGTCAGTAAGTTGGAACTACATTCTGTGATTTGTGTAATTATCTTCGAATCAAAGAGTAAACACATGTGTCTACCATCATATAGAGGCAGGACTTGATTATGGCCATTGGATACATTTTAAGAGGATTGTGAATACTAAAACTTTCAAGTACATTTTGATTTAATCTCAAAATAATCAGCCTTGACTTGATTTTCATGTGAACGATCACTTTAAGGGGGCAGAGGAAAAATGCTAATTTAATTAAGAGTAACCACATTAAGGAAAATCATTTAACTTGCCACCCCAAATGGTAGTGGCACAAGTGTTAATTTAGCATTTACTAAATCTATAGACATAGTCTGTAAGAAAGTGTCTCTGGATAAAAACAAGGGTGACGTGATCTTGTCAGACATTATTCAACACAGAAAGGCTGCATGTGGCTTATAGAATCTGAAATTCCATCACTATAAAGCAACATTTGGAGAATTTGATGTCCCTTGATCAGATTAATCCAGAGAGCAATTATTTGAACATAAATTAATACATCCTTTAATAAGAGAAATATCACACAAATAACCTTCTACAAACTAGTAAGAACAAAGATGAAGGTGTTTTCCTTGCATTTCTCTATTCCTTGCTTCAGATCAGCAAATCTTATTGCTATTATCCTCATCTCTGTCCTCAACCACTGTTGCATCAATCCAAGGTCTTATCTCTTATGCCTCAGACTATTCTATGGAAGCCTTTAGAGTCTTCTCACTCCTACTATCAAATCTCTGAGCAATATTCACTCATAGCAGTTGGAGTGACCCTTCAAAAATTTAACCAGATTACACCTTCATAGAATTTAATTTATTGTTTTTTAATTTCAAAATTAACTTTAATTAATTAATTAATTAATTAATTTCGTATGGGAGGGAAAATGAGCCATAATGCAGTTAGATGTCAGAGGTCAACTTCTGAGACTTTGTTCTCTCCTTCTACTGTGTGTATTTTGGAGGATTGAACACAATCTGTACTTATTTATTTTTGCCTTCTGATAGACATGCTTTGTGCAGTGTCCTCCCCTTGGATATAGAAGGGATCTGTCACTTGTTCCTAACCAATATCTGATGGCAACAGTGGTTGCCTGTCACTCTCACAGATTCCAGGTAGCAAAGGCAGTAGGATGTCACTGCCACGGGTCAGGACACATTACAAAATAAATTAACTAGACTTTCTTTTTGCTGGCTTTGAAATAGCAATCTGTTAAGCTTTGAGAGTCCCTTGTAAAGAATCTGGCATGACAAGCAACTGTGGGTGGGTGCTATTGACTGAACAAAATCCAAAAATTCAATACTTGCAAAGAACTAATTACTTGGAAGAGGTACAAATTTCAGGTAGTGACCCGAGCTTCATTCATAGTTGATGGCAGCTGTACAAGACCTAAGCAGAGGTTCATGCTCTTCTCATGACCCACAGTAGCTATGTGGTAATAAATTTGTATTGTTTTGACTTGCAATGGCAGTGGTAGTTTATTAGAACATAGACTAGAACTGTACAGTTTTTATTGTCTCTCACTTGCTAAATTGTAAATTCCGATGCTTAGAGGACTACTGGCCACATGTCTTTAATAGTTATTTGTGAAAAGAATGAACTGGATTGTGAAACAGTTGAAATGACTAATGAAATGCAATAGTGATCAGTAGAATGGATAGAAAATATATAATGTCCAAATAATAAGGCTGAAGATTAAGTAAACCTTGATTTCAACACCAGGTCATGTTGGATTGCCACACAAGGAAATTGTTTTACTTCTTTTTAAAATTGTTTTCTTTTTCTTTACTTCCTGTCCTTTAGATTTATTTTTGTTTTTATTTATTTCTCTGTGTATCTGTCTGTCTATCTACCTGCCTTATATTCTGTCTGTATTGTGAGTGTACCCATACATGCCTGCAGAGGCCAGGAAAGGGTGTTACAGGAAATTGTGAGCCACTTGATTTGGGTACCAGGAATTGGTTCCTCTTCAAAACAGTAATTGCTCTTAATTGATGAGCCATCTTTTTAGATATACTTCTTATTTCTTAAATGATGATGAATATGTTTATTTCATGTATAAAGTAGGTTATAGGGAAGGATTAAAAACACAGTATTTAACATCTAAAGCATCATGAGCAAGTGAGACTCTAACTACAGGACAGAACTTGACTTTTCTATTTATTTTCAGTTTTCTTTCTCAAAAGGAAGTACAAATTGTAAATATCATATACTAATGAAATTCTTAGTACTAGTTTGATGAAGGTTTTTGAATTTAAGAGAAAAGAAAGTTTGATATAAGGAGAAAAGACAGAGGCTATTTTGTAACACCAAGCCATAAATTTTAAAAGCCTCAACAAAAATCATAAACAAGTAAATATCAAGCCTTTAAGAAATAGTTTGGGAATTTAAAAGTATCCTGAAAATATATAACTGAGTGTCAGGTATCCATCACTTCTTGGGTATGAATATACACTTTAACATACACTAATTTAATATTCACTATAAGGGCACTGCATAATGGTGCTCATCTTACAACCAAGAAAGATTCAAAGATGGGAAGTCACTTGCTTTCTGTTAGATCTGTCGTACCTGCTCTTATCTTGACCTCTCATCACACCAACTACATTTATACTTCCTGGTTGTCTGGCTTCTGGAGTAATATAATCAGTGAGGGGCATGGAGGAATATGGGAGGTAAGCCGGGAGGGAAGGAGGGAAGGAGAGAGAGAGAGAGAGAGAGAGAGAGAGAGAGAGAGAGAGAGAGAGAGAGAGAACCTGTACTTTTGTTATTTTGATGAAAATTACTTTTTTTCAAAGGGCCGGACAAAGTATGTTTCATATAGTCATCTATCACAGGGTAATTAAATATAGTTTGATTATATAAAAACATGAGACTGTCAGTATTCATTACCATATCATCTAAAATATGATTTTACTCTTACAAACATTACTGTTTAAGTCTTCAGTAATGACTAAACGTTTTTGTTATTATCACAGTATAATTTTTGCTAGGCAGTGTATTACACTAGTTGTATTTTGTTGACACAATTTTAATTATTTTTTTAAAAATCCCAATGCCCATAGTTCTATGAATTCTAGTATTCTTTCTCTTTTTATAATACAGGATTGTAAAATTACAGACACTCTACAATCAATTAACATAATTAGTGTTTTTTTTTTTTTTAAATGGAAGTCAAGTTTGATGAAGAAATGACAAAGAAAATGACCTTTGTCTTGATGGTTCATTGAGAGTACTAGGGTCAAAGTAATAATTTTTTTTCAAAAATACAAACTATTTAATTATATCTACTTTTATTTGGACTTTCAGATGTATACTTGACTTTGGAAAGATATCCCTAAAAATCAGCAAGTTAATTACCTGCAATAATTATCTGAAATAATATAAGCAGTCCAGATTTTAAATGTTCTTGGAGTTGAAATCACAGCAGAGGGATCCTTTGTCCACTCTGTTGCAGTGATGAGATGGATTGATTATATAGAAAAGCTTAAAAACTGAAATACTGAGACTTTTGCTTGCTATTACAGTGGATTCAGTAAGAGTTTGAATTTTTCACCCAAAGCCATCAATTTTAGATACTGCTTTGAACATGATATTACATTTAATGACTTTGAAGTTCCCAATAAAGTCTCCAGATAGCTTCCAATATAACTTTAAAATTTCACATAGCACTTTCTTGTACTTTGAAGCAATCTGTAAAAGCAAGTTAGAAATCAGAAATGAATATGCACATTTATATTTTATAATTCAGTACAGCAATAGTAGTCTAAGAATTCATATTTTTCTTCAGTCATGAAACATTCTTCGATAATTCTTACTCCAGAAATTTACTGAATTGTGGGATTTCTGGTGGTATTCTTGGTTCTTAGCTATTCTGTCATGTACAGAACATTATACTCTTTTGTATTTCAGTCAAGTAGAAGTATGATCTTATATTTTAATTTGATGGCCTCTTTCTTCATCCTCAATATAGAGACTAAGTCCTCTATTGAGTTTGCAAATTTCATCATCTGTAAACAAATTTGGAATTGAGTATATATACCTCTGTTTTTACCTTGTCTGGTTTTATGATTTCTTTCTTTACTAAGAGTTTTTTCTTTTACCTCTGTTTTTATTTCTTAAAATAATTTTCATTTTATTTTGCATAGTCATTTGACCTACAATAATTTATTTTTTATCGTTCATATCATTTATTAACTTTATCCTTCACATAAGCTTGCTTGTTCTGACATTTTAATTTCTGAGCTCAAATGTTAGTCTATTTATTCTTTCTCTCTTCTCCTTTCTCTCTCTCGTCCTCTTCTCTCTTGAGTTCTGAGGTGGCTGACAAAGCTTCAGACAGTCATCAAGTGCGTGTTCATGGCTTCATGGATTTAGGATCCTGTGCTGTAGCTGTTGCTGTCGACATACTGATCTAGTTAAGAGTCAGTTCCTGACTGGAAAAGCCTGTTTGCTTTCTCCAGCTTCCCCAGTGACTTTGGCTTCACCTTTGATGAGAGTTAGTTTGAGCTTAGGTGGAGTTTCTACTCTACTGTCCTCGCCTAAGCAACCCGCAAGGCTCCCTCCTGCACACGTGTCTAGAGGCACAGCTCATATGTCTACAGTTTTTTTTTTTAATTAATTTATTGATTCACTTTAAACTCCAAATTTTATTTCCTTCCCTGTCCACCCTCCGACTGTTCCATATCCCATACCCCCTCCCTGCCCCCTGTCTCCACGAGGATGTTCCGACCCACCCCACCAGATCTCTAAACTCCCTGGGGCCTCCAGTCTCTTGAGGGTTAGGTGCATCTTCTTTGACTGAACCCAGACCCAGCAGTCTTCTGTTGTATATGTGTTGGGGGCCTCATATCAGTTGGTATATGCTGCCTGGTTGGTGGTTCAGTGTCTGAGAGATCTTGGGGGTCCAGGTTAACTGAGACTGCTGGTCCTCCTACAGGGTCGTCGTCCTCCTCAGCTTCTTCCAGCTTTTCCTTAATTCAACTACAGGGGTCAGCAGCTTCTGTTCATTGGTTGGGTACAAATATTACATCTGACTCTTTCAGCTGCTTGTTGGGTCTTTTGGAGAGCAGTCATGATAGGTCCCTTTTTGTGAGTGACTCCATAACTTCAGTAATAGTGTCAGGTCTTGGGACCTCCCCTTGAGCTGGATCCCACTTTGGGCCTGTCACTGGACCTTCTTTTCCTCAGGCTCTCTCCATTTCCATCCCTGCAGTTCTTTCAGACAGGAACAATTATGGGTCAGAGTTTTAATGGTGAATGGCAACCCCCTCGTATTTGATGCCCTTTGCTTCCTACTGGAGGTGGGCTCTATAAGTTCCTTCTCCCTACTGTCAGGCATTTTCATTAAGGTCCCTCCCTTTGAGTCCGAGAGTCTCTCACCTCCCAGATCTCTGGTACATTCTGGAGGTTTCCTCCAACCTCCTACCTCCCAAAGTTTCCTGTTTCCATTCTTTCTGCTGGCCCTCAGGGCTTCAGTCCTTTTCCCTCAGCCAATACCAGATAGGTTCCCTTCTTCCCACCTCCCCATCCACTTTCCCTCCCTGATCCCTCCCTCACTCCTCATTGTGATTGCTTTCTTCTCCCCCCAGTGGGACTGAGGAGTCCTCACTTGGGCCCTTCAGCTTGCTGACCTTTTGAGTTCTGTGGACTGTATCTTGGGTATTCTGTACTTTATTTTGGCTAATATCCACTTATTAGTGAGTACATATCATGCATGTACTTTTGGGTCTGAGTTACCTCACTCAGGATGATATTTTCTAGTTCCATCCATTTGCCTGCAAAACTCAGGATGTCCTCATTCTTAATAGCTGAGTAGTATTCCACGTATAAATGAACACATTTTCTGTATCTATTCTTCTGAATTTAGCCTCAACTGCACAGAAATTCACATGTTCTGACTGTCACAGAATTTTAAGATTTCAAATGGGCAGCTGGTAAGAAGCTCTAAGAGAAAAATACGCTTTTAGAATAGGTCTAAATATATATGCAAGGTCCTGGGTTTGATTCCTAGTGCTGCAACAAATATAGTAAATGCAGGGAAAACTAGAGCAGTGTAAAGCAGTGTTAATACTGTGGCACTATGAAGAGAAATGCTTAGAAGATTTTCAATACTTATTCTTCTTACAGGATCTGATTGGGTTCATACAAATATATCTGACAACATATCTTATCAAAACTCTCCAGGCCTTCTTTGAAATAATTTTCAAGCCCTATACTAAGATCTCTGATGACCCTTCTGTGTCTGTTAATGATCTATTTGTTGTTTAAACAATAGCCAGAAACCACTGAGAGACAAACCTCTGCTGCTGTTATTTAAGGTGGCTGGGCTGATTGACACTATTTTCAAACATGACTGAATCAAGATGAGAGATGAGTGAATCTCTTTCTGTGACTTTTAAAATATGTACATGAATAAGTTTTAAAACTAATATTTAGAAAATGTTCTATGGCCAGTAAAATGGCTCAGCAAGTAAAGGCACATGCTTTCAACCTGATGACTGGAGTTTGATCCTTGGGTTTCACCCTGAAGAAGAAAACAACTTTTAAAATTGTCATCTGCACCCACATGTGTAGCTAGTATGTAGGCACATGCACCAACACACAAATACATAAATAAAAGACAATCTTCTATGCCGTGTGCCAGCCTTCTGGAGCGTGGATTCTTCGTTCCAAATGCTTATTTAAACAGTAGATCCTGTTATTTTTCTTGAGCATTATACAAAATTATTCAATGTGTCTTTGAAAGAGAAAAGGGACCCACAATCAGGATGTTTGTATTCAAATCTCTGAATTTACAGGGTGTAAATAACTCGGGTTCTTGAACAAATAGCTTCAAGTCACCTAACTAGGTATCTCCTGTAGCCAAATTGCTGAGATGGACAACTGGGTTGTGAACTAGGAAAAGATCCTAAAGTTGCCTTTAGTACTGTAATTGACTTTCACATCCTTTAATGTAACTTAAACCTTACTAACATTTTAAATTTGATTTTTCATGTTAAATGGGCAGATTTTGTTTTACTCTGTTACAGAATTTTATGGCTTTATTTGGGCATTTTTTTGGAGACAGGGTTTTATTGTGTAGCCCTGGCTGTCCTAGTACTCCTTCCATAGGGGCTGGCCTTGAACTCACAGAGATGTCCACCTGTCTCCACAGTGGGAAAAAGCACTTGCTATGCAAGTCTGACAGCCCAAGTTCAATCCCACAGCCCATGATAGGAGGAAAGAAGAGATTCCTAAAAGCCATCCTCTGGCCTCTACCCATGTGCTGTGGTACATACATGCTTTCACACATACATGCACACACATGCCTTCACACATATGTGCACTACACATATCTTCACACACAGATGCTCAGACATATCTTCATATACCTATATGTGCACACATGCCTTCACACACACACATGTCCCCACATCTTCACAGATATGTGCATACACATTCATTCACATACTCATGCCTTCACACACACATGCACACTATATGCCTTCACACACATGCACACAAATGCCTTCACACACATGTATATGCATAAACATGCATATACATGTGCAACAGACTACAGGCCTGACTATGAATGGTAGTTTTTGTATTCATATATTCATTTATTATCTTTGCATGCTTGTGTATGTGTATATTTACTATAGTGCACACATGACAAGCCCATGTTTGCAGGTTAAAGGACAACTTGCAGGAGTTGGGTCTCTCCTTTCATCATATGCATTCTGGGGATAAAGATCAGGTTGCCAATCTTGTCAGCAAACACCTACATCCACTGAGCCATCTTGATATCCCAATATTCTTTATTCTTCAAGGAATTTAACTTAACTATAAGCTTCTTAAATTTCCTATCAGGTTTAGCAGAGATTTCCCAACTATAGAATCATCCATTTATACACAATTTTAGTTTTGATCAATTTACTTTAGGCTCATGGAAAGACTTTACACACTGCCTGCGTTCTATCATTTTCAAACTTCTTTGCATTAGATCCAGAACTCTACTTGTAAATATTCTTGTTATATTATAATAACAAACTCTGAGATTAATTGGAAGAGATTGAAGAAATTGTTGTAAAGTAATTTTTTCTCATTGAACTTTTTATTTCATGCTCAAGTAGAACACTGAACCTCAGCTTTATCCCTAAAGTAAACATGATCTTTTCTTTATTACTTTGTGTTTTCCTAGAACCAGTATGCCAGTACAAACGCATTCATTTTACCCCAAAGCTTAGGACCATCAGCAGAAAATACACACACACACTCCACCGCCACCACCACCACCACCCCAAAACAAAACTTATAAAATTTAACTCTGCAAACCCTACCAATAATATGATCAGTGGGAATGGAAACAAATTTCACCCCACCAGAAATGATGAAAGGTCATCTTTAAAGTGTTGCTGCTATCTTAGCACATGTCTGGAATCATCACTAAGAGTTGTCATGTAAAGGTTAAAGGTTAATGAGGAATCAGCTTAAAGTTGGTGATATAAGAGTCTGTCAAACTGACTGGGCTATCAAGTGCCCAGATATTTGGTAAATGTTATTTTCTGTGTATGAGAGGGATTTTTTTCTGGATGAGGTTATCCTTGAATTGAATGAGTGTCCATGTGTGGGGAAGCCTTATTTAGTTGTAGGTGGGGATAGGATAAGAGGTTGACCCTCCCCACATAGCAAGAACTCCCCTCCTGCCTGACTTTCTATTAGAACATTGGAGTTTGTTTTTGTTTTCGTTTTTGCTCTTGGACTCAAACTCAAACAACAGTTCTTTCTAGGTCTGCAGTCTCCAAGATTCCTGCTGGTATTACACCATCAGTTCATTCCAGAGTTCTGAGTCTAATTATACCCTAGCTCCCTGGATCTCCAGTTTGGTGATTCATCCTGCAGATCCTAGGACCTGACCACCTGCAGAAGGACCTGATTTGATTACTTTTTAATACATTCTTCTCTGGGGAATCCCATGGCTAATACAGATGGTTTAGTTTCAGATATCCATTTTTGGGAAACAGAACCTCATTTTTTAACATCATAACGTCCCTCTACACACACACACACACACACCACAGACACACACACACACACAACACAGACACACACACACACACACACACACACACGACCAGACACAGACACACACACACACACACAACACACACACACACACACACACACACACACTCATAACCTTAGGTATATGAATAACTGCTATCCTCGGATTCAAGAACTGTGTGGTACAATAGCTTTATTTAAAACAAAACAACAAACAAACAAAATTTGCAAGTGATTTCTCCTAACATCAGAGGAAAAAAAAAAACCCTAAAGCTGAAGCAGGATATTATACAGAAAATGCATTGGTGTTTATTACTATAATGATCACTATTTTCAATGTTAGTATAGTTCTTGTATCTTAGGTGCTATGTCTTGAAAGAGAAATGATATAAACACAAACCATGTTTAAGAAATTACATATCTGGGGCTCAGTGGGAAAAGGTGCTTATCACCAACTCTGATATCCTGAGCGTAATCCCTGGACATTTCACTGTGGAAGGTAAGGACAGTCTTACAAGATGTCCTTTGACCTCCATACATGTTCTGTGATACATGTTCACATGTGCATAACACACACACACACTTGTATGTACAATAAGCAAATGTGTAAAGAATTTACATACTTTCAGGTGTTTGACCCTTCCTTTGAAAATAAAAAGAATTTTGTTTAGTACACTGCAGGAACCAGTACACATGGGGTTATGGAAAGACCAACTCCTTGGACAATATTTTAAGGGCAGTTGCTTATTTGCCATGTGTCTGCCATCTTGCCAAGGAATAGAGGGAGAGCCTGATCACCAACCGTTGAAGAATACTTGTTTTCCTCAGGAGGTGTC
Source organism: Mastomys natalensis (assembly GCA_021653895.1). Classification (NCBI taxonomy): domain Eukaryota; kingdom Metazoa; phylum Chordata; class Mammalia; order Rodentia; family Muridae; genus Mastomys; species Mastomys natalensis. The sequence continues at coordinate 400,482 of JAJTUV010000250.1, forward strand.
TGTCAAATGTCTCTGTTTGAGAACTGGGTAGACCATGTTAATAGTTGTCAGGTGCCTCCTTTGCTCTTCATGCGGTCTTGAAAAAAATGTGTTTAACAAGATAAAGCAGAAGCAGGACTTAACGATCTCTAGAAAGGGTCGTTAGAATGTGTTGTACCTTTGACTGCAGTGGGTCTGCAGGATGTTTGCTGTGTCTGCTTTTCATTGCAAGGGAAATGGTGAGAAGGGAGTGGACAATGCTGGGCTTCTTAGAGCACATACGCAAGAGGCTGACACATGAGGTCATTTCTTACCTGTACAGTGGAATTGTCTCCACGCCCATGAAATCTCGTTTTCTCTGCTGACTCAGCAACTTAAATTTATGTTGTGTGTCGCAGATGTCTTTGAGAAGGTGGAGCCAAGCCATTACAAGTTGATGAGGGAGGCACTTCTAATACTCACATGCTGGGTAGCAGCTCTGACTTGGGGTCCTATTTTCCGAAGAGGAGTGTTTGCTTTAGAGACTAATTTCTTAGAGCAAACAAGAAAAACTGTAAGGTGTGTTCTTCAGTTGACCTGTCTTAACAGTGGATAAATTATTTTCAATAGGGTTAGATAGCTCCCAAGAGAGGAATGACTAAGGGTGTTGTCAAGGCTGCTATGGCATCTCTGTCTGGGAGTCCAAGACTTTATCAGGGTAATGACTTTCATGGACTATTTCTTTTTCTTCAAGAAAAAAACTTATTTACTCTTTGAGAATTTTATAGAATATATTTTGATCATATTCTTTTCCCTCCTTCAGCTCCTCTCATCTCTGTAACCACCCAACTTCATGTTCTTTCTCTCCTTTAAACATCAATAGGTCATGAACAAATAGGAACTTTGATTGTATTGGCCAACTACTGTGAGCACCCTGCCCTAGAGTGTGGTTATTATACCCAGTGTCACGCCATTGAAAGAATCTGACTTCTCTCTCACAGCAACTATCAATTACAAATAGCTTCTTGAGAGTCTGTGCTCACTTCTCCTCTGACTACTTTTATAAATCTCAAATTTCTCTTTTTTTTCACTCTCTCCCCTCCCCCTTCCACTCTTCTTTTGCCCCTCCCTTTCCCTTTCCCCATCTTTCTTCCCTCTCTTTCTTTTTGTACGCTTGCATACTTGTTGGCTACAGTATGCGCATCCATCTGGACAGAGGCCAGAGGTCAATCTGTGGTTTATAACAACTGACCACCTTGGTTTTGAGACAGTGTCCCTCACTTGTCTGGTGGCTTACCTGTAAACTAGGGTGGCTAGCCAATGAGCCTCATTTATGTCCAGGCCTCCCAGGCAATCGGATCATAAATCAGGCTGTTTTATGTGATCTCTGGGGATCAAACTTAGGTTCTCAGACACAGCATGCACGTCACTGAGTGTGTTATTTCCCTAGTCCCTTATTCCCATTTTCCCCTACTCCTTTAGCTGTAAAGGGTAAACAGTATTTTTTAACTAAGATATGTCAAGATCTCAGTGGATAGCAAATTCTAATTATTTTAATGAATGAAAAGATTTTTTAGTTTCTGTGGAATTTAACCTATTTTTTTTTCACATAACTGTTCAGGTTTTCTGTCGTTTTCCATTTCTTTCCGGGGTTGCCAGGGAAGGTTTATTCCTAAGAGCAGTCCTCCAGCTTTCTGGTAATGTGTGGACCTTGGATGAGAAATGTTTTCAGCTAAGGTTCTAGATTAATAAGCACGTCTACTCTAATTCCTCCAGGATTGCTTTAACATCCAGGATCTCTTACTTCCTGTTTCAGGAAGGACAGCAGACACTGACAAAGGAATGTTGCTGTGAGGGGAGCCATGGGCCACATTTCTCCCATCTGAATCATCTTCTCAGTGAGGGTTGCTATCTTCCCTTCTCTTTCTGTTTTCTTTCTCCTGCTTAGACTCTCTTTTAGCAAAATTCTGCCTTCTCTTTTACTCACTCAATTCTCTAAGCTCCATACCTCTGGACAGTGAACTCTGTACCCATTCTCCACGACTCAATTCGAATTTAGGGCATCTGTGGCTAACACACCAATGCACTGCTTCCTGTCAGTGTTTAGCCACAGGAAACTGGGACACAAGACACTCTATAAGGAAGAGTGAGACACAAAGTATCAGGCAGGTCCAGAGGGTATCCCAAGTCTCTTAAAAAACGTTAGGCCACTGACTCATCAAAATTGAGTCTAGGCTTAGCTCAAATTTGATGTAGGAATATCTTTGGCAGTTAGATACAAGTCAGCACTCCTCAGGAACTTGTGAAGCCCATTCCCATCTGCCAAAAGGAATCTTTTGCATTACCTCTGGTGAAAGTGTCCTATGACTGTCCAACTAATATATACCTGTGGCATCTACCAGTATATCAAGGACCATGCTAGGCTCCAGGCTCCCTCAGTCCTGCTCACAACTACTTGCAAGCTCTTCTTCTTCCAGATCCTTATAACCCACTCTCCTTATAACCTGGAGATTTCCCCACATCTTGCTTCTCTCTGCTTTCTGAGAGAGAGCCTTGGCAGTTTGAAACTTTGCTTTCTCCATCCATGGTGCAGTCATTTTGGCTTCTCTACTGTGGCCCCTTGAATACACAGAGCAAGGTGGGAGATGTTCTCCTGCATCAGCAGCAGCAGTGAAATCCTCATTTTGAGACAAAAGTTTTGAATTCCAAGTACAGTACGTTTGGAAGTAGAATACTTAGAGTATTTAATTAGGATATTTAAGTCATTCAACCTAACAGCTGAACTATAAGTTAAAACAGAGTAAAGAAATGATGGAATTGTCAAAATAAATTAAAACATGGAAATAAAAATATTTTTTCAACTTGAGGATGGACTTTAAGACACTGGGACAAAAATTAGGTAGCAATGGAAGCTGAATATCCTCAAGGAACAAAGAAGCCACACCCTGGGAAGCACTAGCCTTGTGGGAGTTTTAGGTGGGACCACCTGAGAAAGCTACTTAGTTTCTACAGTGTGAACAAGGACCCTAACCCGCACAAATCTTTGATTTTCATGTCCTCTCCAACTATTTTAGCCTCTCTCTCTCTTCCTTTCTCTTTCTTCCTCTTCCTCTTCTTTTTCCTCTTCTTCTTGCTCCTTTTCCTCCTCCTCCTTCTTCATGAAGGTCTATGTAGCTCTGGATGTCTTGGAATTTACTATGTAGACCAGGCTGGCCTCAAACTCACAGAAGTCCACTCACTTTCTGCTTCCAGAGTTCTGGAACTAAAGGCGTATGCTACCACACCCAGTCCATTTTAATGTTTTCAAATACATGAGACATTATGATTTCATCAATCTGTCATACATAAAGTCAGAAATTTACTATGCAGAGAAAATTCAAATAAGTGAACTAAAAATTTTAAAATTATGATTCCTCTGTGCTAGGTTGACTAACATCTTCATCTATTAACTATAGAAATAATCCATGCATTCTGTGCATGCATGCATGTAACCAGACTGCTAAGGAAAGCCAGTTCATGTTAGACTCAGAAAACATCTCTTCCAAGAGAATATACTGTGGGTCATGGTTCACATTTGAGTGTGGCAATTAAATGTCACTTGATCCCTTCTCTGGCTCCCTATGTTTTAAAGTTTTCTCTTTCACAAATACATTTTCTATTAGGGTCAAAATAAAATCTTGCTTCTTGTTCAAACACTGTCTGATTACCTTTTAAGAACTTACACTGATCAAGATAAGAAGTCAATTTCTGGGTCTATATTAACACATCTCTTTTAAAACCCTTGCTACAGGTGAGTTCTTATGTTTGTCCAGGTCCTTTTGATTGGCCTATGGTTCATCTGACTCTAAGAATTTCTTTTCTGCTTGCAGCTGGAAACATTCTTGGACACATTCTAAAACCTGTAGAGAGCGCTGGCTTGATCAGGCAAGAAGGGGTTTTTGAAAGGGAGTGTGTGTGTTCATGTTGGCAGCGAAGACTGATATTGCCTGTCAAGACACTGGGAAGTCTGAGGCACAGAAATTTAGAGTGAAAAAGGTCTTAAAGAAGAAATTAAATCACACCAGACAGGAGAGACTTATCTAAGAAATCAAAAGCATACCAGACACAGGTGGACTCCCTTTCCTTTGCTTTTAAGACTCTCTTTTGAGCTGGTTGATACTTAAATAACTACTTCCTGCCTTCACTCTCCTTTAGGTGCTGCTGCTCCTGCTGCCTGGCTCCTGCCCACAAAGGTGCTGTGCTGGGCAAACTCTCTAGGGTGTTACCTGAAGAACACCATTCCAAAGTCTGTCAGCACCTGTGCCTCAGTCAGATTCAACCCAACCAGCAAGATCCCAAGACACAGAACTTTCTTGTCTCTCTCTACTGGGATCGCATTTCCAGAAAGTTTGGTCTGGTCACCTCCCTGCCAGTTCTCTGCTGCAGTGGCTATCTCAGAAAGCAAGGCACTGCCCTCACATGAAGCTATTATTAGGTCAGCGCTGTGCCAAGTACAACATACAGAGAAACGCCAGGAGCAGCTGAGACGCTTGGCTGCACAGGCCCTGGTATCCTAGGGAGTAGTTTCATTTCCTAACCATTTCTTCTTGGATCCTTACAGAAATTCTGTTATTAGTTATAGCACCCCCACCCTGACTCCATTTGCATTCTATCCCACCCTCATTACAGGGACAAATTGAACTCATAAAGATTCAGGAGTGGCAAATCTCAAACCTGTATCTTCAGACTGCATTCTTTTCAACACACGGAGACCAGTTTTACTTGACTTTCTTTATTATCCCTTAAATCTCTTGAAGTACAGCCTCTTTCTCAAAAGCTAAAGAAAAATAGAGAGTAATAGATACACGGCAAGGAAGATGCTGAAGGTGAATTTGAATTAGAGATAAATTGGCTGTTCCTTTTAGAATCATTCTGTGAGTGCTTTCTCTCCATGAGAAAAATGACTTGCCTGATATGACCAATCCTCTGGAGCAAAACCCCAAAGCCTTAATGCCAAGGATTTCTTCTGCTATTCCTGACCGCTGAGCTGGCAATCTTACCTCAGATGCTTCTGCCCAGGGTTGGATGAGCACAGTCCTGTTCCTCCTGTGAAAGCTGGCTCTGTTCTCTATGTTTTCCACTGCCCTGCCCTCCCCAGGCTTGTGTACAGTACTAAGGAAAACAAATGACCCCATCTCCAGTTCACGGCCACACTCTTTGTGTCAGGTGTAAATGGGAAGTCAGCTTGTGTCTTGTCTGGGTACCCGGAACAATCTGTCTGCTCTATCTACGCCCCTTTGAAACCGCAGACCAAACCTAGTTCCAACTTCAAATGGAAAGCTAGTTACTGGACTCAGAAACTGAGTTTGTGGATGAATTTGAGTTAGTATTAACTATTTCAGAAGTCATGTGTGTCTGTGCCATTATTGTCTGAGTAATAATAAAATGTGGAAACCCTTGAGCAGTGTTTGAAAGAGGTTGCTTACAGAGTCTCACACTTAGAAATAAAATTTAAATTATGTGTATGTGTCCTTCTCTATATGTCCCTGAGCAGGTGGCAGCATTTCCTCAGGAACTGTTCTGAAACCAGAGCTTGCAGGGCTGTGTTTATATGTACAGCTGTTTGAGCTCTACTGCCCGTAGAATGTTTAAAACTTGAAATATGTCATGGTTGATTCTGATAATCACACTCTCGCTTCAAGAAGGGTGGTTGACTTCTATTTGAGACAAAGGAGAAATCAGAAGCACATTAAAGACATCCAACAAGAGAAGTTAGCTTTGGCTCTTACCCCTGTTGCCTTCTCTGTGTTAAAGGTCCCACAGCCTGGAATCAACATATCTTTTTACTTACCTAAATCACTCTATTTTTCACTTGTGCCATCTCCCACCCATATTGCTCACTTCCCGAGAGCAGAAATAAGCATTTTACGTTAAAGATATGAGGGATGACTGCAATTACCTTCAGACAGTGCCTTTAATCACTTCACTACATATAAAAGCCCTCGATGCTAGTAAACTAATCAGAATAGGAACATGGATGTCGCTGAGGGTTCCAATTCCAGTGCTGCTTATTTCCAAGTGATTCAATTTAAGTCTACTCATTAGAGCTTATCATTGACTGGCAATATGTCAGGCACCTCATCAAGTGTTGTAATTAATAAAAAAAATACAGTATTACTCTTTTTGCCTCAAGGAATTTAGTATCTAGGAAAAACAATGCAACAGCACATCACACAGAAACTACTCCCCTAAATGGATTACTCTTCCACCATGAAGACAGTCACTGAATTCTTGGCCATATTTACCAATGACACAGAAGTCTGGCACACATGCTTTGGTAGAGTCAAGCATATTGCACAGTATATCAGTACCCTCTCTTAAATTCATCCACCTTTAACTGTTCCCAAAGATATCATTGCGCCACTCTGAGCACCCAGTTAGAAAGCCAACAGCTTGTTAGATGGTATCACTGGGTATGTCTTCCAAGTCACCACACCAGAACATCTTTTGTCACAGAACTTACTGACCTCCTAAGGGTTGCCATAAAGAAGGGGTGAGAGGGGACTGGAACACATAATGAGTTAAGTTTTTATTTCTAGGTCCTTTAACAAGGCCTAGAATCTTTTGAGAACCTGGAGTATACTCGTTAATACCGGATAGGCAAAAATCCCATGTTGTCAGCAAAACTTTGATGGTATCAAAATATATATGAGTCACTTAATTTCAGCTTTTTGGAGGTGGGGCTTGGGAAACTGGAAAAGAAGCTTTGCTCACCAGCCAGAGTGAGACACCACCAGGCTGTGGGACAGAGGGCTCATTAGTGGCTCTCTGAATTCACAGAGTCCAGCCTGAGTGCGTCTGCGCAGTCCTGTGGAGGATTTCCTTTTGCTTCTCTGTCTTCTGATGCTGTGGGAAACAGGCTCCTTCTGTGAATCCTGCAGTCTCAGGCAGATCAAAGATCTGCAGAGGTGGAGGTGCTCCACAGTTTCATTGCTCCAGGCTGATTATTCAGTCACAGGAGATTCCACCCTGGGAAGTTGCTAAGCCTGTTTGCTGGCTGCTTGGTAGAGACTTTTAAAGGGACATCGCCCTGTTCCTGTACAGAATTTTATGAAAATGATGCTTGGAAATGAAGAGCAGGGGATGACTTCTAATTGCCACCATCCTTAAAGACTGTGTAAAAAGGAAAGGATGAATTGTTTTCTCGCCAAACACCCTGTTCCAATGGCAGATTCCAATGTTCCTTATAGGTGGTGATTTAAAACTGTGAGTGAATGGAGATAAGTTGGAAATATTCCATGTATTACTGTGGGAAAATCATGATAAGACATTACTCAATGAATCCCAGTGTAGAGACTACACACATATGGGTACACACACACCATGGATAACCAACCGTGTTTCCAAAGCCCAAAGAGCAATAGGTGCCTGACTCCTGCCTTAATTTTATTCTTTCTTGAGTGAAATTTACCTGGACAAAAGAGGTTAAGAAAGGAACTCTTTTACAAGCAATCTGTTTTTTAAACCTTGGTTTTCTGGGATCCTTGACTGGGCAGAGATGGGTGTCCTCCATGCAATTTCTTCCTGAATCTTAACAGGAGAGTTGAAAATGTTCTTTAAAGATTATAAAATTATGGCCTGATTCAGTGATGTGCTTACCTGTGTCCCAACTGCATAGGAGGAGGCAGGAGGGTCACTTGAGACCAGGAATTAAAAACCGGACTGCCCAAACATCCAGACCTCCATCTTAACAAACAACAAACAACTTGTTAATAATCAATTGTTTGATCTGATTTGAACACACTTGGTTTAGACATTGATAGAATAGTGTGAGAAGCTTCCTCTACAAGTCTTCATACGTTGTGCGCTCTCTCTCTCTCTCTCTCTCTCTCTCTCTCTCTCTCTCTCTCTCGTGTGTGTGTGTGTGTGTGTGTGTGTGTGTAAGGCTTCATGTTCATGTATGTGTTCATGCATGTAGAGGCCAGAATTCACTGTTTCACATTTTTTTTGAGACATTGTCTCTCACTAAACCTGGAACTCAGCAATCAGCTGGACTGACAGCTAGCACAGCTTTTTCAACATGTCCTAGAGATCAAACTCATGTTCTCATACTTGTGCGCTAAACACTTTATTGGCAGCTACCCTGTAAGTTCTAACAGCTCATGTATTTTATTTTATTGTTTCATCTGTGACAAGAGATCATCATCATCATCCTTGAGAAAGAATGTTTCCAGACAGCTGTTTGTTTACTATATTACTTATTACACAAAAGAAACAAAAACCAAAACCAAACCAAACCAAAATAAAAACCCAGTTTTCTTTTTGCAATGAAATGGGTCTGAAGTTGAATCTGGTGTGTGAATATTCTACTTTTCTGTTAATGACACAGGTTTTATAAATGTCTATTCTTTCTGATATATAGTAGAATGATTTTTGTGGTCTATTGAAGATTTCAGCATTTCCTATTAAAATATTACTAATTTTGGGTTAATGGTGAAAAAGGTCTTTACTGTTTTTATATACCATCAGATTCAGGTAGAATGATGAACAACATATGATATTCAATCTACTATGTCCAGGCACTGCATCTCATAAAAATATCATCCCATGTAGTTGTCACAAGAAACTGGACTTGTAGTTCGCCATGTCATGTAGATGAAGAAACTACAAAGCAGAGAAACTTCTAGTTAACAATAGGTGGAATAATAATGAACATATTAAAAACTTGGATCTGGCAGATGGCTCTAACAGTGCCCTTTGTGTATGTCCTTTAACATTTTTATTATAGTTATCTATATCCTTGTTATTAAGAGTTATTTCTTACAGAGTATAACATACTATTCTCCCCAAGAGAAGATATTTTGAGGAAAAAGATGAGGGGTAGTCAACTGTAAGTAAGAACTGTAAGTAAGTAAGAAGGGAGAGGAAGCTGAGATGTCATGGCTATGCTATCTAAGTGGAGGATAGAATGTCTCATTGTTTGGGGTAGCTGGTTTGGTATCACCATGACCAAATTACCTGGCTCAGACAGCTTCAGAGAGGAAAGACGTATTTTGGGTGCAATTTCAGAGTTGGAGTAGAGTGGCATTGGCCATGGGAGCACAGGGTAGAGGCTGTTCACATAGAAGACCAGGAAGCAAAGGGCTACAGGCTGTGTAGAATATATAAAAGCCTGCCTCCAGGTGCCTGTTTCTACAAGCTAGTTCCTAGCTCTTAAGGACTTCTCAGTCTCCTAAGAAGTGGTATTGGCTGCAGAGGAAGCATTGAAAACACAAGCCTGTGAGGAACATTTCAGATTCAAACCTTAACCTTCTACCATTGGCCTCAAAGTTTAATTTCAAGAGTGCCCTCCTCCCCTACTGTTCCAAAGTTCAATCTGAGACCCAGTACAAATTGTCAACTATGAGCCCTGTGACATCAAAAAGAAAGTTATATACTTCAAATATAACACAGAGTAAGGATTCCAGCTCCAAAAGGAAGGGATCATAGAATCCAAAGGGATGAATAAACCCGAATGCCAAAAAAGGCCTAAAGCCATTAGAACAAACAGTAAGTACTGTGCCCATGTATGTAGTATCCAGGGCATGTAATGTGATTAGACAGACTCCAGTGGGCTTGAGCAATCACACCCCTGTGGATCTAATGCCACACATGTCATTTCATTTAAGTTAGCAACAAGCATTTCCTAAAGATTTCCTCAGCTTATGCCTTGTATTCCTGGCATCTCCAGTTTAGTGTCTCCATAGTAACTTAGGCTTCATTCCTACAAAGGCAGACTTCAGATTGTTAGGCACTCCCTGCAGGAAATGTGTGGTGAGATACATACCTGTCCTCATAAGCACTCCAAAGCCATTTGGGTGGAAACATCCATCACTCTGTAATGCTTACATTCTGCAAGCTTGAAAAACTAGTACCTTCTAGATGATATCAGGTTCTGCTATTAGCTTGAGAAGCAAGTAGCTTGGAAGGTTTGGAACACAGATACAGCAGTCTTCTGAGTACCTTGTCAGTTGCGTTAGGGCCAACAAAGGGCCAGGAGAGGGACCTTTGGTGGGTCGTTCTTATTCAACAGAGTATTCCTGTCACACTGTGTTTACAAACGGAAGTCTTTCAAATGTGTTTTTAATTCATACTTTGACATCTATGATAAGTGGGGATACTTGCTGCTGTGCCAGGTGAGAGTGTATTTAATGAGGCTTCGATTTAACAGTACTAACCTTTTTAGCACTTATGGATTCTTCATTTGCAGTTGCCTTGTCCACAGTTTTTTAATGTGTTGGCATTCTTTTTTTTCATTAAACTCAATGTCCCCCACATATTTCTGCTTTACTTTTTGAAATAGATTCTTACTGTAAATCTGGCTAAACACAGGCAGCCATAACTATGCCACAGCCTACATGTTATCTTACTTAAAATTTACTTTGTCAAATAAATTAGTTTGTTATTTTTGAATTCAGCTGCATGCACATTTTCAGTACATGGGTGAAACATAGTCAGGTCCTTTGCCAGAATGTAACATGATTGGTCTTTAGCTTAAGTCTACAAAGAGTCTGTTCTCATCTGAGACTTTATGAGCACTGTCTTCCCTTATTGAACTACCACCAGAACTTCCTGTTTGCATTGCAATTCCAACCTCATCCACATTCTTCTCAGAAAGCAAGTCCAAAGACCTAAGAATCTCATGACCAGGTATAGTTAGAGCAATGACCCCATCACTTGAGGTACCAAGTTTCTGCTACAACGTGACTTTTGGCACTAATTTTCTGTGTTTGTAATTTTCATATTGCTGTAAGAAAGCTACTTGATATCGACAATTTGGGAGAAAAGGTCTATTTTGGCTAAGAGTTTTAGACAGTTTTGGTTCACTGTGGCATGGAAGACATTGTAGCTGCTCCATTCATGGGTGGACCAGAAGGTGGGAAAGTATGAGGTAAATCAGAATCAGAATCAGGAAGAGGAAATTTGTCACATCCATATTGTGACTAAAGAGGAAGAAGAGAGTGTGTAGCAGGCACTAGGTACAACATTCAGAATCTTTGTCTTTAGTCAACTTTTTGTTTCAGCATGGTTCCATCTCCTGAAATAGTGCTAGCAGTGTGGGAATGAGCACTCAGATCATGAGCCTGTATGGGGTATCTCATATTTAACCTGTAACTGTATTTGTGCTTGTGTCTATGTTCAGTTAAAGAGGGCCCCTGGGGAGGTGGAAGAAAGGAATCAGGGGAAGAAAGGATGGTAAAGCTAGATTCCAAGAATTTGAGCTTAATTGATTTTAATAATGTGAAGTGGAGCGACACATGTTTTAAACAGTAAAGTTATGCTCAAAGCAGTGGTTTGAATGAGAAATGTTTCCCCTAAACAAGTGTGTTTGAACACTTGGTCACCAGTAGGTGACACTTTAAAGAAGGTTGTGAACCCTTATGAGGAGGAGCCTTGCTGGAGGAAGTATGTCTCTAAGAGCAGGCTTTGACTATTCATGCCTCACTCCACTTCCTGTTACCCTCTCTACTTCCTGCTTGAGCCACCTGCTGCCATTCCCCAGCCTCAATTATGGATGTTCACTCAGGAAAAGTGAGCAAAAATAAACTCTTTCTTCCTTTACTTGCCTTTGGCCATGGTGTTTATCACAGAAACAATAAGTAACCAATACAAGACAAGACAAGACAAGGAAAGACAAGACAAGACAAGACAAGACAAGACAAGACAACACAGAAGTCATTTGTTGATTAATTAAAAATAACCTATGTATCTTTAAATTCTACTTCATTGACATTTTCATGTTTACAAGATGAATGTAATTACAATGTGAATGACAAGAAGAATATGATTGAACAGACTCTTTTGGGGAAAGGAGAGGAATTTTCACTATATGGAACAAAAGACTTGTTCAGTCTCACCTCCTGTAAAGTAGTTTGAGTGTTGGAAATAAGAAAGCAGACACACAGTTTTGTTTAGCAGGTACAACACAGGGCCTGAGCTTCCTCAAGCATATGTCTGTTTGTAGAAAAGGAGCCTTAAACTCTCTTACTTCTCTGAACAAATAATAATGTATGTAACTGAAGATTTATACCAAATGCTAACT